>VZTY01001130.1:24838-114880 GCA_013400935.1 Turnix velox
CACACAATTCCTCCCACTCTTTATTATGCAGCTGTCAATGATACAATCTGGTTCAGTCTCAGGCCACATAATAAAGTCTTAATGAAAGGAGTGAATTCAATATGTTCTGAAGTACATGATAAGACTCCAATACTGGTTAGTTTGAGAGGAGATTTAGGTAGAAAACGTTAGCATGCTCTCTTGGGTAGGACTTTATAATAGGGTCCAGGATGGAAGGACCCTATAACAAATGTAAGTTGGAAGAGGGGAGATTGAGGCTGGAGATAAGAAAGTTCTTTCCTGTGAGGGTGGTGAGACAGTGGAAAGGGTTGCCCAGAGATGTTGCGGATGCCCCCTCAATCCCTGGAAGTGTTTAAGGTCAGGCTGGATGAGGCATTGAGAAATGTGGTCTAGTGGGAGGTGTCCATGCCCATGGCAGGGGGGGTTGGAACTAGATGATCTTGAAGGTCCCTTCCAACTCAACCCATTCTATGATTCAATGATTCTATACTTCATTCAAACATAGTTACACTAATTTGTTCTCCTTTTCTCACTATTTCAGTTCTGAATGCAGTGAGTCACCCAGAGTTCTGCTCTATGGGCACAACTCAGACAAACTGGGCAAATGCCAGCAGCTGAGACAATGCCCAACCCCAACAAGCCCACCACCTTGATTTTGATGTCCTTTCTACAGCTGTCAAACACTCGAGCTATTTCATCCCAACTTGACAGTTATGCATACACATTTTTGGTTTCTTAATATGCAACAAGCACTTGGTACATCTACACAATTTTTCAACTGTGTCAACCTGTAATATCCTGTCATTGTTATTTAACTTGCTCAATCCAGTCCACCTGACTGGGACTATTTAGGAATAGACACTTTCCAGATAAACACTAATTTTCAGGAGATTTCTCTTCAATGCTCTGTCTTAATGCATTGATCCTCTGGGGATCATCTGTTCCTTACAGCAGCAGTGATTAACCGCAATGTGAGCAATGGATTGTAAGTAATCCATTCAAACTAGCAACAACTGGCACAAAACCTTGTGAGAATAAAACCACAGAACCACAGAGTTGGAAAGGACCTTCAAAAGACATTTAGTCCAACCCCCTGCAGTGAGCAGCGACATCCTGCACTAGATCAGGTTTCTAAGAGCCTCAGCAAGCTTGGTCTTGGATTTCTCCAGGGATGGGACCTTCACCACCTCACTGGGCAACCTGGGCCAGTGTCTCACCACCCTCATGGGGAAGAACTTCTTCCTCATGCCTCATCTAACCCCGCCCTGCTCTAGTTTCAAACCACTGTGCCTCATCCTATGGTTTTATGTGAAGAGAACTGCTTGCTGCTACATGACATTATATATTTATCTTTAAGAACAGACCAAAATAGAACACAAAACTTACAGTGGGATCACCACTGAGGTCAAGTCCTACTACAACCCCATTGGAGGAAAGAAGGAACTCTTCAGCAAGTTTAACAGTCTGCTTCGCCACTGCCAGGCCACTGCTTCTGTTTATGGCTATTAACAATCTAGGACAGAATTGAACATATTTAGTGAAATACACACCTACAAATCTAGTACCAACAAACATGGCATTTCACATCCTTCATTGTTTATAAAGAGTATCAGTACAGGAAGCTGTTGAAGAATTGAAGGTCTCAAAGTGCAGAGGGACAGAAATTATGTGACAGCAGCAGTGAGGAGGAGGACAGGAACACCACACTGCTCACTGCCTGCTCTATCAGGGCAGCAACCTCTGTGAGCTGCATGCATGAAGAAAGACAATTCTGCAATTTCCACAAACCCATCTGAGGGTCACTACCCAGAGCATACAAGCCAGGCAAGTAGACTGCCTCCCAGCCACCACAGACACCCCCCCAAACTTGTCGGCTGCTCTGTACCACCCTCCTTTAGCAGCAGGTTGCTTGTACAGCTGATCAAAAAAGATCAAAGAAAAAACTTTGCAATGAATCTAGACTGTGAAAAACAAATCTTTAATGCAATCTCACCAGTAACTGCTCTTCCTGAAAACACTGCTGGGAATGGACAATCTCAGAGGTGAAAAGCCTCACCCAGTTTCATTCTCCCTTAATGAAGATAAAAATTCTAGTTCCTATATGAAGTACTTTTCTGACTCCATGTAATGTAGTTAGGCACAATTTTCTTTCCTACACTAATGGTTTGTAAACCTCTCTGCAAACCATGACTGAGCACCAAACAACACAAAACCTTGAAAGAGAAGTACTCCACATGCTGTATTTACCTTACATCTATATCCAAGCCTTCTTCTTTACATTGCTTTATGCCCTCCAGTACAGTTTCAATATACATCCTTTTGGTCATACCTACAAACAAATGTACACACTTGGAATAAAAGTATTTGGATTAATTTTATAATGCCGCAGACCCAGCTCTCCAATTTCTTATGTCACATTTTGCACCTTTTACTTCAGTCCATAGTCTTCTAATCTATATAGTTCACTTTATAAATATAGAACTACACTGAATTGTACATTTCAATTAAGCCTCCTCCTAATCATGTCAAAGAAGATAACTTAGTGTGAACCAGAGAGCAACAATAGGACTTCTCTTCAGTGTTTCTATACAACCACATCTAAAAGAAAATTAAAAATTTAGGTAACAGCACAAGCATATATCAGCTATTCAAAGTATGAGCAGACTCTTTTAAATCATACTGAAGTGAATAACCCACATTCCTGGGTAGCAGAGTTACAGCCAACACATTTTTGTCCCAAACAATCTTGTTTTATTTTTTTACCTGGTTAAATCTTTATTTTTAATATTCGATGTACATTTTATAGATTAAATTTGACCTTACTTGTTATTAACACAGCCTTAACCAAGTTTCACAGCATGTCAGACTTACAAATTAAAAACCAGAACAGATCATACCTGTGGAGTTTTCATCTCTAGGGGTGCTCCTCAATTCTAGGTACTTGACACCATCATCAGCAAAATCTTTAATAACATCCTTAGTTATCTGATTAAGAAACACTGTTTTCAACATCATAAAACTAGTAAAAGAAACAGATAACTTTTGGCCTAAAATTCTTTTTTCAGTGCTTTCAGGCCAAATCAGATTTTTCAGTCCATATGTGATTTCACCACCCTCCTTCTCAGGGAACACCATCCACAAAGTACACCTCCACTTTCCTCAGTGAGGCTGCAGAGCAATGGGACAAGTGAAAAATTCCCTGTTGAACAGGAATAACTCAGCTGATGCAGTCATCACCACTTTCACAGTTACTCTGCAAGCTTAACAGGCTGCCTAAAAGTCCCTCTCCAGGAAAGAGGATGCTGCACCACCTTTTGCTCCTTGTTTTGATCACACAGATGCTCAAGTCAGTTCTGAGGCCATCAAAGGGCAATTAGAATTGTGCAGCTTTGGTACATATTGACCAAAGAAGAAATAGGAGAGCTAAGTAAACCAAAGCTTTGCTAACAAGGAGCAGACATCCTATATTTTTAAGACATCATCAGTCCAAGCAGCTGAGTTTTCATAAAAATTAAATCTAAGTTGTATAAAATTGTGTGTTTCCAAAACAATGTATTTCACAGAAATAATTCTGACCTCTAACTGAAGAGACCATTGCTGACACTGTTACTTCTAATTCAAAGCTGTTAATCCCACTGATTTTGTCTGCATGTGCTGAATCCTTAAATAAACTTTTAATCAACTTACCAATAGAATATCTTCAGGACTAGTGGTAATCTGGTAGATGATCTGAAACATCTGAAAACATCTAAAATAACAAGTTAAAAAATAACTAGACAAACACTGAATTCCAAAAAGAGAAAACTCTGTGTTTTGGAAACAGACACTTGCTAAATTTAATCAAACTGTATGAATGGTGCTTTCTGCTTATGAATGCTAACAGTGCATTTGCAACACAAATCATAGAATCATAGAATTGTTTGGGTTGGAAGGGACCTTCAAGATCACCATCTTCCAAACCCCCTGCCATGGGCATGGACACCTCCAACTAGACCAGGTTGTTCAGAGCCTCATCCACCATTGCCTTAAACAGCTCCAGGGATTGAGGGGGCATCCACAACCTCTCTGAGCAACCTCTTCCGATGTCTCACCACCCTCACAGGAGAGAGCTTCTTTCTTCTCTCCAGCCTAAATCTCCCCTCTTCCAATTTGCATCCATTACTCCTAGTCCTACCATCACATATCCTATTAAAAAGCCCTACCCAAGCCTTTCTGTAGCCCCCTTCGGGTATTGAGAATCTACTATGAGGGCTCCCCTGAGCCTTCACTCCTCCTGGCTTTACAACCCCAACTCCTTCAGCCTGCCCTCAGAAGGGAGTTGCTCTAGCCCTCTCATCATCTTTGTTGCCCTCCTCTGCTCCAGCAGCTCAATGTTCTTCTTATGCTGGGGGCTCCAGAATTCGACACAACACTCCAGGCACACTGAAGGTAAAACTACCACTATCCTTTTTTCAAGCACAAAGAAAAACACAAAGTACCTAAAAGAGGAAACTGAGAATCAATCTTCTCTGCGGAGCATATGCTACAGGGGGAAAATTTTCAGTCCTTTAAAAAGGGAATTAATTTCATCACCATCATCATCTAGGTTGGAAGGGACCTTTCAGATCATTGAGTCCAACCATCAGCCCAACTCTGACAAGCCTCCTACCTGGACAGGGTCTTGAACCCTTGATACTCAGATTAGGAGTCTGATGCTCTCCCAACTGAACTACATACCCATATCAATGTGAGATTTCTATTTAGTTTGCAAACATGTATCAATAAAAGTAGCAAAAAAAAAAAATTAATAAGCTGTACTGCAGCTGAAACTTTCCTACAGCCAGTGTGTAAGGGCATACGTTTCTCTGCTTTGAACTCAAAAGACAGCAATTCAACGTTCACTGCTCTCAGACACATGTACTTACTCTTCTAAGGTCCTCTTCTTTCCTTTGTCAATCACAGTCATTCCATTCTGAATCTGAAGGTATGGCTTCTGGGCCATGAGCTTCTTCATAGTGTCAGAGCTGATACAGCCATTCAAATGAGCATGAAGTTCCTAGAGACAAAAAAAAAAAATCCAATGGATTTGTGTTTGTGAAAAAGGCTGGATTATGCATCTTGTACCAACATTACTGGTTGATTCTGAGACCAAAAATAGAATAAGGGCTATCTCTGTGTTTGGCTGGAATTGTTTCCTCCTGGGTTTAGCCCAGACTGTCCTGTCTTTACCTTCTCCATCAGTGGCTGCTGCCAGCACCAAGCCCAGCTGGCTCTCCCAGAGAGAAGCACCTCAAGGTGAGGAGGGTGCCAAAAGCTGCCTCAGAACTTAGAAAAATACAAGGATGCAGAAAACCTTTTCCATCCCCTAAGGTAAATATACATGTCTAATGTTTTAAACCAGCAACACCTGTCTATCCACTCACCTTTCTGCTTTCTGTACTTTGAAATTGAACTCACATCAGAAATCCAGCAAGATGCTACCTCTACCCACTGGCAGGAGCTGAAGCTCAGTCCTTCTCTGTCTGCCTTTCTCTGGACAACCTGCCCTTGATATCCAAACCTTCCACCCCAACCCCCAACTCCATTCCTCAGTCCACTTTTGCTTATTCTTATGCTCTCTTGGTTCCTAACACACGGAACGAGTCCCTGGTGCCCTCCCTATTCCTGCAAAAGGCATCTGCAAAGCATCTTTCTACCTGCCCTCTTGGACACAGCCCTTCTCACTGGAAAAAAAAAAGGGAGAAATAACTTTTTGAGCCTTTGATTGTAAAACATGTTGAAACTGTAATTCCCTCAACACTTCATACTGTGAAGAATTCTATTTTAGATTCCTATTTTAAAGTATTAAGTTCCTATTTTTAAGTATTAAGGGAAATGGGTCAGACTATTCTTAACCATAAAGATAATAATTACAGCCTAGGTTGGATGAGACCTTTCAGAACAGTGGCACAGGCTGCCCAGAGAGGGTGTGGGGTCCCCATCTCTGGAGACATTCAAACCCCACCTGGACGCCTTCCTGTGTGACCTGATCTGGGTGTTCCTGCTCTGACAGGGGGATGGGACTAGATGATATCCTGAAGTCCCTTCCAATCCCTGATATTCTGTGATTCTCTGGATCAGAGAATGGTTTGAGTTGAAAGGAACCTCAAAGATCATCTGGTTCCCACCTCCCTGCGCTGGACAGACACTTCCCACCAACCAAGGTTGCTCCAATCCCCTTTCCAGCCCGGCCTTGAATCCCTCTAGGGATGGGGCAGCCACAGCTTCTCTGGGCAACATGTTTCTCTTTAATTAAAGCTCAAGCGACCATAGGATAGAAAGCTTCATCACAGCATCCAGTCCAACCACCAACCCAACTCCGGGCGGCTCAAGCTGTGCGGGACGGCCGGGGAGCTGCGGGCTGCTTTAGCGGCTTCCCGGTACTGCACGGAACTTCTCTCAGCCTGGAAGCAAAACGCCTCACCCACAGCCTCCGCTTACACCTCACACACAACTCCTGAAAAATGCTTTATTGTAGAGAAGCACACGGGGTCGGTGCGGTTAGAAGTGCCGGAGTAGTACGTGCCTAAGGCCGAGCTCCCTGAGAGTGGCACCGATAAGGCAGTGACCGAGGCCGCAGGCGAGCAGAGATACAGCCCAACCGCACACCCTCGGGGCAATGGGAAAAACAACCTCATCGGGACCGCCGAACGGGGCAAAACCAGAAAATAAAGGTCGTGCTCAGGCGATTCACCGGGAGAAGATCCCACACCGGGAACCGTGAACGGGCGGCTCAGGCGAACGCCTGCTGAGGGAGCGGCAGCGGCAGTTCAGAGACAGCGCGTCCGTTAATGGAGAAAACCGTCCTCACCCGCCCGCCCTCTCCGCCGGTGGGGGTTTGGGGCCGCGACCGGCTCCACTGCGGCCTCTCAGTCCCCCCCGCCTCGCTCACCGCTTTGGGCAGCCGCCGGTAGAAACTCAGCTCTCGCTCCGCCGCCATCACGGCGCCTCCAGTCCGCCCGGCCCCGCCCAGCGCCGACAGCGCCCGCCCAGCGCGGGAAGGGGCGCGCGGCCGCACGCCAGGCCGGCGAGGGGTCAGTCCCGACCGCTCCCACTTCACTCCAGTGACACCGGCCCCGGACCGAGCTCTCTCGGTTCACCCACTGACACAAGTTCCAGCACTCGACCGCTCCCAGTTTACTCCAGTCCCCGAGCGCCCCCAGTCCACCCAGTGACACCAGCCCATGCCCCTGAGAGCTCCCAGTTTATCCCAGCTACATCCCGAGTGTTCCCAGTTCACCCAGAGACACCATTTCCAGCCCCCGAGCACTCCCAGTTCACCCAGAGACACCAGTTCCAGCCTCTGAGTGCTCCCAATTCACCCAGAGACACCAGTCCCAACCAAGCGCTCCCAGTTGACCCTAGTGACACTGGTTCTATCCCCTAAGTGCTCCCAATTCTCCCACTGATACCAGTTCCAGCCAGAGCGCTCCCAGTTCACAGTGACACCGGTACATGACCAGGGGACAGCAGGGGGCAGGCAGACAGCCACAGATGAACCTCCCGCTGACAGCCTCTTGTCAAGCAAACCTGCAAGCACACCACTGCTGCCTTTCCAACACAAAGGCATCCTGGGACAACCCTAAAATCTGTTTCTATTATTTCATTGCTTCACAGAGATGGAAAGGACCTTCAAAGACCATCTAGTGCCACCTCCCCTGCAGTGACAGGGACATCCGATTGCTCAGAGCCTCAGGAAACCAGGTCTTCAATGATGAAAGTTTATCCGAGGATTTGTGCTCCTTTCCTGCCTCCTTAAACTGATACCCAGGTGAAGGCTGTAGGAAAAGATTTCTAGAAATCTACTGGTTTAACAATTTTTCATCAGAAAATGCTTGTTCAAAAAAGGGAAAGTGCTTTTTGAAAACACTGAGATTTTTGTTACCTTTCCTTATAAATTGACAGAGGAGAAGTTCTTGAAATGAGAACAAAATGAAAATTCAGTTTCAAACATAATACTTCTTTCTGCTCCAAAAGTGGCTCTCATATATTAAGTTAGATGCTATGCACAACTTCAAAACCAAAATACATTTGAGATTGTATATATGTATAAATATATGCACACGTGTATGTGACATAAAAGCTAAAATTCTGACATAGCCTAAAAAATACTACTTTCACTTCCTCTTCAATTCTTGTGGGTGTTAAGATAGGGAAAAACACTTGGATTTCTACCAGTCTGTGTGTTCTGCCATTATCTGCAAAAAATGAAGGTGACTCTGATTCAAGGAATTTTCAATCTATGTAAAATGTTGTAACAACCGTGTTAATAATTATTTTCCCTGTGTATTGTCTCATTGATTATCTATGCTCTTATCTGTCACAACCTGTACATTGTGTTTATGACAAAAGCTGTGGAAATTCAGTGAAAAGTTTCATGATAAATTTAATTCTGTTCATTCTTCTTTGCTTTCTTAACACATTGTAGTAACTCTTAATAACTATTAATTCTTGCATTCCTATTTTTATGTAATAAGAAATAGTACAATAACATAGCATAGCTGCCAATTGTTCTTCAGTGTAGCAGAAGCACCTTAGAGATGAATAAAACATTCTTAGATAATGTCGAAATGAGGTTGATACAATTAAATCAGTAAGTAGGAGCCAATTCTGGTAGTGATACTTTTTGATTTCTGAACCAAATGGATCTATTAAAGAAATCCAATATGTTTTGAAGCAGGTAAGAGTGAACACAGAGACAGAGACCTAGGCACTAGGAACTATTACTTATTCAAGGAGATATATGGAGATATTATCCAAATCAATGGATACATGTGCTGAGGCCAGACTGTTCCCTAGTTTCCCATATCTCTGCCTTTTCTTCCTTTCCTCTAAAGACAGGGACTTGTGATTAAACAAATACCAAATCAGAGAAAGTCATTACCCCACTTTGTTTTGCAATATTGTACATGTGACTGTAACAAAGGGTTTGGTTTCTTTTGAAAGCCTTAGTTTATGGGAGACACAGTGTAAAAAACATGGCATACACATAAAAAAATGGGTGGCTAGAATTTATGAAGGGATTGAGACACTGTCATCAGCATCCTGGTATTAGAAATTCCTTAGAATCTTCTTACTGCTACTTGCTTTCATACATACTTCAGATATGTACATTTATTAGTGTTCACTCATATAATGGTAATGCTTTCTATGGTATGAATCTAAATGCAAACACAGTGAGTGAAACTCGTTCTCACTCAAGTATGCAAAATGGTTTTCAAGAATAAACACCATTTGCAACAAAATGCTGTACCACAAATAACACCAGGTTTTCTGCATTTGAAACATGGCATTTGGTCTATTTCCATTTGTGCGTTCTTCCAACACCAAGTCAATTCAGAACTACTTTTGTTCCATGTGACTTCTGCTGCTGCAAATAAAAACCCCTGTTGCTACTGCAGAGATGCTCATCTCCAGTAGAGCTGTACTGGAACTCTACAACAGTGTCAGAAATCTCACTGGAAGGGTGGATAATTTGTTGGCTAATCAATTTAAAGGCTGTTGAGAAGTACTCTCTCTACTGACTTCATATTCTTGAGATAAAGACAATCTACTAATGAATTAAAAAAAAAAGGAATTTTTGGTGAGCAGTCCAGAACACCCAAGCACACAGTTCAGTTGTAAGTTTTTACTGTTTTAAGGCAGAACAATTATTGGAATTATGACAAGTCCTACCAGCTTCAATCAAAAATGTAGATATAACACTGACACATCAAAATACTACATTTCCCAGTTTATCAGTAATAATATGATGTACTGAGAAGATGAGAGCATACTGTTTCATCACAGGATGGGTACTAGCTATGAAGTTAGAAGTACTAAGGAGAGAAAGAGGCAAATTGGGCATCTTCTGCTAGCCGGCATCTTGCTTCTTGAATTCAGAGAAGCATAGCAACTGAGAAGTGAGGGGAGGAATGTATTCAAACCCTTTCCAAAAGCAGAACCCCTTCCAAATGGAAGAAAGAATGGTTTTCAAAAAAATTACTCTCAAAGTCTGTGAGACTTCTACCACTGGCTTCAAGTTCAGTTATTTGAGTTCCTAATTCCTATATCAAAAGAAATACCTGGTTTACTGAATACAGTCCATTTCTTGCTACCAGAATTAGCATGTGTACCCCTCACAAACATTTGCAAGAAAAGGTGCAAGCTCACCATGTTGTGCTCTTCAGGCACATCTGACTACAAATAATACCCTTATTTCACAGTGAACTAGTTTTAGACATTCTTTGTATCCAATAAAAAATGAAATGAAAACATCTAAATGTCAGAGAGATTTTTTTACATATGTTCCTCTAGCTTCATTCTCTTCTAATTCTTAATCTCCATCTCTGACAGAATCGTACTTCTGATATAAATCTGCATTCTGGATGGAGCTTCAGGATTTGTATTTTGTTGGGGTTTTTTGCCTTCTAAATAAGTAAGGAAAGTGCCATGTGAAAACGTAAAACCAACAATAAAATCACTGTCCTTTAGAAAATAATACTGGACAGTTTTGGCAGACTGAAATTGTGAGAATAACAAATTGTGTCTCTGTGTGCTCAAATCATGCTGAAAATTTTTACCTTAACATATAAGGTAAATAACTTATTGTTGTGCTCACAGGCACAATAAAGCAATGCTAGTTTTTAAAAATTTGGTCAAATTCTTGACTGGATGAGAAAAAACACCTGCTAATACAATGTTAACTCACACAGGTACTACAGGAAGTTGCACTTGACTCTTACAATCTCCTTTTCCCTAAGTCAGGAACTTCCCTGAGAGGTGAATTCCAGTTGCACCTAAGCTTAGCACCACTAGTTAATAAAGTGAACTTTTTGATGCTTCTAATTCACATATTCTTAGAGACCCCAAAATCCAATTCCAACCCACTCCATTTGCTTTTTGTGGTTCAATACAGTGAGATCTTTTTTAATCTATGCATTGTGCCCATTTTTCTTTATCAAATTCCCTTGCAATCTTTAAGGCAGTGCTGTTGAGTGAAACAGATTGCATATTACAGATGATACTAACAATTACACCTCTAGGTGGAGCCACCAGCCCAGTACCTACAGCTTCAGAGTCCAGCTCCTCAGGAAGGATGAGGAGGACACTGCTTGCCCCCACTGCACCGCCGGTGTGCGATGCGTAGTGTCTCTGATGTCTACAACAGCCACATTCTTGTTTCTTCTCCACCACAGCCCAAGCCATGGCGTATTTACCATCCCTGTCCCATGACACTTCTGTTTTTGCTACCGGGGTCCACATCATCGCCACCGTGTCTGGTTTGAGGTACCCAGGAAGGAGTTTGCCACTAGTGTTCTTAAACTGTCCAGCTTGATAGCTGTATAACAAGGCATTTCCAAATTTCAGAAGGTCACCGACTGATGACAGAAAGCCACCGCCAGCCCACTTGTAAGAGTTGTCCACGTATGGTGCATTTATCAGCCGTCCCTTTTTGTTGTAAACATAACACCTACAAGTCAAGAAAAGTCAGCTTGTCATTCTCAGATGCTACAAAGAGGCATAAAATAGTCATCTGGGCAAGTATTACCTTGTTCTTTAGAAAGCATAGAATTAAAAAAAAAAAAAAAATTGTAAGAATATATCTCTCGCAAGAAAATCAGCAAGAAATTCACACAGGAAAACAAAAATAAAGGTGACTTCTTAGGCTAGAAAACTATTTTCAACAAATTTACTAACTGTTCCTCCTTCTAGGATACACTAAGAGTAAAGGCACTATAGTACCTGAGGTCCTACCTTCTCTCCTGCATTACCATACAAGTAAGACACATGACTAAAATTTACACTCCAGCCAGAAGATGATTTTTCTTAAATCCCTGTACTAGATTTAAAATGTTTAAAAGGAATTCTGCAACTATCCCACAATTATCAGACACTGAGCTGAAATTTCACTAAAGTCTTAGGTGACTGATCTGATACAGCTGTTTCCATTTATAATTGATTTCTCTCCTACTGGTCCATTGCAGTTACTATATTCTGCAGCAACTGAATATTCTAGAACTACTAAGAAAAAGTTTTCAAAAGGTAATAAGAGTTTCAAAAGTTAATAAAAATGAAACAATTGATAAAGCATGTTCTGTGCTAAACATAAATTTAATTGTAGCATCAATTTTAAGCAGAGTTAAAACTGTGAAAATCTTGTGACACTGTGAGACTACTGTAATTCCATGGAACTCTTAAAAGTCAATACATTAAGCAAACCAATGTAACTATATGTAATCTCTTAGTTACTCCTTTCTTTTGCTCTATTTACACTTACCTGCTTATTTGTGCCCAAAATAAATGCAAACTTCAAAGTCACCCCAACAGTCCCCTCTATAATTACTGCTGTAACAGGAAACACTTCCTGTTCTGTAATTTTACATAAGATAGAATAAGAATATGGGTGTCTCTACAAATGACAAGGATTGCCTTTGCAAACAGAAGAAACTAGGTAATTTTTACAAAGTATTGATTAAAACCAAACAACATAAATTCAATCTCAATTTACATATGGAAATTGCAAACATAATTTCTACAGGACTTTGATTTTCTTATTCAGTCCATTGGGAAGTCTGTAAATCTCAACTACCTTGGAGCCAATGGTAAAAGGGATAGGGACATTTGTAGTAGGGAAAAATTAGGATACAAGGAGACCCCAGCTGAGAAATGTCTTGGTGGATTCTTCCTTTATTTGAAGAAAGTCAACTCTTTTTCAGGACTCCTCTGCCTCCTTTGTGAACACCCCCACCTCAGGCAACAGGAACTTTCTGAATACGTGGTAATTACAGAACCAATACCACCATGCTGACCTAACACCAGTTATGTGACTATCTTTGAAATAACATAAGCAACTTTGCTTAAAAGCCTGAAAAAATAGTAATTAATACAATCTTTATTCAGTTGGCTTAAAGAAGACATAGAGAGGAATGAGACTTTCACCCTTGTTTACCTTGCTCTGTTATAGATCATTGCTTCATTGTCATCTAGTACGGTTGACAGCATATCCAAATCACGAAACATTTTTAGCATATAGTCTGTAAACTTCTGTCCTGAAGCTCTCTCCACAACAGCACTTAGGAGAGTAAAGCCATATGTTGAATACAAGAACTGACTACCTTGAAGAAAAACAATGAGAAAGGGGAGTAAAACAAAACAGAGAAATTAGTTACAGGATGCATAAATAGAATCTCAGTATTTAAGTAATCACATGAGCAAATTAAACCATGTACAGCAACAAATAATCAATGAAAGGACTCCCTCCACCCCCATTTTAATGATACTAATCGGACAGGGCACTGGGCAGCCTGGTCTAGTGGGAGGTGTCCCTGCCTAAGGCAGGGGGGTTGGAACTTGATGATCTTTAAGGTCCCTTCCAACCCAAACTATTCTATGATTCTATGATCCTGGGTCCAGTGATTTCTGCTCTGAAGCAGACAGAGGTAACATCCACAAGCAACATCCACACATCAAGCAACTACTAAAAATTGTTGACAATCAAGACAGATCTCTTATTTGAAATGGTTCCTAGAACTCCCCAAGATAGTGTTTAACTTGTCTCCCCTAAACACACATTACTCAGTGTTTACAGCAATGTCTATTATTTGCCTGATAAACCAATTAATTTAGAACTTACATCCAGAGCTCATCAAAGTCCTCTCTAGAATTAACACAAATAATTCCAACAATAAATAACATCAACAACTCTGTGATTCTGTGGATTTTCTGTAAAATCTTCTACCTCTGGTTTAGCATCCATGTGAATTTTTTTACTTTTGGTTCTTATGTAGAAGGGCCAGAGCATGAATACAGCAAGCTTGTATCTATTCACAAAATACTTTGAGATACAAATTCATACTCAAAATTACAGACTTGTAGAATGCATTGAATTGGAAGGGCATTTCAAAGGTCATCTAGTCTAGCCCCTTGCAGTGAGCAGGAACATCCTGCTCAGGTTGCTTAGAGCTTCAGCAAGCCTGGGCTTGCATATCTCAGGAGATGGGGCCTCCACCACCTCTCTGGGCAGCCAGGGACAGTGTCTCACCACCCTCAAGATGAAGCACTCCTCTCTCATGTTGGATCTAACCATGCTCTAGTTTCAAACCATTTCCCCTTGTCCTCTGGCTCCATGCCCTGGCAAACAGCCCCTCCCCAGCTTTTTTGGAGCCCCTTCAGGTACTGGGAGGCTGCTGTGAGGTGTCCCTGGAGCCTTCTCTTCTCCAGGCTGAACAGCCCCAGCTCTCTCAGTCTGTCCTTGTAGCAGAAGTGCTCCAGCCCCTTCATCATCCTTGTGGCCTACTCTGGACCCTCTCCAACAAGTCTAGGTCCTTCTTGGAGCTGAGAGCTCCACAGCTGGACAGACATAATTTTGTGGTACCTACTGCATTACTTACTGCTCCTGGAATAAGTGTCTTATTTTAAATGAGGTCCCACTTTCTCTTCTCTACTCATTACATGGGGCTCTCTGTGTTACCTTTTAAGCCTCAGCTAAATCATATTTTGAACCCATTGGATTGTGATGCAAGTACACCATTAGAAGGTATCTACATAAGCATCACTTCTTAGGTCAGTAGATTGGGAAAAGATATCTGTAAAATACTGTTATCCAAAATTGAATAGATAAAATTCTGATCAGTTCAGACTTTTTAAGTTCAGCTAATTTTAAGACAACCACATGAAGGGATGATATGTGGAGAACAGCCCAAATATTTCTCCATTGAGCTTTTAATAGAGTACAGAAAGAATAAAAGGAGGGTAGGAGGAGAAAAGCAAATCAAAACAAAAAACCTACACAAACACCTTTCACTGGATTCTCCTGTTCTCCAACTTTAAACAAACACTTCACCACAAGAGCACATTTTGGTCTAATTTAATAGAAACTCACCTGGTTTAAAGACTAAGGGGTCATTTTTAAATATCTTCAATGATTCAATCACACTTCCAAATTTTTCCTTCAAATAATACTCTTCTTGCTCAAATTCCTTGTCTCTCCTGCCAGGTTTGGAATTTTGGCTTTTCACCTCACCTTCATGTTCTTTCCTCACTTTGACAGAATCAGTCCTCTCAATTCTTTTGCTGCCTTCTTTTTGTTCTTTATCCTGATAGGGTTTTGTTAGTCTAGATGCTCTGTTTGCCTTTTCTTTTTCTTCCTTTACTTTTGTAATATCTTTTTCATAGTGACGAATCCCACTCAAGTGTGAAACTAACAGTCTTGTAGTAATACCAACCTAAGTGGAAACAACAATGTTTTAAAATGAGCTTTTGTTACTATGCACACTAAACCACTAGAAAAGTAAAATTCAACATGACTAGGAACAAACACATACGTCTAAAATACATACATTAAATCCAGACAAAACTGGATATCTAAAGTTTCAGTGCTGCTTTTTTAAGCAGTAAATATCAGTACCTGTCTCTAAATGATTTTTTTTACAGAAAAAGATCCAAACCCAGTTCCAGGGACCTGCACACAGATGGCTGTGCTGTACCAATGAATAACTACAATTACATACCTTTTCTCCCTCATAGACTTTTTCAGGAAATTCAGGGACATATTTCTGCACTGGAGCATCTAAATCCAGTTTCCCCTCTTCCCATAGCTTAGCAACAGCCACCATGGTGAGACACTTGCTAATGCTGGCAATCCTCATGATGGTCTCTGGCTTACACACCACACGGTTCTCTACATCAGCATAACCCAAACCTTCAAGAAAATAAAAGCACTGTGGTAAATATTTTGCATACAGGCACAATAAATCAATTATTTACAATTAATTAGAGCTGCTACCTCCTTAAAATGTTCTTCCTCTAGCTAAACTGGAATATGAAGCATTGGACTATCCCTGCACCTTCTTCAATTAAGTTAGTAACATTTTAAGATAGTAGGAACAGTTAGAAGTCAGTGGCACCCCAAGTTAATGACTCTCCTAGTCTGAAGTTACAAACAAACCTAATGATAAACAAGACTGAAAATAAAGCCAACATTTGCATTCCTGTGGTCAAATATTCCATGCAGAAAAACTGAACCAAAACCTAGACTGTAAAGTAAACAGTCACAAATTAGAACCATAGAATGGTTTGTGTTAGAAGGGACCCTAAAGATCAGCAAGCTCCAACCCCCCTGCCATGGGCAGGGACACATCCCACCAGACCATGTTGGTCAATGCCTCATCCAGCCTGACCTCAAACACTTCCAGGGAGGGGACATCCACAACCTCTCTGGGCAACTTGTTCCAGTGTCTCACCACTCTCACAGTCAAGAACTTCTTTCTTATATCCAGCCTTCCAATATTCCATTCCATCCATTATTCTCAGTCCCACCATCCTGGTGTGATTTGTGCTGTTTGCCTAGCACTGCTGAAGCCTTTAGCTGTGATAATGTTGCTTTTCTTAGTAATTTCTCTAGCAGCTGTTACTATGCTGTGCTTAGCCTTTCAGTACAGGAAAGTGTTCTGATATCACACTGATGGGGGGATTTGTTGTACCAAGTTTGGGCCTGCTCAGTTCCCTGTGTTCTGGCCACAGGACATCAAGTGGCTGAAATCCCAGCCTAGTAACTGCATCTGAATTGTAAATTTTTATAATATTCATTGCTTCCCAACTGCATGCACAACCACTGCTGCCATGTACTCACCTTCCGACCAGACTTCCTTTCCATCTACAGAAACCCCAACCAGTATACCTGGGATTCCTGCTTCATCCTGTCAAATAAACACACAGAAGACATTAAGAAGGATGGTTACAATTCTTAAAAATCACCTTTTGCCAAATGCAAAAGCAATCCTACAAATACACCTGCATAATGTTGCCACATTACAGTTGAAACATTGCCATGGGCGAACTGGGCTGAACTGGAGTAAACTGCGTCCAAAAAGCCCATCATTTTTATGTAGCAACTGAGGAAAATGTACTTCATGACAACAGCAATATATTAAAGCATTAAGTAAATTAGAGATTAGGGTACGCAAGAACAGCGAGTAGAAACAAAAGTTTAGAGTTAAGAGGCAATACAAGGAAAGCACTACCTAAAGCCGGCAGAATTTCAAGAGGGGGGGCCAGGCCCCCAGAGAAACTGTCCTGGGCCTTGTACCCAGCTCCTTCCCTCTTCATCCGACCCCTTCCCTCAGCCCGGCCCCCGCGCCCCAAGCCGGACTAAGAAGAAAAGCACCGATGCACAGCTGAGGGCAGCTCGCCCCGCGGCCGGGCCCTTCACGGGAGAACTCGGCAGGGCTCACCCTCTACCTCCAGGCCGCCCCCCCCAGGAAACACTTGACCCAAGTCTAGCAGCCATCGCGACCCTCACGGAATACACCCGTCCGCCCTCCTCCCTCGAGGCGCCGAGCCCCCGGATGCCCCCCAGCACCTTAATCCGCTGCAACAGGTCACGGCTCCTCTCCACAGCCGCCCCGAAGCCCTGNGCCCCTGCATGGCCGCGCCGCCGTCTCACCGCCCGCCCGCCAGGCAGCTTCAGCCGCGCCAGAGCGCTCGCCCGCCCGAGCTCCGAGCGCATCGAGCGCGGCAGCGGCACCGGAAGGTCCTAACGGTGGGCGCCCGGTCAGACTCTGCTTCACGAACTCCGCCGCTCCCCAGCTGGGGCCTCTTCCCTCTCTCCCGGCCGCTCTAACCGACCCTTCCGTCGCAGCCGTGTAGAAGACAGGGATGGCGAGAAAATGAGGATGGACAGAAAGCGAAGGACACCCCTGATAAAATTGTAGGGCTGGAAGGGCCATTCCAAGGCCACCCAGTGCCACCCCCTGCAGTGAGCAGGGACATCCTGCACTAGATCAGGTTGCTCAGAAAGTTTGGCCTTGGATGCCACCACCCTTTTGGGCAGCCTGTTCCAGTGCCCCAGCACCCTAGAATCATAGAATAGTTCGGGTTGGAAGGGCCCTTAAAGATCAAGTTCCAACGCCCCAGCCATAGGCAGGGACACCTCCCACAAGATCAGGCTGCTGCTCAGTGCCTTGTCCACCCTGGCCTTAAACACCTCCAGAGAGGGGGCATCCACAACCTCTCTGGCCACCTGTTCCAGTGTTCCACTCCCCTCACTGTAAAGAATTTCTTTCTTACGTCTAGCCTGAATCTACCCCCTTCCAATTTACATCCATTATTTCTAGTCCTCCCATCACGTATCTTTATTACAAAGTCTTACCCACGTGAGTTGTAATGGGGGCAGCTATCAAAGGGCCCCAGCAGCAGCACTTTGCAGCAGCACTGTGGCCAGGGTCAGAGATGAGGAGGTTGGGGGGAGAGGCTGGGCTGGACCAGGAACAGGGCAAAAACACTGGCACCCAGGAGGATGGGTTGTCTTTCTCCTGGTATCAAGGGTATGGTGCTTCCTTTGATCTACAGAAAACTGCCTTGCCCCCTCTCCTACCTGGCCCCAGCTCCCTCAGCATCCCACCCTCCTGCCACCAGCTTCTTCCCTCCAAGCAACTCCTATTCTCCCTACTTCTACAGGCTATGGCTTCACCAAGGGTCCTTGCCTTCCTTGTGAGGAGCTTTATCCAGCTCTTGCAGATGTTGGTCTTCAGCAATGAGCAGGACGGGGCCAAGCACAAGGGTCACCTGGAGTGTGTGTGGAGCAGCTGAACCAGGGGCTGACTCAACTGCTGAAAGAACTAGAGTGGGCAGCCTTGGGTAGGGGAGACAAGCTCTGCCCTCCCTTCCACAAGTGGCACTTCTGGGTCCTTGCAACAGCAGTGGTCCTGCTCTTTAGGCTCTGCTGCTGGATGATGAGCAGAAGGCATCAGCAAGAAAAAAAAATTGTGCTGATGAGGAGAAGGAGCCAGAAGAAAAATCCACTGGACATGATTCCATCAAAGTTCTGTCTGGATCTGGCAAAATGTTCCTTCATGGTGGTGCAGCACCTTCTCTATGTCTGTGGAAAGCTCTTCAGGAATGATTTCATGTCCCAGCTGGTGCCAGTCATTGGCCTCAGCAGCACCTTACAAGTCTGCAGCTCCTCTGAAGAAGATGTCATCTTCCACATCCTGGTGCCCATCGAGACCCTCAAGGGCCATGCTTTCCAATTCGAGATGGGCACTGGTGACAAGGACGCGGGGACGAGGAAGTCCAGCCTCCGGGTAGAGCTGCGGTGCACTTACACGAGGGAGCCGTTGGCGGAGCTCTTCCCTTGTTTCCTTCATCACCCCCAGGAGAAACAGGCTCCCAGCCTCCTACAAACCCTCTGCAATGGCCGCCGTCTGGATGTGGAGAGAACCAACGGGTGACTGCAGGCACTGCTGGCACAAGCCTGGGAGCTCCTGCCGCAGTCCAAGAGCTGGCGGGTGATGCTGCTGCCCTCCCAGCGCTGCTGCAGCCTCCGGCTGATGGATGTTTCTGGCAGCACCGTCCTGATAAAAATGGTGCTGGGAGTGAAGCAGGGCAACTCTTATGTTCTCCTCAGCCCTGAGCAGCAGAGGTTCCCGTTACCAGCAGCAGGAAGTGACCATCAACAGCAGCTGCCTTCTGACAGAGACTCCCTTCCCTCTGGCCGGAGACTCAGTCCTGCTATTCCTCTTCCCAAGTCCCTTCCCCTGAGAAGATTTACCCTGCCTTTAGTTGTTAATAAATCCCTTGTTTAACATTCAGATGCTGCTTCTGTGAGTGTCTGGGCATCATTTGTTGGGGAAGGCAGGCACATCTCCACTGCCAGAGAGTTAGGGAGCATTTTGCAGAAGAGCTGGTCCCCCTCTATAAAGCACAGCAGCAACCGAAGAACTCCCTCTCTATAAATGTTCCTGGACTTTTCCTGAGCATGAAATACCTGACCCTTGGAAAGTTCATATTCATATATATATATATATATATGCTGACAATATCTAGCAAAATATATGTACATCTATTTTGTTACTTGCTGAGAACACTGGCTCCAGTCAAGAAAGCCTTCCCTGGAGTAGGGAATCTGAGCAAAAAGAGCCAAGAAGCAGCTTGTTTTCAGGGCTTTTTGGAGAAAAATTAACTTCAGCTCAATCGAAATGGCTGCATTTCATGAGTAAAATTTCACAGGCCAGTCACCTGCAATGCAGCCCAGATTCAAGTACCAGATTTCAGACAGGAAAAACCTAATGAGAACTCACTTTGGATCTCTACATTTTTGTGATCTCTATTTAAATTGCAATGTTCATTTTACAGTTTTTATGGTCACTAGTGGTGTTTTATTAGACTTTTCAGACACTGTGCATTTAAAGATTGCCTTAAATTAAACCATAATGATCCAGTCTGAAAATTTCAAATTTTTTGGCTGGTTTGCAATTTGGAAATCAAGCCTGTGTGTGTCCCATGTTTACATACAATTATCTGCTCAAGGGAAAAAAAAGAACTGACTCTAGCTCCTCCCTAATGTTGGATCTAACCCTGCCCTGCTCTAGTTTCAAACCATTTCCCTTTGTCCTGTGGCTCCATGCCCTGGCAAACAGCCTCTCTCCAACTTTCCTGTAGCCCCCTCAGGTACTGGGAGACCACTGCGATGTCTCCCTAGAGCCTTCTCTATCTCAAACAGCCACCNAGGACCTCCAAAGGCCATTCATTTCAAACCCCAGCAGTGAGCAGGGACGTCTTGCCCCAGATCAAGTTGCTCAGAGCCTCGTCAAGCCTAGTGTTGAACGTCTCAAGGGATGGGCCCTCCACCACCTCTCTGGGTAGCCTGAGACAGTGTCTCTCCACCTTCAAGATGAAGCACTCCTCCCTCATGTTGGATCTAACCCTGCCCTGCTCTAGTTTCAAACCATTTCCCTTTGTCCTGTGGCTCCATGCCCTGGCAAACAGCCTCTCTCCAACTTTCCTGTAGCCCCCTCAGGTACTGGGAGACCACTGCGATGTCTCCCTAGAGCCTTCTCTATCTCAAACAGCCTGTCCCTGTAGAATGTTCAGAGATTCCTTGACACATCAGTTCCTCATCAAGTGACAAAAGGAAGGCTAGGGAAGATGGAGGTCCTTTCTGCAAGGGGAGTTGAGAGCTGGTCATGGGGGATACAGGGAAGGAACATTTTTTAAAATACATTAGTGTAAAAAAAAAAAAGTAAAAAGAAGCCATGCAGTTATTTCCTCCTTTTTTTTTTTTTCCCCTGAAGTTTTTCTCTAGGCAATAATCTTTCTGTTAGAGAACTGAGAGAGGACGCTTAGAATGGCTTCACATTTATCATTAGAATTCAGTTGTGTATTTTTACCCTCTTATGTTTTCCTCTCAACTCAGTGTGTAGAGGTATAGTATACCATAAAAAATTATGTCTTGCGTTAACCACTGCTCACAGGAGGCAATAGGTACCAGGCAGCTCTTTGACTTTTCCAAGTATATCTTTTCAACCTGAAGCAAGCTGCTTCAAAACGAAGTAACACATCACAGTAGTTGTGAAATACCCAGAATATCAAATACATTAACCATAAGGTATGCTGAAACTCATATGCCCAAAACTCACATGCCCCTTTCCCTCCCCAAGCCAGGATGGATAAGGCACGGAGCAACCTGATCTAGTGGGAGATGTCCCTGTCCATGGCAGGAAGGTTGGAACTAGATGATCTTCAAGAACCCTTCTAACTTAAACCATACTAAGATACTGTACTATGAAAGATACAATTATGAAACACAAGCACTTAGCAGTGTTTTCTGGCTTGCTGTCAGAAAAGCCATTAGGTAATGCTGACCTCTCTTTCCACCCTTTTCCTCCAATGTACAAAGCTGAAGTTAAAAAGCAAGTCCCAGATAAGCATGTGTCAGGGAATGTGGCATTGAGAATGCTGCCTGTCTTACACTGACTGACTTAGGTAGGAGAGCATCAGCCCAGGCCAGTGTTAGCCACTCTGACATGCCATGGTCAACTGCCGCCTCCACAGCAGATGCCCACAGGTCAGGAATGTGGTCAGCATGTTGTTTTGAGAGATACATTAGCAGGAGGAAAAACATCTCTGGTTTTGTATGTGAGTCTTCAGACACATCTCTGTGTGAAGAATACAGCCCCAACTCGTATTTACTATCTTCATCTGTTCTTCTAGACAGCAGACCCCAGAACCTTCTCACTACTTATGCTTCAAGCAATTTTTCCCAAACCATTCAACATTACTTAAATCTCTAACATGTTTTTTACTGATAAATGGTCATAAGCAAACACTGCTCTGCAGTTCACACCAAGTCCTTGTCCAGCTACAGGTGCATTCTGGTTGCCAGACCATTTTCCATACACTCATCACCACGACTTCTAGGGTGATTTCACCTACCTGTGCTGCAATTACACCTTCATTTCTCTCTGCAGGCATCTTCTGTGCCATTAAAAATGCTCTTTGTGAGAACTGAGCAGAGAAAGTGCGAGAAACTGCCCAAGTTAGTGAATAACAGGAAAAGGCCTCTTATCAAATTAGTAACATCTCGAATATTTGGGTGGAGACATTTGGCACTGGGCTCGTGTGTTCTTATGGGAGCAAGCCCATACACACTACAAACTCCATTCCTCTGCTTCATATTGCTGTTCCCAAGTTGAGGCATGTTTCAAAAGAGCCTCTATAGATAGGTACAATTACTACATGCTATGCAGAGAAGTAAGAAATTATTTTCCTCTATCCCTTTTCCACACCTGTAAAATCTGAGTAAATCAAGTTAATAGCATTTACTTAGGTTTGTGCTTAAATTGGAACCACGCAAAAACTAAATGAGGTGTTAATTTTGCACCTCTGCATGCAGAGCTCTGGGAAAGTTTGTAAGAAAATTTGAAATTCACTGCTGAGGAAAGACAGCTGCCTGCGATGACTGACTGCTGCAGTGAGCACCAAGCATGGGACAGTCTGTGCCTCCTGCCACACAGAATAACTACTATAGTTGAAAATGCCATCATTTATTTCTTTGATGCTGAGGCAAACCCAAACAATTTCCATGTTTTAGGTTCCTGGTGTACATCAGCGCATGTCAGGTCCACAAACACACAATTAACTTACACTTAAGCTCCAGTGTGATTACCATCACTCGGTAGAACACTTTTACTACCAGCATGCACATCTTACTATCTGTCACTCAGCTCAGATTCTTTTAATCTCCAATAAAAACAATCTCCTAGCACCAAGGTAAGCAAGGGACTGATGAATGCACTGGGAGAGAATGAAGCTCAAGTTGTACTGAGCTGGAGGAGGAGCTCTGCTCTACTTAATGGACGACAACATTTTTTCCAAGTGGCATAAAGAAATCTAACAAGTTCCTACTTGACTTGGTGCCTGTCAGATTTAAACAACATTTCTTACATGGACAGCTGGTGAATTCTCAAACAGGAAAGCAAATAGAAACTAAGAGAAATCCCCATATTGTCCAAGAAGTGACTGAAACCAAGGGACACATTTAGGTTTGTTGCTTCAAAGACAAAACAAAACAGCCACGGGGAAAATAGGGACTGGGAAAAGAGATTTCAGAGCTTTCTGGGTTTATTGCAATTTGAAGAGGGATCCTACAACCTGCCTCCTGAAGGTGGCACTGTATTGAAATACAGTGTGCAATTGTCTTGCTCAGACCAAAAAGAGTTCTCAGTGCCTTTGAGCTCAGTCTCTTGCTTTGGAAAGCAAAATGCTGCATCACAATCCTCACTGGGGACAACTGTTTGTTTTTCAAACGCACTTGCCAAATGCCACAGCAGCTAAGGACCCAGCAGCTGTAATGCAAGAGAGAACTTCTCATTGCACAATGACTCTATAAAGCTCAATTTTACAACCCTGAGACTTTGATCTAATGGCACAGTTTGTTTGACAAAGGCTCAGTCAAACAGCCAGGTCCAAGTCATATGTGCTCTACATATACCTACACAGCCATACCCTTCTTGACTTTGATAAAATAACCTTATTCAAAACATCTTGGGTAAAATGCCACAAACCCCTATATAACCTGCACACAATTTCAACTTGGACTTTCTTGATTTTCCTTAATTAAACACAGAGTTAAGAGCAAGTGATTCACAAAAAGAATGGATCCAGAGTAGAATCATAGAATCAAAGAATAGTTTGGATTGAAAGGGATCTTAAAGATCAACTAGTTCCAACTCCCCTGCCATGGACAGGGATACCTCCCACTAGGTTGCTTGGTTCCTCATCCAGCCTGGCCTTAAACGCGCTCTTTTGCCAGCTGTAGTGTTACTAGCACTAGTAGCACATATACCGATGGGAAGCAGAAGGAGAAGTGAATAATTGTATAAAATGGCAATAACCTCTTTTTCTCCTCTACAGACATAAAGGCCCACATGCTTTTTATTTCCATTCACATCAGTAAGCCCCAGCACAGAGTGCCTCCCATGGATTTAACAATCAGTTTGGGTCCCCCGGGCTGCCTGTCCTATCCACAATCCTTCCCACCCAGTTGTTAATCTCCAGGAAATGCCTTCCACTCAGACATGGCTGTGTCTGACTGTAATAAAAGCACACACACACATTCATTGCATACTTGCTAATGCTGAAAAATGGCAGGGTTGTGTTTTTTCTTTTTTTCTTAAGTGTTGCGACTTCCTCGTTAAGGTAATTGATAACAAATTCCTCACATAGAGAAATTTAATCCAGGTTCTGCCAGTGCAGCAACAGCCAGAGAAAGGATTTTTATGTGAAAAAGATCCTGAATATTGTACTTTAAACCCAGACAAGGAGTGATAAAGAATTTGCTGCTACCTGGACTTTGTCAGCCCCCTTCTCCTGTAGTAGAGGAATGTGGTAGCTGCAAGAACAGAAACAACTACACGGGTAACACCTGCAGATCACCTTCATGCTGTCCATACCTCCCTGGTTGGCCTCTATCTAGCTCTCCCATCCGAAGTTCTACGTTATCTCCCTTCTAGCTACTTTCTCACTTATGTCATCCTAGATGGCAGGACTAGAAGTCATGGATGCAAATTGGAAGAGGGTAGATTTAGGCTGGAGATAAGAATGAAATTCTTTACTATGAGGGTGGATGCCCCTTCCCTGGAGGTGTTTTAAGGCCAGGCTAGATGAGGCATTGAACAACCTGGTCTAGTGGGAGGTGCCCCTGCCCATGGCAGGGGGAGTTGGAACTAGATAATATTGAAGGTCTCTTCCAACCCAAACCATTCTATGATTCCATGCTACGTTTTGTTTTCTGGACAGCCTGCACATATTACACCATCCTTTCAGCCTATTTTATAGCCTATGTGCGTACAGTACACAAACAAGGAAGTAGTACAGNATGCAAATTGGAAGAGGGTAGATTTAGGCTGGAGATAAGAATGAAATTCTTTACTATGAGGGTGGATGCCCCTTCCCTGGAGGTGTTTTAAGGCCAGGCTAGATGAGGCATTGAACAACCTGGTCTAGTGGGAGGTGCCCCTGCCCATGGCAGGGGGAGTTGGAACTAGATAATATTGAAGGTCTCTTCCAACCCAAACCATTCTATGATTCCATGATACGTTTTGTTTTCTGGACAGCCTGCACATATTACACCATCCTTTCAGCCTATTTTATAGCCTATGTGCGTACAGTACACAAACAAGGAAGTAGTACAGCAATCCAGATAGAGTAGAAAGAAGCCTGCAGGCCTTGCTGGCCATAGAAAACCATAATCCAAGAAAAGATTTGGAAGCATTTTCCCAGGCTGTTTCTTCAAAAGAAACATACAAACTATCAATGGACCTGCAAAGAAATGTTCTGTTTTTAAATTGGAAACTCAGAGAAACTCCATCTTAATATCAATACTAGTGCATCTTAATTAAAGCAACTTACCAGAGCTTTGCAGTTTCACCTTTCTCATTATTCTTTCAAAAAACTACTGCAGAGATACCAGACCTGCACCACTTTCCTCAGTGGCATGGATAACTGTTATTAGGTGTTAGGCCTTTGCAGGTTTTATCCAAATAAACACTCTTTGCTATTAGCTTTGGACACTTCCTGATATTTCTGTTTGTATGTCAGGGCAAAAAATGGAAAAAAAAATAAAAGCAATGAAGGAAGCCTTTTAGTTAATATGATGCTTTGTGGATTCATTTGCAGCACTGCGTTTTGCAGAAACCTACTTATCATTATTTTTTCAGATTCATTCTTATCTCCTTGCTTGCACATATTTTCCCTCTTAATGGTGACATGATCTCATTAAGAGATATTAAAACCACAGCCTTCTCCTCACCCTTACACATAGCAAGTGGTGAATTCAGATTCCCCAAACCAGTCCGTGGTCTCCCCGAAAGTGAGCTATTTGAAGCAGCAAACAAAGGGTCTGACCTCACCTAGACAGTGTTTTAAGACCCAAGCACAGACTGTGGGACCACAAAAGCAATCCAGCAGAGCAGGCAGTACACTCAGCTGTGTGAGACTTGTGGCCAAGTGCCAGGAACTCCCCGGTTCAGCTCCCAGCACAGCCTCTGACATTCTGCGTGGCTTTGGGCCCTACCCTACAAACTACCAACCAAGAGAGCTGGGCACAGATCTACTGACTCCAGGAGCACAAGGAGGCTCACACTCTTAAATGCCTAATTACCTGACATCCTTGTGCTGAAGAAGGAGAGAGAGATTAGAATAATTGAAGAAGCTGTCACTCGGAGCTTTAGACTGCTGGCCTCCAGTACAAGCTTAAAACACTCAAAATGCCTTGCAACACGTATTTTGCTTCCCAAAAATACTTAGATGGAAATGTGAGGCCAGGAATATCATCCTTTAAATGCAGTACCATTTGGGGGCAGACACTGTATTACGCAAAAGCTCACAACATTACTAAGTTCTCTCCTTTATAACACTATAAAAAACCCCAGAGACTCAGACAAGCACATCTTCCCTCCCTGACTCCCACTACATCTGAAATTATTATGCATTACTTTACCCTTTGTCCACTACACCAACTGCTGAGAAAGTCACCTGATTTCAGTCTCTTGCTAAGGGTCCACTAATGAAGATTCTTCAGAGAACTGGAAGGTTCTCTATACGTGTCTCCTACCAAGCTCATTGCTGCTAGAAGGATGGACAGCATCAACTTTCAGCAATATACTACAGGAAAAAGAAGAAATGAGAGCTATTTTCTTGAAGCTGCTCACTGACTGATCTCATAATTCAAATAAAGATAACTACACATACAGAAATTTACCAACAGTAATGAAAAGTTGGGTGAATGGATCTCTCATGAACTTTACACAATTTTAGAAAGTTTATCACTGTATTGAAGTAAATGAAATATACTAACAGGTAAGACTCACAAACAACATGGTAGTGTCTCCAGAAGCATAGCCTTTGAGGCTCATTTCCTGTTGAAGTCCATGGAAGTTCTGCAATCATCTTACTGAAAACAGTTTTGGTCAATGATGAGCAACTCTGGAAACCTCTGTCACCCATTAGGGGACAGTTGCATTCTACACACACCTGAGAATACACTCAAGTGACAGGGACAGGTTCCTTCATTATGGCCCTCAAAGGGCCCCTGAGCAGCTGCAGATCCACATCAGCCCAGACCACTGAGCCTGAGAGCACAGAGGAGACTGAAAGCCAATGTGTTAAGAGTATCCCAAGGACATACATTTAACACAGCGATACACAAAAGCCAACATAATGAACAACAAATCACAGGAGAGCAAAATTTACAAAATGTCCTAAAATGTGCATTTTATTCCATATCATTATACAATGTTTACATACAGGTATAGTTTCCAAACTGCTCAAAGAAAAGTGTGAAAAAGTGAGGCAAATGTCAGTTTATAAATTCCTCCCCCTCCCCCAAATTCACACAAATAAAATACATTTTTAAGCAATCTCTTCCAAATTTATGCTTTCTTCTAAATTTATTGAATCTTTCATTTTAACATGAAAAAAACAATTGAGCGAATACTAAGGTGAAATGCTGACCTACACTTCTGTATTGAGTTGCAAGAACATGATTTCAAACTTCTGAAGCCTTCACTTCTCTCTTGTTGGTCACATCCCTTCCATTTTAGTGAGCTACGCAGAAAATCCAAATCCTCACAAATTAATAAAAATCTGATAATAATAAATCACTGTGCTGGACAACTCTTGACTTGTCTGATACCAAGCAAAAGACTTCAGTAGAAGCTTTTGCTTAAAATAGCACCGTTTTCACCTGATCTCTCTTAAACAAGAATAATTTTTCTCATTAAAAACTGGAGTTGGCACTTGAGGTGGGATGATTCTCTCGTCATGATTCTTCAAAAGACTAAGCATTACTCAACTGCTGAACTCTCTACAAAGTGTAGGTAACATTTAGTAGGAAAATGGCACATTTAAACCATAATGTACTATAGTTTAACCCGCATATGGCTTGCCCATCTCGGTATTTCCCTGACCCCTGCCTGATAATTTAGCAGATGTTCTTGTGACTGTGGTGAAACTAAAATAAAGTTTATGGGGCTTCACGGCAAGCAGGTGTAGAAATAATAAAACAAATAACGTGGTTGCTGCTAAGAAGGTTTTCACATGTTGTTTAACTCCAGTAAAGTCTGATCCAGCATCTGATGCATATTAAGGTTTTCTTCTTTAGCATGCGCCACTTTCTCTGTTGTGGAATTAGAAAATTAAAACATGAATAGCAGTTCTCTGGAAGCACTGATTTTCAGAACATGAAGGCATGCAATCATCATCTCTATGGGAGGGTTTAAAAAGTTAAGAAATGTGCATGCTCATAAACACCAATGTCCCCAGACAACGCAACTAGACAGAATTCAAAATTAATAAAACAAATAGCAAGTAATGCAAGTTTAGAACTGTTTACAGCTGCATTTGTTAAGGAAATGCACTGCCAACAGAGATGCAGGTGCATTATTCCAGACATTATTGCATGTTCTGGAAGCTCTTAGCTTATAGGTTCCTGCATTATGGGGTGGTGAATGGCGCTTTTTTTAAATTCTGTTTTTAAAATAGGGCAATAAAGAAAAATAATTAAGTTCTTCGCAGAACCATACTTTAGGTTTCATATCTTTCAGAACTTGCAAATAACAAAAAATTTAATCTCTTCTTCAGTAAAGTGACCTTTTAAGAAATTCATTTCTTCTAGAAAATAAATTTCAAGTTAGTAGCTTTATGTTGCATGCACACTTTTATAGGACAATCAATTAGCACACTTATTTGATACAATAAATGAGCACAATGTTCTAGAGCCGCATCCCGCCAGAATCCACTAACAGTAATTCATACTAATGCAAGCATACCTTTACACCAGTTATTTTCGGATGGAGTTCCATTCCTGGTTCTTTTGGGAGTTTTAAACTTTTTGGGTTTTTTTTAAACTGTTAAGTCAAATACAAGCCAAATTCATAGCAATGTAAAATTGTCTCCTGGTAACAAAAGAGCTGTAAGTATCCTTCACATTGGTTTAGATGTAAATTGGGGTGAACAACTTTCTCTTGTCCACCTTCTACTAAAAATCTGAGGACCAATTCGTGATGTCAGGTAAACGTTGGTGGCTCTCCACAAGCCAGACTGTTACACTTTGGACACTTTGAGCTAAATGCTGCAGCTTTTTACTGGAGTGGAAAGTAGCCACTGCACAGCCAAAGAGCTTACTGCTCCTTCCAAAGTAGGTGTGCATGCAGATCCAGGAGAAGGACTTTCATATTTTTTCCACACACTGGGAGTTTCATCCATTAATTTACCACAGAATCAACAGTTTTGGGGAAAAAAATTAAAATCATCAATTTCTAAGAATCTTACTTATTTCTACATTTACTGATCCATTCTTAAGGTAATTTGGAAGAAGCGGTTTTTAAATAATTTAACATTATAGTCACATTAAAGTTTAATCCTCATTCAATGCCAGCTTTAGTTCATTAGTTAGGTGACTGTTTTGCTCAAGTTGCTGGTAGAGTTGGTCTGTACAGGCAGCAAGCAGGTTAGAAGAGAAAAAAGGCAGAATGAAGACAGATTAGACAGAGAGAACAATTAAACCAGCATTAATAATGAAAACTGGTCACACTACAGACAGTTCAGTAACGCACAGAGAAACTTTTTACCTTTGTTTCTAGAACTCTAGTCATTAAGTAGCTGCTATTACAACCTAGAAGATCTGGCTAAGGCTCCTTCCTGCTGTGGGGAACAGCTGAGAGACAGTTAAGTGGGAATAGGAATGGAAGAACAACCAAGTCCCACTTCAATCTTTATGTGGTTTATGAGTGCCATTTTTCCTTGTAAACTGCTTCAGGTGAGGTGGAACCTTATCTGACAGAGGGGGGAAAGCAACTCTATGCATCACAGCCAGGCTAAGTAACATCAAGAGAGATGACCAACTACCCATGGCCTGACTCAGTTCATACTCCTTTCCTGAGGAACCCAACAGCTGAAATGGTGTTTTTGGTGGGGAAACATACTTTTGTTACTGATATCAACATGTTTTCATGCTTAAATTTGTCCAGTTGTACTTCCTAAGAAAACAAACCCAAACATTTGGTGCAAATGAAATGGAAGCATGAAAACTTCAAAGACAGCAAACAGAGAGGATGGTTTATGTTCATGGTCAAAGAGAACAGCCACAGCTATGCTATGAGAACGCATTTAGTGAGATCTGTTGTGCAGAATGGAAGAACAGGCTTTTTGACTGTCTTGTTTTCTGAAATTGTTCATATTCTTCTCATTAGTCTACACTGAAACTGCAGTCCTGTTCTCTTAATTCCAGGTTATTACTCTGCAGGAAATGACTGTTTCAGATTCTCTTCCACAAGCTTCCTAACAGCTTCCACAGCAATCCTCTTCCCCTGCAGGCTGTGGACAGAGCAATGGCACAGCTGCGCAGTGAGCTGTAGGACACGCTGGTGTAATGAGCAGCAGCTCCTCACTGCTTCCTCCCCGGCACAAACTCCAGCAGCCAGCTCAGCAAAACCAGGGTGCATTGCAGAGTTCTGATCCTGGACTGGTAACAACCAGGTCTTGCCTCTCTTCATCAAGACAATGTCACATGTACATGGAAAAACACACCAAATCCTCAGACTAACTAAAATTTCACTTTGTGCGTTTAGATATTACTCAAACACAACACCACCACTCGAACCAAGAACTTGATGCTTACCTTCATCACAAAAAACTCTAAGACAGAGATTTATAGTATTTCTCAATATCTAGAATGAGACTAAAACCCCCATGTAAAGCATTGCAAGGACTCAAGAGTGCAGTCAGCCCTTGATTACCTACAGGCAGCCTATCTGGACTACCGCAGAGGTAGAGCTAAGGGCTGGTGTCACAGGCAGCCAAGCAGAGAGTTCAACCTGCACCGCCTTTCCTTTTCCCAGTGCTCAGCTCACCAATACTGCACCCCACAGTGCAGAGAGCTGATAACGTCAGAAGAAAAAGGGAAGACTCAGACACTGACATTCAAAATCACTGTGTTAAAAACTACCAGGCTCCCAGGCTGGATTTAGTTTTTCTTTCTTAATTACCAATAGTATTGCTAGTAATTGAGGGGAAAACCAACACTGCTAACACAGCAAACCAAAACACAACCTAGTTTAATGGGCTGGAGTTGCTGTAGCTGACAAGTGACCATTGATCACATTCCTTGTGACTTTTGCATTTGTGAAATCAACCACCTCAGAATCAGTCATTTCACAAATGCCCACCCCATTACCTTTGGTCAACCATCACACTAAACATTTCACTTTTCAGTTGGAGTACAGTGCATAAACCCTTTTACTCTACCTCATCCGATAAGCACTAAGTTACTGAAGTTTATTATCTGGACTATCTGTGACTGCTGAATCACATCTGTACTCGGGCTCCTCCCCATAGTCTGTAACATGCCTCATAGAATAAAAATCTGGTATGAGACAAATTTACCTGAGGATTGCAGGGAAAGATGATGCATCCATTTACATTTATTTGGAAAACATGTTTTGGAGAGGGAAGGAAATTTAGCCTAGACTGCACTGCTGAGTAATCTTGAAGTTGAACAAGAAAACCATATTTACTTGGCTGCACTACGCCAAGTTTATCTAGCTGTGGTGAGTTAGGAACTTCATCAACATATACAGTGACAGGCACAATCAGGAATCAATCCAGTTTACTTACATGCACTTTAACACATGAACTGGAAAATAACTTCTTTCATTGTGAAGAAAATTACGTTAAAATAATGCAATGAAATCTCTAGTTGCAAATGACATTACAAAAAAGCAGTGTCAGTGCTTAATGCTTCATCCATAATCGGGCACTGCCAAATCAGCTGAAAGCCAACATTCAGGCTTTCAACATGAAATCTGTATGTTCCACTCTGCAGCACAATCATTTCATTATTGGTGTAACCATGAGAGTTTTCCTGCTCCAGCTCTGAAACATTTCTCCTGAGTCTGCAATTAAAACTCCTAAGTCTGAGACAAGGAGTAGAAAGCTACTGAAAACTCCCTGCTACGCTTCCAGTCCTGTGATGCCACTGAGGAGTAGTATATTGCTTAAAAAAAAAGAAAAGTTAGCAAAAGTTTGCATTCTAATTGAAGCGTGAAAGAAGGGAAAAAACCACTTTTTTGTAAGACATTTAAAGGATTATTTCTGTGTAGAAAAGCAATCTAATTTTTTCTCATATTACCCTTTTAAATCCAGCTGAAGTATTAAGAAACAAACATGTTAACATAAAGACAGGAGGTCTTCAGAACCAAGCTAGGAGAAAATTTTAGACTTTTAAATGAAAAATCTACTATCAAGGACTGAACTGCTATCTCAGCCATGCACCAATAACCAAGTGACTCCAAGGAAGAAGTGCCTTTGCAGATTTTGGTCTTACAATTATAACTGAAAGAATTCCCATTACATCTATTTGTCACTTTACCTGCACCCGGTTTTGAGAAAGACTAAGATGTCAACTGCTCAGTCCTGAGCTCCAAATCCCAAGACCATTCTCACCCCACAGACTGCTATCATTGCCTTCATATTCTCAGCATTGGGGCAAAAGTATTTGCAGGAAAAAAAAATTAAATCCCTAATGGCAAGAAAAGTAATTTTTATTAATAACTTAGTTATTTAAATAAATAAAAGGCAAAGGAGTAGCAAAAGGGATACAGCTGGGATGTTTATTTTACATTGAGAGATGTAGAGTTTCTGTACAGCACAGCACAAACAGAGCATGTTCTGAGACAGGTGCTAAAGGAAGAGAGTCAACTAAGCTAGAAGAACATGACAATGAACCCATGAAACATCCAAAGTTCGGAAAGATGTTTTATCCAACCCGATGAAGATGTCTTGGGAGAAGTGAAGCAAAGAAAATTATCTGCATGAAAAGAAAAAGTGAAAAAAGGTAGGAAATAAAAAAGGTGCAGTAGAGACTTCCAAACAAGCAGCAACAGCACAGCAGAGCCCAGCATACCAAGATGAGAGAAAAACCACACCATGCTAGGACTGGAATGCTACAGTAATGTCATCTTGTACCAGTAGAGTACATTTAAAAGTCTGTTTTTCATTTAGAGATATCCCAAACTGAAGAAATAATGTAGTCTCCGTTCACAGAGAAGGAAAAAAGAAATTTGTTTGTCTGATAAAACCGCTGAGCAAAACCGTATTTTGGCAGCATGGGGAATTAAAAAATAAAGCATACAAATCAGACAACATTCGACCTGTACTAAAAAGTTGTGAGGGAGGGGGAGAAAAGTAATGAACAGATAGAGAGATGAAAAACAGAACAAAGAAAAAACATTTAATATGGGTGTGTGCAAAATACATTTCAAGCTTTGAGCAAAGCCTAGGCCTTACTGAAAGCATGCCAGCATCCTAAAAAGGACTAAACACAAGCAACTCCTCCACTTTCCCATGTCAACTGTACAGGGCTCATGCAAGTGAAAAGTATTAGCATGGGAAGGTGGACTTAGCACAGCTGACCTCTGTTCAGAGTTTCGGGTTGATGGAAAAAGAGTAAGTTTATATCAAGATACTGCAGGAACTGAGCACTACTCTGTTCTCCTACTGCCTCACACACATTACCATTTTTTTTTAATATGCAAATTAACTTACCACTCTTTCCACAAAATAGGCAGATGTAGCCTACAATTCAACTGTCACTTTCATGGATTTAAATCGCAAAGCATTTAAAATCAATTTGAACACTTGTAATTCAGTGGTAACAGATGAAATTTTGCAAGCAGTTAAGAAAATTTAGACAGACAATTTTCCACTCTAATTAACAGAGAATAGTCACATCTGAATTTCTTTGAAATTTTGTAGGTACTCTGCCAGGGAAAAACTGCCAGTAGAGGAACACACTCCAAATGCAACACATACTGAGGCAATATTGTTTGGCAAAATGAAGATGATGGGCTTGCTAGATGCTGCTTGAACAGTGGGTGAACTGAAAGGTTAGAGGCAGAACCACAAACAAAGGGCCACCACAAGGCACAAGGACTGCAGATGCAGAGCAAAAGAGTAAAAACAAGCTTCATTAGGCAGCTTACAAAATCACCATGAGTATTTACCAGGCTAGGCACAACACTCACCCACACGCTGCCACGGTAAAGAAATGGTTCATGGTATTTTGTATACCTAGTCTCACTAAAGGAATGCGTCTCCCACTACAGAGGGAGTATAAAATCACAAAGCCGGAACTGCGCAAATAAATGAGGGCAGGGAAGCAAGTGCAGGCACAAGCTGGTTAGACATTTACATGGAAGTCATATCATTGAGAGCGTGGTCCAGCTCCTCACTGATGGCTTTGTACTTCAGTTTCTGAGCATATAGCTCATCTAAACATTTCCCCCAAGGGAAGGCAGAGGTGTGCAAAGAAATGGAGCGTGATCGCAGGATGGAAGATGAAGGTGGTGGCATGGGATACCATCCAGAAGCCGTAGAAAAGGGGAAGAGCGCACAGAAAGAGGTGTTCCGACAGACAAAACAAAAAATTACAAAATTAGAGCAGAATAAAGCAAATCAGCACTGAATAGATTTACGCGACAAGTTCATTATCTGCACTGACAGCAGGGCAGCCTGAGATACAGAGAAAACAAAGGAGAGAAAGTGTACAAGGGAGGTAAAATCCATGTTTTGCTGCCCTGTTTTTTTCAGTGCACATTAGAAGGGCACAGAGGAGCTAGGGAAAAAAGATCCAAAAGCAGGACTCAAAGAGGATGCTGCCATTTATTTCCCATCACTTGTTTTTCTTTTTAAAAACCACTCGGGTTTGTGTGATGTCATAAACTTTATCTTTTGTTCATTCTAAGCACTTACCTTTCCTCTGCTTCCTTTCTGAGTCAATAATCATACATTTTCAGCAGCTACTACTCCTAGTCTTTATGCAGAAGTCAGTCTACCACACACGCCAAGCAATCCAGCCTCTTAAAATTCTAGGCTTAGTGAAACACACCTTAATAGTAAGCTCGATGTAACTCTTAATTACAAACCACAACTGAAATACCATCTCCAGAGGAAGAAAGCTCATTGTGGTCTGAAAGATTTATCTAAACCTTAAAACTAACTCTTTCAAGTTAAGCCAGCTACCTTTCTGATTACAGATACAACTTGGCAGCTTTACTGAAACAGCAACTGGTCTACATCACAAAATGCCAGCCTTGACCAGACTTACCAGTCATAAATTAGGTTAGCTTGCTACACTCTTCATTATTACATAATAGCACTTCATCAGCTTTTCAGTAGGACAATACTTATCACCTAATAATTTACCCTATAAATTTATCTATCTTCAAGAAGAAGAATATAAAGCAAAAAAATTAAAGGAGTCTTAAGAACATGAGGGGAAAAAAGAAGAGGCAAGAGCAAAACACTGTCCATCTAAAGCATTTCAGTTGTTAAAACAGTTCAATTGGAAAACATTTTGCTTATTTTACTCTTTAGGCAGGCCCATTTATATAAACAGGACTAATTAGGTGAGTAGAATTGTGTACTAGGAAAAAGTCTAAAACAAGTGGAGAATAAAAGATCTGTATTTCTGTAGTAAGTGAGAAAACCAAAATCCCATACCTTCTAGATCATCAATGCTCTTCTCCAGCTTGGTTACTGATCTCTCAGCAAATTCAGCACGGGTCTCAGCCTGGAGTCAAAGACAGACTACTTCAGGAAACACACACAGTACTTACCAAAAATTCAAATGAGGACAGAAGTACAAAGAGAAGAGAAAAAATAATAGGAGTAGGTGATTTTTAGGGGTCCCTTTCAACCCCAATCATTCTCTGACTGTGAAATAACATGTCACACATAGCACAGCATGCAGTTTTTGGTTAANTTTTAGGGAGAGTTTTCATACTAAACTGTCTCCAATATGAAGTGTTCATCTTTTAATAGAAATGCTGCTTTGATGCTTTAAAGAAGCAAAGTTGCACTGGAAGATCTGTTGTAAAGAACAGTTCAAGTTTTACCTCCTTCAGTTTGTCAGTCAGGACTTTAATCTCCTCTTCATATTTGTCTTCTTTCTGCGAGTACTGTAATTGGAAGGAGGATCACTAATATTAGACCAGGTATTAATATACAAAAAAAAATATACCACATTCAGGACTCTATTCTAATACACCAACTGCGCACAGGAAATTAATATGGGTATAACTAAATTCACTTTGCTTGCCAGACTATGGTACTACAAAGTCTACTTCATGAGCCAAACTTGCCTTGAGTTATATACCAGTGCTCTACGAGGGGAAATTAGTACTACGGTTTTAAAGAGGAGTGGCATTTGGAGAAATCTTCTGTCAACACAAGTGCCATTTTGAGGGACATTATACAAATAATATTTAATGCTGCCTGAGCACTAAACACATGGGGGTCAAATATTAGGGACCTATTTGGAATGAGAAGGAATGGCTAGGTTTTGATAAGAGACAAGCATGAACTAAGTAGCAAGTCCACATGCTTCCACTGACAATGGCCTTGCTGAAGTACTGCAAAGAGATCAACATAGAGAGAAAACTGCACAGGCCAATCCAGATGACAATGTAAGGGACACATTCTCACTTAAGTCTCTAGCCTACCTTCTCAGCCTGAGCCTCCAGCGACTTCAGGTTGTTGGTCACAGTTTTCAACTCCTCTTCAAGTTCAGCACATTTGCTGTTATTTTGGAAGGAAGGTAGGAAAGGGGCAGATGGAAGATTCAGTCAAGCAAAAGGAGAAAACAGGGGGAAAAGACAGAGAAAAATGAAAAAAATTAAAGAGCAAAAGAATGGCCTCAAAAGCAGCTGAATCTATCACAGCTAGAAAGCAACTCTTTACGACGCCAAATTCCATTTTAAGTGTACATTATGATGAGACAAACTATGGCTTACACAGAAATAATTACATTGCCTTTACATGTGAGACAGTTCAGCTTCTTTTTGGCTGCACAAGAGATCAGTTATAAAAGAAAAAATGAACAAATAAACAAAAAAGAGACCAAAGAAAACCACCAAAGTGAGATGCAAAGAAAGTAGAGTGCAGTGAGGACTTAGCTGTTACTACTGAGTGAGCTAACCAGCTACAGAAGCTGCAAGACTTGGATTGCAGTTAAACCTAAAAACTGTTTATTAGTATCAGTACCTTATCCTCTGCAGCCATTAATGCTTTCAAGGTTTGATCCATTATTCTTAACTGTTCTTCCAGCTGTCGGACTTGGCTGTTAGTGAACACATGAAATGCACAAAAGCCATTCACAAAATCAGTGGGCAGGTACAGCATGCAGTGACAAAACACACGCGCACACACATATGAACACATTTTCTTTCGCGCTGACCATTTATTTCATCCATTAGAGTAAATGAGCAAAACCCAGCTTTGAGCTGAACACAGTGTAATGCCAATGTTTCATGCTGATACAGTGGCCTTGTAGCACCTCAGCCACCTCTCAGTGCAGCTCACTGCTTACCTCTCTGATAGTTCAGCACGTTCCTCAGCCCGCTCCAGGTCACTCTCAATGATCACAAGCTTACGAGCTACCTGCAAGACATGGCCAACAACAATCAGGGACATTATGTCTTTGAAGCACAAGTCACTTGTTTCTGGAATGTACAAAGCAGGAACTGGGCCTTCCTCCACTCCCTGGCAAACACATGAGTTTTGACTACCTGACATCTTCATTATTCACATCTGACTCTTTGTTATCTGACTATACAAAATTTCTATTTCATTCACTAAAAGGCAAATGAAAAATATTTTTCTCACTAAGAGACCACGAATATTCTGACCATTTCATTGCAAAGATCTGAGCACAAATCTCTAGCCACCTTGTCCCGCTGGTTATCTGGGTGCCGATTTTTCTTTCCACAGCTGGCTGCAAAGAGTGGTGAGCACAATATTTTGAATTAGAAAGGCAAAGGGAAAAATATCAAAAAGAACCAAAGACACAACCTAAAGGAGTTCAAAAAGAGATGACTCGTACTCAGTAACTGACCTCTTCATACTTCCTGTCAGCCTCTTCAGCAATGTGCTTAGCTTCTTTAAGCTGGATCTCTTGGATTTCCATCTTCTCTTCATCTTTCTGGGCTCTATTCTCAATGACCTTCATTCCTCTGAAAAATAGGAAATACAAAGTTCAGGGTTCAGTTTATCTCCAGTTCTACTACTACTACTAGAGTGAAACTCTCCAAGAGGTGTATTAAGGTGAAAAAAGAATGTCAGATACTTGATTCTTCACACTGTAGATCCAGCCCTGTGCACTCACACTTCACAAGTTCAAAGGTAGGAAGTACATTTAGGAAGAAAGAAAATCTGGCTTGTTTAGTTCTTACCACAGTTCAACTGCACTACTTTTTTTCATTTAAAATGAAGGAATACTGATCTTACAGAAAGGTAAGTAAAGGGTCATGCTTCTAACAACCTAACAAGATGACTGAAGACATCTATGTTTTTACATTCCTTGTGAAACAGCATGTTACTACCCCTAGAGGACTGACAGGCCTTATGTTCAAGGGCCAAACAGACTCCTGAGTTTTGCCCTGTCAGAGCCCTAAAACCTCTCTGTGCTACACATAAGCAAAATTCAACTGCTTTTTAACAGGAAACTTTGCATGTTGCATATGTTTGACCCAGATCTATTTCACAATGAACTATGAGTCTCAAGTGCTCTTCTTTTCAACAGGCTGCATCATTAGCGAGGTGGAAATACATATGATTCTTTCTCAATGCAACATTAATATAAAAAAATAGAAATACCTCTTGCATATTTATATAATATTAAAAAAAGCATTTGCAGAAGTAAAAGTGGAAATCTTCTAAAGCCACAAATCTTGAGTTCCTACCTTACATTAAGTACTTCTGGAAACGTCAGCCAATATCTGAAGAAATTAGCATGTTCTCTCTCCTTTGCTAACGTCCAAGAATCAATCTTGCCAACAAGAAAACCTAAGTCTCTTCCAGCACTTTGCTATTCTCCAAGTGAGATTTCTACCCACAAAGATTACCCTACAGCACTAGAACAGATAACATTCTCAATGAGCTGCTATCCAAATAAAAAATTTTGGGCAGGGCCAAGCAGTTTTCCCAGGATGTGGTATGATACATCAAAAGCCAATGAAATCTTATCTTTACAATGAGACACAAAAAAGAACCCAAGACTACATGTTTTTGAGATCCCTCCAGACAAGCTACACGCTCAGAGACACAGGAGTGGTTTGTTTCCTGAACCCACACCCTGGCAATTATCATCTTTGTGACAAGGGTAATGATCTATTCAAGAGTGGCCCCACCCACCTTTCACTCTCATCTGCAGCCTTCTCAGCCTCCTCCAGCTTCTGCAGGGCAGTAGCCAAGCGCTCCTGAGCCCGATCCAACTCTTCCTCAACCAGCTGGATGCGCCTGTTCAGAGAAGCTACTTCGCTCTCAGCCTAAGCACAGGAAGAACAGAAATTAATTCATAATATGGCACACATCACCTCTTGTAAAGGACTATCCCACAAACCTCCCAATGCCATCTAGCAGTATTTCAGTAGTTTCTGACTTCATCCACTGAAATGTCCACACACAGAGATGTACATGCCCTCATGGAATTGTAAGGTTATTGCTTAACTGAGAGAAAAGTGATTAATGCTTCCTTTAAATGAAAGGAAATTTAAGGAGAGTACAATTTGTACTAGAAGAAAACTGCACTTAGAGAACTATGCATCATTCTTCAAACATTTTCTGCTGTTGTATTTGCAGGCATTAATCAATTACAGTATTACCCCCCTTTTTAATAAAATCAATACTAATTACCCAATTCTTCTCTGATATTTCAGATTCTTTATTTATAACCTTTTTGCCACATTTTGCTAAGAATTACTCCAATGTTTCCTTGAGTTCCATAAGAAGAGCTCAGCACAAACATACAAAAACACACCTAGATCAACAAATTTTGTTTATAGCCAAGCTATGCAAGAATCAACAAAATAGGCATCAGCAGACGCTACATCTTGGAAGGGCATCAGTAAAAGCAACAATTACTTAAAAATATCTTTTTTATCCTCCCATGTTGCTTATCCTCAGACTTTTCCCAGATTGGCCTCTCTGGCTTTACCTCTTCACTTAATCTTCCAACATTTGTAATTCATCTGCCTCTCACCATGACAGGCTTTCACTTCTGACATTCTCCAGCCCACACTTGATTAAATTGCAGATTAAGTTCTAGAGCAGCCTTCTCACAGTAACCTCATCATTAAACTTTATTTCATTCAAAAGAATATGAAGTGCAAAATATATATAGGAAGGTCAATAGTCTGAGAACTTAATTACTTCGAGGAGCAGCAGATACTCTTAATTACTGCTGAAAACGATCTTGCTGTATATAAGGAAGCACACATACAAATATTCTACAAAGCCTAGTTGTGGGGGGGAAAAACCAACCCTTTATCAGAACTAGATACCGAAAGTAACAGTTTGGTACTTTTCCTTTAATTAACAATTTAAGGAACTGTTATTCGTTGCTAAACAGACACAGCTAGATACAGTTGGCCAGACAGCTGGTTTTGTTGTACCTAACACAAGTAACAGTAACTTACACACCAGTCAAGTCAGGCAGCCTTTGACGTAACAGCAACATTGCCCCACTAGAATGATTGGAAGTAACACAACAGGGAAGGAAACGCCTATTTTCAGATTAACGAACATTGGCAATGAACATGTAGGAGCAGAAGAGTTTTCATCCTTAGAGATTCACATTAACCCAAATAAAAAAAATCTTTAGCTGTGAAATCAAGCAGCAGTGCACTAAACCCACATTTCAGACTTCTGGCTTGAAACAGTAAGTTTGAACATTCTGATGTTAGAAAGAAAACAGCTTTTCATAAAAGTTACTTTTTGGAAATCAGTAATGTAGCAAGTTAATTATTATCATGTCAAGACTCCTCATCCTGATAAGAGCATTCAACATGCTTAGAAAACACAGGGTGACTAAAATTCAAGTTTTCACTTCCTGCTGCATTAAGTCAGGAAGGGTTTTACCGACCAGCCTTATATGGCCCAAGTTATTCTTCTGTGGAGCAGGACTTCTCTCCTTATATGGTAAGGAAGGAAAAAACCCCAGTGACATGAAGGGGCACTCCCACCCTACAGACAAACACAACCTACTGTGCTTTTTTGCTTTAGCACTTACACACCACATATTTCTCCAATGAGTGATGCCATGGGTAAATCACCACTGGGTGTTAATTATTACCAATTTAAGAAAGATTCCTCTTTCCAGAAGAAAGAAAAACGCACTCTGAAAATGCAATTACCCACAGCCCCCTTGAGACATTCACATCCAGACCAGAAGATTCTTTTGTAAGGCAGTGGATGCCAATCAAGAGTCTTGAAACTTTTAACAACAATCTGGTTTAACAATCAAAAGCTGAGAGCTGGGATATGTTCTGGCCACAGCTTCAGCTTTTTCATTGTGCGTGTATCTGTACCTTGCACCGGAAGACAAAAAACTAAACCAAAAGCCAGAACAACCCCAGCTGGTCACGTTCTGTATAGTATAAGGTATCACAGTGAGGGAAAGGTTGGATTCACATTTCAGTTTTCTTGCTACAGCTCTTTCAAAGCCTCCCTTCAAGTATGCAGAAATATTGCTGTGACAATAAAAAACTCCACACATAAACCAGCATTATAGAGAAGGTACAGCTCTACACATCTGTGAGTTCAGTTCTCTGCCTTTATTCACTCCAGCACTGACCCCTCTAAGCAAAAACTCAAACAGCATGTAAATATACTTTGCAGAATTCCACTCTACCTGCATAAAACAATGTTAAGTAAGAGACATACATTAACCTCTGAGATCCAAAGCCTTACTTTTGTAAGGCTTGAGCCTGAGCTCTAATGGGAAGACTTCACCAGCAAACTGCAATCACAGTGCTATTCCTTCTGCCATAAAAAGTAACAGCAGAACTTCCCATTTCAATAGGAATCCCTTAATGTGCTTTTTAGAACAATATGTGTTCCCGTAAGTAGGAAATTTGGTGTCCTTTACCTCACAAAGACAAGAAAACAAGCACGGGGGTTTTTTTCTTTAGAGACAGAAAATCTTATGAAACAAGACAATGATTGTGACATGATCCCTCACTGAAAAAAAAATGGGTATGTAAAGTGATTTGCAAGAATGCAGTAGTTACACAAGCTGGAGAAGCCATATTTTGACCCTTGGGAAGATCACCTGCAAGTAATCAGAAGGTTCTTCCTTTGAACTTTCTGCCCCAATGAATAAGAAATTTGTCCCTTGAGTTCACTTTTACAAAAATGCCAAAGACACTAAAACCACTGCAAAGGACACTGTACATTTTATAGCTAGAAACATTAAGTTACAAGCTGCTAGAAATCCCTAAGGTCAGTGGCAAGACAAACAATCACCCCATCAGGCTTTTGCTGTAACTGCCACCCATACCTGCATCTCCCAGCTGCCTGAGTCTGTGCTGCTCACACCTGAACCTGCCTCTGCCCAAAATCATGCCTCCTGTTCCCTCCCCATCTTAGCTAGGGGCTACATACTGTAGCTGTACAGAGGGCCATGAAATAACATTGCTGTGGTACTTTCAGGTGCGGTGGGCAAGTATCTGGATGTGGCCATCTCAGGTTCAGGCCAAGAAGAACATTTGCCTCTCAGTAGGTGGGGTGCTGACTTCCCACAGCTGAACTGGTTTGGATGGGATAAGCAGATAACAGGTATTGGCAAAAAATAATTAAAAAATCATACCAGCTTGCTCGGAATCCAAAACAAAATACCTACTCTCTCTTTAACCTTGCCCAAGCTGAGCCCCATACCAGCTCAGCGTCGTGCTGCTGCGCAGCAGTCCGAGGCCGAACCGCTCCCCCAAGGCAGCTCCGGCTGCGTGCGTTGCAGGCCCCGCATTGAGTTCGCCCATCTCACCTGCGGCCCGGGCCTGCCTGCCGGGACCGGTCTCGGCGGCCCGCAGGTAACCATTTTGTCGGCGGTGGCAGCCAAAGGAGCAGCCGCTCGACCCACCATGGCCAGAGAACGGCGCGGACCCGGGATCGGGATCAGGCCCAGAGCCCCCGCCCAATCACGCCCCCGAATCGAACCGAGCGACCCTACCTCCTCCCGCAAAGCCCGCTCCTGGTCCACCTCCCGTTGCAGTCGGCCAGCCCGCTCCTCGGCGGCGTCCGCCTGCTCCTGCAGGCTCCGGATCTTTCTCCGCACGGCCTCCAGCGAGCTCATCGCCGCCATACCCGCGTCTCCACCGGCCTGCACCGCCCCTCTCCGCCACAGCCCCGGAAGTCCCCCTCCGCGCCTCAGGGCACCGCGCACCGGGGCGGCGTTGCCGGCACCGAGTCGGGAGCGGTGGGACGCACCGCAGGGAGAGAGCTCTGGAGTGGGGTCAGGGCGGGGAGGGCGGAGGCGGCCAGGAGAGGGCTGCACGGCACAGCGAGGGCGGAGACGGCCGGGAGAGGGCTGTTCGGCGCGGTCGCGGGGCGGCGGCCAGGTGGGCGCTGTGGAGCGTCCGCACCCGCGCCCCCTGACGGCGCAGCGGCCAGGGACAGGGACCTGCTCCCCCCTAAACCACCCCAAAAACAGCGCTATAAAGTGACACCGAGCGACCCGCTGCTGCCCCCTCGCCGGTGAAGTGGCTCCGGGGCCCAGCGGGGCTGTTGGGTGATGAATGATACTGGCGAGGTGAAGCCACCCCACCAGCCAGAGCTCCCTCTACTGCCCCTTGTTCCTGTGACTATCCACACTTGGAGGGCTTAATACTGGGTCAACCATGATGCCCCAAAGGTATCACCAAGAAAACAGACATCCTTAAAACTTCAGCCACATTCCATACACACCATTAAATACAGTGTTTACCTTGACAAAAACAAGCCAGGCTCTCACCTATGCCCTGCCTGAGAGACGACTGCAAACACATCCGGCTTCCAAATGCTGATCTCCCGCAAAAGAAAATGGCACTGGGGATGGTTGGGAAGATCATCCTTTTCAAAAAGGGAATCTAGTAGCATTTCTCCGGCCTTCATCCCAGGCCAGCTATTTCCAAATAGTCTGCATACTTTTCCTTATAAGGAATATCTCCCTTGGATCTGTGTGCAGTTCCTTTGAACAAGTCAAATAAATGTCCTGCTCAGAACCTGCCCCACATAAGGCAGCCCCCAGACAGAAGACAACCAGCATCTGACCCACACTGTACACAAAACCCCTCTCCTATTCCTATGCGTGCTTATGTTTGCTCAGTTCTTAATTTCTCTTTCAAAACTACACAACTTAATTGACATAATTTGTTCACTTTCAGAAGCAAAATGAGATAAAAGCATTTAGTCTTTCAAGCAGAATTGGGTTTTGTAGCATTTCCCCTTCCAAAAGTATCCTTCCCGCCTCTGAAACACTTTGCTTTATCTGTGGCAACTCCTCTTTTTATTATGGCTTTGATGTTGACTTTTAAAGCGGTATTATAGCAAAAGGCCAGTTATTGCTTTGGAATTTTCACCTAATCCTGTAATTCAGGCCCAAGATTTACTCAGAGAGAAATGGAGAACGTACAACAGCGGCCACGGAGACCTGGACCCTGTCTGCAGGGACAATGATCCCACATGGTTCCATGTATGCAATACACTAAATGCATGTCAGGGGGAGACAGGTGGGTGGGATGAGGGCCTGGGAGAGGCACAAGCTCTTCCATCATTACCATATAAAGTGCTGAGCTATATATATCTCCCAGCTTGCTCCCAGGATCCCTGTCCTCCAAACTGCAACCCTAGCAAGTATCATCTTCAGGACCATTTTCTCGCCCACAAGACTGAACTTTCCTTTGACAAGTGAAACAGTTACAGTGATTTCCAGTAAAATGCCCCTCACCAAACAACAACAAACAACAAACACACACAACAAAACTACAAATAGAGAATCTTTCACCACAGGGAGCAGTGAGTGAGGCAAACTAGCAACTAGCAGCAGTTCTAATGAACTGGGAACACCTAAGTGAGCACCTAGGAACAGCTCTCTTGAAGGCAGAACTGGCAGCCCTTGCTCTTCTGGATCCCTCTTTCCAGGATCAACATGCTATTAACTCTCATATTCTGCCCCACTATCAAGATAGTCTTGTTCCAGCCTGAGCAGTTCAACCCATCCACTCTTTCTTTTAGTTTCACACCTTGAGTGGCAAGTACCCCTGAAAAGCAAGTGTCAAGTGTCAAACGCCTCTGACAATGTGCAAATCTCATGCAAGGAAGCAGTGCTCTGTTTCCCACCTCCCTGCCCAGGAGGTGCCTGGACCCTGCCCTCAGCAAGGCGCTGGAGCACTGCTTGGTAGGAGTCCTGGCTGTCCTGTGCAGAGGGAGTGTGTGGTTTCTGTACTGGGATGGTGGTGAAAGGGATGGGGGTAACTTACATCTGTGGCCTTTTTGTCAGCCAGTTCCAACTTTTCCTGTGCATCTTTAAGGGACTCGGAGTATTTGTCCAGTTCATCCTCAGTGCCCTTCAGCTTCTTTTGCAGAGCCACCAGTTCGTCCTCCAGCTGTGATATGGGTGGAAGGTGGTGGAGAGGGGAGGGCGGGCAGGAAAAGGTGCAGCAGGCAACGTGACCGTGCAAGGGGAGAAGTGCCAGTGCAGAAAAGACAGAAAAGGAGAGACGGACAGAGAGAGAGAGAAGGAGAGACAGTTAGATTCTCTTTGCTTGCAGCAAGAGCACGATACCTTGGCAGCATTCTCCTCTGCGGAGAGGAGGCTATCCTCAGACTTGTGTAGCTCTTCCAGTACTTGGTCCCTTGCATCCTCCGTCACATGCAATTGCTTTTCCAATTGCACAATGTCATCCTCTAACTAGGTGCACAAGAGGAAATATAATGCACAAATACGTTTTTCCTTGGGCTTAGCAAAGTGGGAAAGTAATTTTTAAATCCCCTTCCCTACCTCCCTCCTCCTTTAGGATCTCCCAGAAACGTGCAACCAGTGTGCTCCCCACCCTCAAAAGAAGAAAGTCCCAGGTGTAAAGGAGGGGAACTGGAGAAGGCATACATATCGGGAAGGGGAGGGCAGCTAGAATCAGACAAGTCTGCTGGGTAGTGCTGGACAAGACAAACACAGCTTTTGTGTCCTTCACCAAATCTCAGCACATCTGTCCATTGCTATCTAGGCGCTGCAGGCAGCCTTTTCTAGCTGTGCCCCGACGACAAAGGCACAGAGGCCATGTGGCTGTCCCAGGGCCCCACGCCCCAGACTGGGTGCTGCGGGCACAGAAAACGAGCTCCATCCAGAGGGAAGCTCTGCCTTAGGAAAAGTTCAACCAGTTCCGGGAAGGGGCGAGGGGGGGGGTTGTTCAACAAGTTACAATGTGAGGGGAAAAGAAGAAAAAAGAACGAGAGAGTAGGCATCTGGAAAGACTTGCGCCCCGGCGCGGGCGGGCCCTGTGTGCAGACCTGTTTGCTTCTATCCTCCGCTGCCTTCTTGTCCGCTTCGGCTTGCTCGGCTCTGTCCAAGGCGTTCTCCTTGTCCAGCTTCAGCATTTGCATCTTCTTCTTGATGGCATCCATGGCGGCGGTGGGTTAGGGTCCCCGCGCAAACTGCACCGGAAAGCAAAGCCTGAAAAACTGCGGGACACCCCCCGAGTCCAGAACCAGCCGCGTTCCCCAAGGAGCGGCGCGGAGCTGCCGAGCGGCGGAGCCGGTGGGTGCGGGACGGGGCGCCGGCGGAGTGCAAGCGACGAGCAAGGAGCGCCTCACAGATATGTACTTTCCCAGGGGGCTGACTGCATTCCTCAAGACGTCCAATACTTTTTTGGAAAGGGCTTTTTTTTTTTTTTCCATCCCTCCCTCCCTCCTCTGTCGTCCCTACCCCTTTCCCTCTCTCACTCGGCTTTTTTCGGAGGCTCAGCTCTCCCATTCGCTGGCGCCTGCCATTTTACCGTAGATATGACTATATATGGGATACGATGGGCGAGGTAAGGCGGGGGAGCAATTTGTTCCCATTTCCAAATAGGCTGGACGGGACGTTTAGCTGCTACTCCTGGGAGGACTTAAGAAAAAAAAAAGCAGCAAGGTGGAGCCCGGGAGTCGCGGTGACACCAGACCGGTGCTGGAGCCGTTCCCACTCGTGAAAATACATCTCCTTTAAGGCAGGAGAGCGACGGACCCTCACTGCCGCGCTAGGCGGGCCAGGGGCGGCTACGGGGCAGTAAAGGGTTAACCGCATGCATGTCGGGAATGTGAATTTTGAGAATTTCCCCCGGCAGCCCGGGACAGGGGAGGAGAAGGAGAAGGGGGCATCCTTACCCGATGGTCAGGCAGGGCGAGTAGCACCCTGAGCAGAACTGGCGGCGAAGCCATAGCTGGGCGGACTGGGCTGGGCTGCCGCCGGGACCTTCACCCGGAGGGAAGGGGATGCGATGCGATCCAGACCCAGACCCCGAGGGGAGGGGGACCATGGGGGACACCGGAGGACTCTGCTCCTCCCTAGGCCTTACCAGGGCAGAGAAGAGCTGCTCGCCGCAGCCAGTGGTTCCTAGGGCTAACCCACCCTCTCTGCTAGGACTTGACCAGGATCAGATGCAAAGAGAGAACCAAAAAAAAAAAGGCAGAGCCACAATGGCGGGTCAGCTTGAGTGCCCTTGGAGTAGCCAGAACTTGGAAGGATGGAGCCCAGGATAAGCTGGGGCAGAGAAACTGGCTGGAAAGTCGGCTTGCACCTTCTGCTACACTGCCAGTGAAAGATAATTAACAAAATAACATATAATTAAGCAGAGACCTATTTTTGCTTCTGGCTGGTCTCTCACAGTCTCATCAGCACAGTGAGCAAGACACAACATGCTGTCCCCATGACACATGCTCCCTTGTACAAGGCAAAAAGTACAGGGACGTGCACGAGTCCCACAGGACTGGGGTTGCACAAAGAGAAAATTAAGCAGCCTCTTCATCTGCTCTTAGTCCTTGCAGCAGAAAATGCCTCCCTGGTGCTGTCACTGGAGGGGCTGAACTGATGTTACTTTGCAGCAGGAGGGAATGCCCTACAGCTTCTGGCCCTCTGTACTTGCCAGGCCAATGAAGGCTGGATTTGCAAAGCAGGCCGTGGAGGCTAGCTGCTGCTGAGCTTAAACAAGCTGCACCAAGAAGATTCTACCAGACAGAGAAATCCCCGGTCTGGGTTCTGACCAACCTTCCTCTGCTCCTGAGAATGACCACTCTGAATCCAGCTGTGGGCAACACAAAGTCCAGTGGCTCACAGCTGGGCACAGGGACTCATGTGCATTACTACCAGAGAGCATAAGGAACCATTGCCAAAGGAAAAGTTGTTCTTATGCCTACTTAAAAAAAAAAGGATTTCTCACTGCTTTGGTTTAACAGCCCAATTCCACCAACAATAATAGTAAAATAATAGTAATGATTGTAAAAAATATCACGTAAAAGGTTTGTAGAGGGTGAAATTCTCTTTTCTATACAGGAAATACTGTTCATTCATCCCTGTCAATCAGTTCCAATAGAACACTATATAAAGCCATCAAAGTATAAATGTTGCACTGTCACAGAATGTTTAAGAGCATCAAACAACTATTGAAAAAGCCTGCAGATTTAGTTGCAGCCAACTCTGAAGTACAGTTTTTCTTTTTGTACTTATCTCGCTTTTACAATATAGACAATTAGAACAGATTAGGGCCTTAGGGAAGTATACTGAATATTTAAAAGAAACCCAGTTACATATTGTTCAACAACCTGTCAGTACCATGGAATTTATCAGTATGTTTTGCTCCTAGCTTAGGAGAACATACTCCTCTGCCACAAAAATGCCTGTAAGAAGTGTAGTCTATCATACCTGGGAATTCAATGAGGCAGTTCTTCTGGATTTGGGGAAAGCAAATGTCTTGCGAAATTAAATAAACAGCATCCTGTCTGGGTAATTTGGGAGTGGTGCTGATAGGCTCTTAAAGAATTCCTGTGCAGCCCCATTTTTCTAAAAGAATGTTAGCCATGACATGGGAGCCTCTGGGATATGTGAGAAAGTACAAGATACGGGGAAAAGAAAAGGAACTCAGAACTTTTTTTAAAAAATACCCAGAGGATGCTCTCATCCCCATGAAAAACAAAATCTTGAGGTCTCACATGAAAATGTCCGATGAAGAAGCTTTGTTTATAGCAAGATGACCCTATATCTGTGGGGCTGAACTGGCTGACAGTAATATTTTTCCTTGTAGAGAGAAAATGAAAATTAGAGACATGTGCAAACATGCTCGCTATTACACCTTTCATTAACAATTTCAATTGCTTGGAAATTTCCAGACAGCTAGGAAAGATAGGCTTGGAAATCAAACAGCTTGTATAGTCTCTCCCTCTTTAATTGATATGTGAAGAAAGACTGTATAGAAATTATTTTTGCATGCTGAAAAAGATGTTTGCAGAAAGTTTACTGTTCTGCCATAGTAATAGTTCTCTAATGCTATTGCTGCCTTTTAGTTTGTTTTTTACTTGCAGGGGTAGTTTTAGTTGCTTCTGAGTATCTACTGAACTCTGCTAATTTAATTTCTGCTCTTTAGAAAACTGGGACAGCCAACACAAGGAACCATAGAAGGATATACATCTTTTGAAACTCACTACCCTTCCTCTGTAAGTAGGTGATGTTGCACTACAGGCTTACTGACAATATGATGTCACTTCCCAGAACAAGGCTGGAACCCGTTTATATCATGTTGTTTCTGTAATGTCAAGATGTAATGTTTCTGTAACATCACTTGACACAGGTAGAAACTTGCCTTCAGGAAGACCTCTATTTTGTGCTTGGATTGTGCTGGTCAAAGGTAGCTCACACTGTTGATTCTGGTAGGAGAAAAAAGGTAGGTACCTTCTTACTCTCTATTTTCTTTGCTAAGGAATATGCAGGCAATGAATTTATAAAACAACTAGTTCTGCCAGTTCTGTGAAAATGCGTCTCTTAAAAGATGATTAAGGATTCAAATTAGGTCAGTCACAGTGAACTCATAAGCCTGTGTTATTTGAAAAGTGCAGTGGTCCTTCATAAATGGAAAAATATAAATAAAATACAAACTAGTTTCTCAAAGGTCTCTGAGACCTTTGTAACCCCTAGGCAAAGGGAGCAGTAACATGTGTGAGGCATAGCATCAAGAAATAGGAAATGTGAAAGATCTGTACATAAACCAAAAGACAATTATGAAGTTAAGCAGGTTTTACCACTGGTACTCCAGTTAGCGTATTTTGTCCTCTAAGGGTCTCTGAGAGCTTTACACTAAGGAAGCAGAGGGACAGTATTTCTAAGAGAAGTGCACTTCCTTGGAGCAGCCATAAGTCAAGGGATGGCCCTAAAATAGAAGGCAGGAATCATGATCATCTGTGCAGCTCAGTAGGCAGCAGATGAGTAAAGAAATGCCTCTGAATCCCAGTCATGTTCAATAAATATAAGCTGTAACTCTGTAAAAGTTTCTCCCTAACATTTTTAAGGGAACTGTGAAGAGCATTTTAGTTTTTGTAACTAAGAACTATGGAATGACTTGTTAGAAAACAAAAGCCTCCAATTCTTCTGAATTTATTCTAATAATTTTCTTCTTCAGATCTAATGTATTTATGTTCAGTCTGTCATTCAAGAAATTCATGAACCTCTTAAGGTTAAAGTATTTTTAGTGCAGTCTTCTGCACCTGCCCTGATCTATAATCCAAGGGTCTACTCAGATACCACACCAAATGCCAAGAAGCTCATGACCTAACTCATGACCTAAGATTTTAAAATAGCTCTGAGAAGGCCTTTTTTTTTCTTTTCTCAAACTCTTTTGACCCCAATTACACTTACTGTTATTCACTACTTTTCAGATGAGCAAACATATCTCCAAAGGTTTTGTATTGTGTTTCCTTTCTAAAACAGATTTGCTTTAGCTGGTAGCTATGAATGACTAATATAATTCTCTAGAAAAATAAAAACCAACCAAACAAAAAACAACTCAAAAAACAAACTCAAAAAAAAGTAATAGAAAGCAAATAAAAAAGATTACTTTCAATTAGATGTTTTCCCACATCCTTCTTTTTATAGTTTCAGAGAATTTTAGGCCAAAAAAGATAAATAAATTCTAAAACTTATTTTATTTATACATTGTTGAAATTATGTTCTGTTCAGTGAATTCTCTGTTGAAGTCACTCAAATTTGACTACAGCAGTCTGATGTATAGTATTGCAAAAACTCAGTCTACTTTGATTCAAAGCAAGCTACTGGGAAAGAAAAAAGAAGAACGCTGAAGAAGACAAGTAACAGAAAAAGGCAAGAAATGTGGGGGAAAGAAAAGACAAACTAAAACCAAGTGTAGCCCAGTCTGGAAAGAACTATGAATCAACAGATCTGAAAGGAAGCCTCTCTCCTGGTGAAAGAGCCCAGTCATAACCTTTCACCACCCCAGAAATTTGCATTAAATTTTGTAGATCTCCTCTGATTTACACAATACCAAATTGTATCAGACCCAGTTCTACTGAATGCCAGGTAAGAAAAATGCTGTAGAATGAACCACTGCCCTGGACAGCAAGGCCTATACCTTCCAAAGCCTTAGTTCCATCCCTGTTAAGCAGCTCATTTGCCAGTGCTCTGTGCTAAATATAGATAAATACACAATTGCTGTAACATCTACCGCTTCATCTACATGATTACAAGCTGTACCGAATTATGGCTTTTCAGTTTTGTGAAAGATTCTTTTTTTTTTTCCCTGGCACAACAAAGAGAAAACATTACAGAGTCTTAACAGATTTGTGTTATTGACCTGTTACTGGTACAGCAACATATGATGACAGTAAGGAGGGAAACAGAGCAGGAATAGAAAAAAACCTAGAAAGAAACCTAATGATGTCCATCCCATCGCACCACAGTACAGAGAGACATGCTGTAGAGGTGTACCAGGGCAGACATCTATTTTCCTTCCCTCAGCTGCAACTGAGAAAACAGAAAATGTTTTAGGACTGTCCTGAAATCTTGTAGCAGAGTTTCCAGCAAGGAATGTACAGCAGGAGCAATGCCTGCAGCTCCAGAGGCTAGAAAAGAAAGAGCTGCTCTAGTAAATGAATCAGCCAGAAGCTTCAGGGCTGTGGATATGAGCACTTCTCACCTGCCAAGGAATTAGTTTTGGTTTTGTAGAAGCTGTCACACAGCAAGGCATCACCCTGAATTTGGACAGCATGTAGGAAAATAAGTCCACATTCATGCAGCCTAAATTCAACCTTCTGTGACTGTTGTCCTAAGAAATTAGATAGAAGACTTAAAAGATTCCTTGGTGAGAAATACCAGTATGGGCAATTTTTGATCTGTGAATCTCACTCTGGGAAAAACAAATTTCCTGACTATCAGTAGAGCTATCATTGGACTTATCTTCAGAAATTATTCCATTTCAAAAAAAACCTGTGTATAGCTCCAGAAAATAAGCAAGTAATTAAATTGTCAAGATGCACTATACAAGCCTAGAAGGTAGAGAGGTTACTTTGGGAAGACAGTAAACTTTCTTATCTGATCTGAATATTTCTTTCTGGTGGGAAGATCCTGAGAACCAGCTGACTGCTCCTTTCAATAGTGTGTTTTCATCAACATCTAACCCTACCAGGTGTGGCCAAAGTTTTCTTATTGCCATCAAAACTACACCCACTGGGCAACAAGAAAAATTAATAAAGAAAAATTCTCTACTGAAACCTTGATAAGCTTTTATCCTCTCATCTGTCCTGAGTCTTTTTTTCTTGGATGAGAGAAAGGGAAGAAAGCTGCATTGAGCCTTATTTTATAAACAGTCATTCATCATGTAGGAGAACAAATAATACTTTATCCCCTTCACTTTAGGCTTTGTATTTGTACAGCCTGAAACTTGCTGCCACAGCAAGAGAACTGTGAAAATGTTCTTTCAGTTCAGGAAATCAGAGTGTAGCCCAAGTGTAACTCTATCCTTCTATCCTTCTCCACATACCACACAGACTTAGAGCTTATTCTTCTCTATCCTCCTCGATAGTAAACATGCATTTTGCATCACTGAGATCTCTGAGTTGGCAACTTGACATATTAACATGACGGGAATAGTAAACACAATAAATCCAATCCAGAATAACAAATACATATTAATCTGCCCTCTCATTAATCCCTTATGCTTCTTTGTAACTAAACCTTTTCTCAAATCACTTGGCAGCTAATGCTTTCCTAAGTAAAGAACCTAGTTATGTTTCCTTTTGTCTTCATGCTATTTTTATTAAGTAAAGTTGTTTGGGTAGAATCCATGGCTCTGTATAATTTGCATTTACACACTCCTCCCTGCCCAAAAAACCAGAAAACATTAATTTCCTGATAATTTTTCTGGAATGAATCCTGATTTGAATGTATTTCCTCAAATCTTTTACGTCCCAACATAAGAACAGAATTACTAGATGCAAAGGAGGTACACGAAATAACAAGGTGTCAGATTCCATGATGAATACCATTTTTCTTCAGAGAAAAAATTATTTTGGCAAAATAATTTTGGCATATTGTGACTCCAGAAAGCTACACAAGGATGCTGGAAACAAGACTGCCACGGGATTATCACACAAGAACTCTGCTATCATAGCAGCAAGGCCAGCCTCTGCATGCCCATGGCAAAGGTACTGCAATTGTTAATGCAGTATAACCACAACATGCATATTTCAGCACACAGGTGGCAGTTTCAAGGACTGAGACCGTTGCAGATCACAGCTCCTTTTTATTCTGAAGGCAAAATGGCCTCTGGATTTCAAATTACCAGATTAATTTTACTGAGTAACACATTGGTTTGAAAACTGTCTAGAACCTGGTGTCACACTTCTCCCAGCCACTCAGGCACTGCAACAGTAGCTTGAAGGTGCCAACAATAAAACTGCCTGAAGTGCTAATGCTCTGCAAGTCAATGTGTTTAACATCCATCTCAACCATCCCACAGCCTGCATGAATTGTTAATCAAATAGAATTGAAAACTGGCATTCCAATGGCATAGCTGCTTCAGCAGGATAAGGGGCTGGGAGCCAGCCAGAAGCTTAAGTTTCATTGGAAGCTATTTTAACATTCATTTGTCTAAAGGGACAACAAGCTTAACAAACAATTGGACTTTTACTAGAGCCCTCTGCCAGAGCTACTCTTGAAAATTCATGTCTGAAGTTAACATTTCACAAAGAATCAACTACACACTTTTCCAATGCAGCCAACAGCGAATGAACTTAACCAGAGGCAGAATTCCCCACTGGCCTTTTTGCAGAAGTTTTACTTTGTTGATTACCGTTTCACTTCAGTTGTGTATGAGACAGGATCATAATGTCTAACAGAGGCTGGATGGCTTTACATCTGCTGCTGACACCAGCGTATCAAACAAATTCTGATGAATCATAGAATCATAGAATAGTTTGGGTTGGAAGGGACCTTAAAGATCATCGAGTTCCAACCCCCCTGCCATAGGCAGGGACACCTCCCACTAGACCAGGCTGCCCAGTGCCTTGTCCAGCCTAGTCTTGAACACCTCCAGAGAGGGGGCATCCACAACCTCTCTGGGCAACCTGTTCCAGTGTTTCACCACCCTCACCGTAAAGAATTTCTTTCTTATGTCAAGTCTAAATCTACCCCCCTCCAATTTATATCCATTTTTTCTAGTCCTCCCATCCGATATTATGTTAAAAAGCCCTTCCCCTGCCTTTCTGTAGGACCCCCTCAGGTACTGAGAAGTTACTCTGAGGTCCCCTCTGAGCCTTCTCTTCTCCAGGCTGAACAACCCCAACTCCTTCAGCCTGTCCTCATAGGGCAGTTGCTCCAACCCTTTGATCATCTTCGTGGCCCTTCTCTGGACCCTCTCCAATAGCTCAATGTCCTTCCTGTGTTGAGGGCTCCAGAACTGGACGCAATACTCCAGGTGGGGTCTCACCAGTGCCGAGTAGAGGGGTAAAATCACCTCTCTTGACCTGCTGGTCACACTCCTCTTGATGCAACCCAGGATTTGGTTGGCCTTCTTGGCTGCGAGTGCACACTGCTGGCTCATGTTGAGTTTGTCATCAACTGACACACCCAAGTCTTTCTCTTCAGAGCTGCACTCAAGCCACTCTCCACCCAGCCTGTATCTGTGCTTGGGATTGCTTCGACCCAGGTGCAGGACCTTGCACTTGGCCTTGTTGAACTTCATGAGGTTGGCTTGGGCCCACCTCTCAAGCCTGTCAAGGTCCCTCTGGATGGCATCCCTTCCTTCAGGTGTATCAACTACACCACACAGCTTGGTGTCATCTGCAAATTTGCTGAGGGTGCACTCAATCCCACTGTCCATATCTCCTACAAAGATGTTAAATAGCACTGGTCCCAGTACTGATCCTTGAGGAACACCACTCATCACTGGTTTCCACTTGGACAATGAGCCATTGACTGCAACTCTTTGAGTGCGACCATTCAACCAGCTGAAGGCTACTCACAACTTTCCTTCTTTAGCACACAGCTTTAGAGGGAAGGCTACAAAAACACAACTGCTGGGCATTAGTGAGATTTAGATGCTCTGGAGTAATTCATTTGGGCCATGGAGATGAGAGGGACTGCACAATCTGACTCATTTCATCACCGGTGGAATGAGGTTCTGCATGCCAGCAGCTGCTCCTAAAGACCCTGTTGAAAATTGACAACTGCTATAAGTCTAAGCTGTGAAGAACATGGGCATTTTCTGGGTCCCTGAAAAGTTGCCAGTTCAGCTTCTGTACAGGCAGCTTTTAGTGCCTGCTCTTGCCCCTGAAAGCCTGAATGGCTTACAGGGCAATATGTGAGCAGCTCATCTACTCCTGCTTGTATTAGTAAAACTGGTAAAACTGAGCAGATAGCTAATATGTGTATGCTGATGTTAAGTAAACACTAAGGAAAGTAGGGCATGTTTTGAAACATTTTAGTAACACATTTGAATTTGGATGTATAAGAGGTATTTTAAGAGCTGTTGGTTTGGTGAAATAAATGCCGTGTCTGAAGCAGAAGCTTCATGCTGAGCAGCTAAACCTTAACCTGCATTAGAAAAGCAATCCACCATGCCTTTGTCAGGGCTGTTGCACAAAACAGAATTGCTCCATATCTTACCTTCCTTGCAAAAGCTGAGCATTAATTTCATTCTGTCATTCTACACAGCTGCTCAAATCACAAAAGCAGACCATAGACACCACACACCAGCCCTTCCTGCTCATGCTAACTACTTTCAAAGCTACTTTGCTGCAAGGCAAGATATAGGTGCCTGTTCCTATAGTACTCCAAGGTATAAATGCATTTCCAAGGCAATACTATATTTATATCTGACTTGCTTTGTTACTATTTATTTTTGCCCTTCCCACAGCATCAGATGCTACTCAGTTCACTTTGCAGATCCTTTGGGCATGTATGTGTCATATAATAAGCACTTTGTAAAAATCTCCAAGCAAATGCTAAACAAGATGGTGTCAGAACTGAAGTTTAGTTGCATCAATAACCAAAGGTACAGGCTAATTAGCACTTAAAGCGGGAACAAACCCTGCTTAGTATCTCTGCATGGTATTATACTACCCAATATAAAATCAAGAAGCTGACATGGAGCTAAAGCTAGGATTGCTAACGTGGGGCTCTACTTTGCATAGTCTGACCATTGTTTTCTCTAATTAAACATGGCATCTGCAGGTCCTCATCTGTTATGCAAAATGCACAGTTAAGATGGATGTGGAGAAAAAAATACTGAATTGTCACTGCTGAATGCTCTATGAACAGGGCAGATCACATACTCCTGCTACTGTCTTCACTTACTCCAGAAATATTTGAAGACCTATCTGTTGGAAGGCAGTTACGGTGACTGGGAAAGGATGATGACTTTCAGGACATCATCAAGTGCTTAATTTATATTACATGTGGCTATAGAAAGCACTCACTGAGGATAGAATATACAACCAAGACATGATTTTCCAGAGGTTTCCTAAGAAACTAAAAATGGCTAAAAAAAGCTAGTTGGCATAACCAGTTAGGAGCTTTTTACAAAGCTCTAATTTAATAAAAGAGGAAACCAAGGAAGAACAAACCCACAACTAGATTTTTATCAGTCTCTATCATAGGCTGTTATAAAGTACTAAATCAGAGCAACAAAAACCCAGTTTGCTGCAGAGAGGCAGAATAGGGGCAAGGTAGGAGGCAGAATCTGCAGCCCTTATGATTTCCCTAAATATTCCCTTTGAAGCCAGAACTATGTCAGGAATCTGTGCCTTCAAGAACACAAAGTCTTCTTCCTACTTAAAAATGGCCAAATTTAAGGAAAGAAAAAAATAATCCTGGACTGTATCTTTTAATGCCAAGTTTCTGACTGGAACGAATTATTGTGGTTGCATATTACATATTAATCCCTTAAAACCAGCATAGAAATATTGACAGCTGTAATAGTTATTCATACTGGTCCTTTACTTTCACAAAGTTGCTAAAATTTTGCATTTAATTATCCATGCCTAATTACCATGTCAAAATAAAAATTTTCCACTCCATTAGTTTTCATTGACCATCTTCGTGGCTCTCCTCTGGACCCACTCCAACAGCACAATGTCCTTCTTATGTTCAGGATTCCAGAACTGGACGCAATACTCCAGGTGGGGCCTCACAAGAGCCCAGTAGAGTGGCAAAATCACCTCTCTTGACCTGCTGGTCACACTCCCCTTGATGTAACCCAGGATTTAGTTTACCTTCTTGGTTACAAGTGCACATGGGTGGCTCATGTTGATTTTGTCACCCCCAAGTATTTCTCTTCAGAGCTTCACTCAAGCCNAAGGTCCCTCTGGATGGCATCCCTTCCTTCAGGTGTGTTGACTGCACCACACAGCTTGGTGTCATCTGCAAATTTGCGCTGTCCATATCTCCTACAAAGATGTTAAACTGGTCCCAGTACTGATCCTTGAGGAGCACCACTTGTCACTGGTTTCCACTTGGACAATGAGCCAACGAGAAATTGTTAAACATTTCCCACTTAGAGATTCTCACCTGTAATTTTAACTAGGTAGAAATAAGAAAAGCAAACAGACTAGCATCTGGCAAATTCTTTACCTTTCAGAAAGAAACAATGTACTTTGGGAAAGAAATGTTCTGAGTTAATAACAGTATAGTGCTCATGGGGGCTCATAGTCAGCATTTCTGTTTAGATCTCTATTCATTGGGCTGACGAGGTTGGAAAGGTTAACGCTCAATTGGAAAAGAAAATAATTACAATATTAAAAGACTACTTGAAAGAGAAAGAGGTACTTTCACCTGTACAGTGGCATCAGTTCTGGTGAGCAGGTGGGCAAAAGCAAATCTGAGGTGGCTGGTGAGGGAACCAGATGAAGGAAAGAGTTTGCTGAAAACAGCTTAGATAAAAAGAACGTGAGTGTTTATTTTAGAAAGGAGCCTGACAAAAATAAGGCTTATAAAAATAATCCATGGTGGGGAAAGAAAGACTTAGAGAAATTTTTTTTTTGGCTACTCTCATGTTAAAAGAAAAATGAGACATTAAGTAAGGATCTGGAAGAAATCTTAAAATGGAGGAAAACAAAATTTGGATAAAACATGATTAATCTATGAAACTTACTCCTGCAGATAAAATTGAGGCTACTGCTTCATCACATACAAATTAGGAGCAGTCAGAGGATCATCAGGAATCCAAAAACCATGGGAATTCTGCACAGCAGTTTTTTATCTCTCCATGCTACCCATTTTCCTTCCTCCAAAGAAACAGAATCAAACAGAATACAAAGTTCCATACTTCAGGGAGGAGATTTAATAACTAAAAAGAAATCTAAACCACAGACAGGCTATGCCAGAATTGTAGTTCACAGATTTTGGGTATTCTCTTTGAAACATCTGGCACTGGCTATAGAGACAGACTTCTGGCCAACATTAGTCTGAGCAAGCAATGCAAGTTTACCTTTTGCCTTTATATTGTGTGTATTTTGCTTTTCTGTCTCCCAATCTGTTAGAGACGCAGTCAAAGCTTCCTGTGTTTATGGAATGTCTGCAAAAACCACTAGTTTTTTGGGTGGGGAAAACTGACCACAAGTGCTGAATGTTCGGAGGTTGTCTCAAAGCCTGGTGATTAGAACCAGGCTTTGAGGAGAGAAATTTCACTTTCTTCCTTTCCCAAAGTCAATGATTTAAATGAATGCATTTTTTAAAAAAAGGAAGGCGAGTGTCTTAGGCTTTTTTTTAATAAAGGAAAAATATAGGGACTTTTTTTCCCCTAGTAGCAAGAACTTGGACTGTGTCAGCTTTGAACTTTGCAAGTTCTATTTCATTTGTATTTGGATCTCAGTTGTGCATCTTCTCCCACTGTGCACACATATGCAAATAATCTTTCACTATTTTCTGTGAAGAAGGAGAAATAGCAAGCAAAAAATCAAACATCCTCCCTCTCTGCTCAAAATATCGACTCTGGCTCTTTGAAAAAGAATTATCACACCAGCTTGACTCTCTACTCTTCTCATATTCCCTGATCACAGAGGTGAGCATTGAGTGAAGTCTGGAATAGCATTTTTGGAATCACAGCCCAAAATCCTCAGCAAAAAAGAGGAGCACCGGTGCTGCACTGATTCCCACCCAGTGAATATTCCCTGGTCTTGGCAATTCTATTCAACTCCCTACCTTTCTTTCATTACTTCCTCATTTAACTGAAAAATATTGAAAAATTAACCATTACTCTTCCTTTTGTTTTTTTTTTTTTTATTGTAGTAAGGAAAAAATAAGAAAAATGAGAAGCGGTTTTTCTTTGTAAGAACTTGACAACACGGAGCTCAACCCAAAATTGCTGCATGACAAATGCTGATGAGACTCTGAGTTCAGTAGCTTCCTTTCCTCATGGCAGTTGGTCACACAACAAATCCCAACTAGATGCTGCCCACTATTATTTCTTTCTCATTGCAGAAATGATGCATATTGGAGTCTACAAAGATCTGTAGAAAACAGTGCTAGCAACTAAATCATAGAAACAAACATTCCCTCTCTTCTCTTTCTCAGAGAGATTTGTTCATTCAAAACAGAGTGAAGAGTTGGCACTCGCTGCTTGTCAATTTATGAGATGAACAATGTAACTCAGGAAGTGATGATGTTCAACTGAAATTGCAGAGGAATTTTAGGTAGGAAGAATATAGTTACATACACTGGACTTCAGCTAGAAGATAGAATTTATCAGCTCTTGCAAAAAGTAGTTGGTAATTTATACTACAAGAGATACCGGATGCAACATTAAACAGAAGTCTCTTAGAGTCTTCAGCAAAGATGTGCTAAGGATAGAAGATGGGAATTTCAGCTTCACATTTGCTTTTGGCTCCATTTTCCAACCATTGCTATTACTGTATTTGTTTCTGTAAAACCAGGATACTATTAAAATCATCAAAGCACAAAAAATCAGCAGCAACAGTAAAAACTCTGAAGCCAAAGCAGAAGAGGGCTTTAGCATATAGATCTTATCCCAAGGGTGAAGTAATTTGTGTAGGGTCCCCTCCTCCTGGGGTGGATCACATAATCCCTTTGACAGCCGTGCATAAAAGGTTGCAGAAACATCATTTGTTAGAAAGTAGAGTGAAAGCAACTTTGATTATAAAGAGTGGTGAGAGGAATAAAATAAATGTCCTTCCATTTTTCAAGTACCGCTATTTTAAAACTCACACATTGCTCCCTTAGCGGACTGCCCATGGAGCCATTCACTAACCCATGGTATTCTGGGGTGGCTGCTTCTTTGAGTAGAGGCACGTAGAGAGAAACTGGTGTTACTCCCTCCCTTTCCCACTGCAACTCATCTTTGAGCTATTCTCAAAAGCCTTGTTCAATTTAATTAATGCAGTCAGACCAGGCTCATTTCTCTGGCACCAGCTTTTAACAGCACTGGTCAGCAAACAGATATATAGGGATAAGTTTCAATACTTTGAAAAAATGAGAGGGGGGGAAATAATAAAAAAAAAGAATAGGTGGCACCATTCATCCTTTTGAGATGGAAGGAGAATGCAGAGTGGCTTGACGCTTTCACTCCTGCAATGCTAGAGCTAATATGACAAACTGACAGTAGAAAAGGCTGTGTTTTTTGCAATAAAAAACTGCAGAGCTCAGTTAGAGATGGGAAGAAGCTTCTTGTTAAGGAACAGTATTCTTGGACTTGGACACCATGCCTAATTTTTAAAAGGCTCAATACACAGGTTACTGATTTATTACATTAATTTTAAGCCCCATCTATGTGAGTGAGACAAATCTCACCCTGAAAAGCACAGATACTATGCGATGGCAATGTCATTTTACATGGAACCCTTCACACTCTGGTGATGGGCAGCAGCATAGGCCTCTACTACCTTTTTTTAACACCTTCCAGCTTTTGTTTTTACAAGCATATTTTAAAAATACAAGTACTTGTGCTTCTGGAAAGCATAAGGAAAGAATAATACAAATAGGTCTTTAAGCTGATAGGCCTTCGATGGGAAGACAGATTAAAATTACGAGAGATAATTCTTCTAGAACAATCATTAAGGATAAGAAAAAGAAACCCATAAAAGAAACAGTAATGAAGGAGGGCTAGGAAACAACGAGGTATCTATTTGAGGTGATACATTTTGAGAGACTAACATGAGATTATTCCCAAAGAAAAACTGTCTGGTAAATAAAATTGCTCATAATTAGATTATCACCTGATAAGATCCTGCTGAAAGAAAGCAGTTCTGTAACTCAATTTACAATGAAAAGACAAGACTGATCCTCTCATCAGTGAACTAGACAGGTTCCACCGAAACTGTATTCCACTCACTTTCGTTTGTTCTGGGGGTGATACTATGTTTTTATACAATACAATTAACTTTTTGAGTTACCAATGGGCTTTTGTATCAATAGTTTTTAGTAACTGTTGCCTACAGCAATACAAGATGGAAAATTATGAAGCCACAGTGAAGACCTGATCAGAGCATTTTATCAAATATTCAAGTGCAAAGTTCTCTTTGGGGGTTCAGAGATTTTTATGCTGCCCTTAATCACAGAATTTAGTAGGCACAGTTAATTGAGAATATTTCTTAGAATTCTTAGGGTATACAAGCATAGGGCAGACAAAACTTCAAACTTTTGTCAAATCAAAGTTCTTTGCTTTGACACTGACTGCAATACTGTTGGCCACTAAGAGACGTAATAGGAAAGTCAAACAAAAAGACAATGTCAGATAAAGGAGACAGCAGTTGAGAATTTTGCTAGTGATCTGAAAGCACTCAAATCTTCAGGCACAGGTGTCTCTGTATAACATTCAAAGTAGACGTTACAATAATGCATATATTTAAAATCCTGATAGAGTTCTTAAAAGGTTTTATCCCACCACCTTTTGGCTTGATTCGATATTTTATCAAAAGATAAAAGCAATTTCAAATCTTGGGAGTGGAAAAACTCACATTGTCCTGAACCTCGCCAGCTAATAAACTGTGTTTTTCACCACAGCTAATATACCTGGAGGAGTGCAGCCTCACTGCATCTATATTGCATCATGCTGTGTGGGAGCACCCTTTGCATTGGGCAGATGGAAGTTAGGAAAGAGAGAACAGGAGGTTTTGCACCCAGTGAACAATGCAAGAGCTGGGACTTGGAGTTGTGCCCCTTGAGAATCTCCTGTTTCCACTGCACTGATTTCCTTCATGCCAAACTCACACTTTGATACTGCTCTTTAACACCAGTGGGTCGAGTAAAGTGACTTTTAAGCAGAAGGAATGTGGTAGCTTGTTAATTAATGCAGGCTTTGGGACAGATAGTAATCATAAAGCAAGCTACTGTTCCTCTATATATGATCCAGATCACCATAAATGAAGTTTCACATGAGCAGGAAGATTAGTGAGAGGAAGACTTAGGACAAAATACTAAACCTTCCCTTCTCTCTCCTCCACCCCCAAAATTTAAAGTTAAGATTATAGGAGAAATTGCTTGAAAAAAGAACAGAGCAAATGTACCAATTCTCTATGATCAGGTATCTTAAATGAAAATGCCATAAAACAGCATCTCCTGTAGAAATGCCACAGCTAGACAAGAGTTACATCTTGCCTGAGGCTTTTTCTGGTTTAAGACTCTCTAGCAATCTCAGCACTTGATGCACTGATCCTATGAATTTCCCACAGCAGGCAGTGGGAATGACAAACATTCTCTTCAAGGCTACTCCCAGCAGTGGACCCCTCAGAAGGATGGCTAAAACACATCCCTTAATCCCCTCCACTCAGTGCTGACCTAGTGGAACAGAAGAACAAAATACCACCTCTGGAATGACCTTAGGTTGCTCTGTAACACCTCACCAAGGGTCAGGGTTGTCAAACATCTCCCTGTGCCCCCTTGCCTTTCCTCTAAGGAATCTTTCTTGTTTATCTTATCAGATAAACAAGAAAGCTCTTTTAGAAATACATAACACACCCATGAGGACTACTAGTTATCTTTCTTATGAGATCTAAATGCAAAGCAGAAAGCAAAAATTAATTGTATACAATCAGCTTACCAAGGGCATATTTTTTCAATGCTTATTGCCTAAATTATCCAAATAATTTCTATAATTTCTCAGTTTCACAAAAAGCAGCAGAAGACACTTAAACAATAACTGTACAGATCCAGAGTTGCAAAAATAAAACATCTCAAGTCTGCAACAGTAGCAGGCTGCTTAAACCAAGCATTCTCCATTTTAAAGCCCTAGAGACATGGAATAAGGTGTAAGGCACAGGTGAGGAGGACTCAATCCCACAGAGAGGGATACAGATTTTCTCTCCTCCCTTTGTGCACAGTGATCAGAAGAGAGAAAGAATTTAAGCAGTTCTGTAAATACAACTGAAGTGGCTCTCACAGAAGCCTCAGTTCAACTTGGTTGTCTTGAAGCTAAACAAAGTTGATTAATTTCTAGGAAAACTCTGAAGTAGCTGCTTAATAATTGTGTCTCCCTCTTAAACTCAGTGACAACAAAGGATGAATGCGCTGGCATTTTGATCAGTTTCAGATAGTTGATACAATATAAAACCAGTGAGAAAGTTCAGGTAAATGAACAACTACTCCACTGAAAAAAAATTACATACCTGCACATGGGAGAGCTCCTCAACATTCAACTTCCATTCAGAACCAGAATCTGTAGGTGACTAGAGGACTCTGGGATGGTAGCATCAGAGATTGACAAAGGAGCAGAAGTTAAATCTGAAAAAAAGAGAAGAAATGGAAACAACATCACTGAAACAAAATCTCAGGAGCATGTCACTGTTCTATTGCTTGTCATATTGGTACAGCAACATAATTTTACATCAGTGTTTTCTATCCCATACTCCCCAAACAACTGGCAGACAGGGGTAAACAGGAGTAGAAATTCTGCAAAATAACTGGAAGCAAAAGAGCCACAAGCCAGAACATGTGTATTGCTATGTACTTACTAGAAGGAAACAAAACCAAGAGCACTATAAATTGTAGAAGAACAACTTAAAATTATCCTCATCTCTGTTATGGAGACAATGTATGAGGTGACATGGTCTTTCTGGTGTTTTATAAAAAACTTGGTGGGCCTTGGACTACCAGAAGAACCTACCCTAGAACATTGTTACATTCTAGGCTTTCCCAGTGTGCTGGGCAGATCCAGTTTTGAGTATCATGTAATCTGGGTGTACATGATACCACAGCTTCTTTTATCAGTTCAAGGGAGCACAGAGCCATGACACAACTGATGTATCTTTGCTTGTTATACCTGTCAATTTTCTGCTTCATGTCAGTCTTTATTCCAGCCCTAGATAAAGAATTCTTAATTTAAGACTACTTTTGCATCACGGTATTTACCTGAAGTCAGGTTAAATGTTGCCACTAGACTCAACAGATGTGACTTCATGCCCTCAGTTGCCCTGGCTTACAACAAACAAAATAAATTAAAAAATAGATGTTCCTTAGTTCCCACATGCCAGACCTCTCTGATGTCATCTATTTACAAAAATCAGCTGGCATATCTACTCACTGGCAATGTTTTAAAGTGCTGAGGGGCCTCAGAAATTATCAGGTCATTTCTTGAAACATCTTGTTTGACTCACTGAAAGGGCACTGCCAGGGAGAAAGGCACTGGTCACTGCCATCTTGGTACCATTGATGCCACAGTAATGCACACCTCAAGAGAACACTTCATGCATTTAGGCAGCTTAAATGGATTTACAGACTATTTTTCCCTAGCTGTACTACTCTCTGTGGAGAAACAGCCTATTAAGGATAGAGGTATTAAAACCTCAGTCTCTTCCATTCTAATTATACTTTCTGCTCTAGTCTAGTCTCTGGAAGGAAACATCTCCAAGAAAGTAATTTTCTAGTAATTTTCTTTTTAAAATATAAAAGGCAGAAATGGAGAAGCACTGTCATGCTTAAAGCAGCTTAGAAGGAAATGCTGGGATCCCCAGAGGGGCTGGGAAATGTGAGTTTGGGATAAGCCAAGAGGTAACTGGCTACTTCCAGTTTTCACACCATAAATTGTTACATTCCTTAATGGCCAGTTGATTTTCACATGTAGAAAGAAACTGAACATGGTAGGAAGAGCAGACAAGTCATAGTTTGGTTAAGGGCATGCTGTGTCAGGGATCCTTTCCTATTCTAGCAGCAGCATGAAGAAAAAACTGGCACAGGGCCATACATCTCTGTAAATCAATACAGCTGTTTATTTAAACCGTATGGCTGGCAAGGATATTAAGCTTTGATTGTTGTTGCCATTTCCAAAAGGAAATTAAGAACATTTCAGGAGATGACAGCAAAGCCATGTAAGAACAAAAGAATTCTTTCCAAATAAGTTTTTATTCATTATAGGACATGCTTTCAGCTCACTGCTTGAAGCCAAATCATAGGCAGTACCCATTATTAGCAGAATTGATCATGTAAAACCAAACAGATGACCAGACAGATATTCTTCTCTGAGTGTTCCTGACAGCAGAGGGTTCCAAAATATATTTGTAGTCATGAATGGCATGAGTTTAAGCTTCTTGGTAACGTATGGCAATCAAATCCCTAGGTTTAACTGATAAGTGTGTTTAAGATTGGCATGGACATGTGATGCTGCAGTGATACATAATCTACTCAGTGAGAAGCCAGACTTGGCATGACCCTAGCCCAAGTTTCTGTCCATGTACAGGAGTAATGGCAGCAAGAGCACTAATTTGCTGCAATGTGATACCTCATACTCTAATCCATTTTTTCCCTTTGCAGCCATGGCAGCAAATACATAGCTCTCTCTGTTACATAACAAGTAGGATAAGCAGAGAGAGGAGAAGAATTTGCACCATTAACTTCCCCTCCCACCCTATCCTGGATCACACAAATGTTAATGGTACTTCTTTAAAACAGATGATCTTCATCATACAAATGCTACCTCGCTATCTATTTTCAAGGATTTCAATTTTTTAAATAACCTCTTTAAAGAGATGGAAACAGATACTTTGACATTCTTAAGCCATGGTAATCTAAGACAGAAGGAGCACTGAAGAGTCCCATATGTAAGAGTGCTCCAGCTGGCAGCTTGCAGCACTCTCTCTGACTTGTCTCTTTTCCTTGCAGGAGTTCCTACATCCTGCACTGAAAGGCAGATGCCCTAATGCACCTGTGCACACCTAAGAATGCTCAACCATCAACCACTCCCTCACACAAGCTGTAATCCCATTAATAAATGATTGTTCTGTCCTACATAACACACAGTTGGCAAACATAACTTGAAGAGGCTGTAAGCAACCTGATCCAGTGCAAGACCAGCTCACTGCAGATAGGTTGGACTAGATGGCCTTTGAAAGACCCTTCCAACTCAATGCATTCTCTGTTTCTATAACCATTCTATACAACAGACAATCCTATGTTTCATATTACTGTCTCCTCTAACTAATATTTCAGTCATGGATTAATCTTTGTTTCAAGAAAAGAATATGGAACAGGAAATAAGGTCTATATTGCCTCAGGCACTACCTGAGCTTGGACTCAAAATCACAGCCCTTCCTTAAGTAAAGCAAAAGCTGTACCAATAAATGAAAAGGGACTAGAACATCAAGTGATTAGGAACAGAGATTCACAGTCTGATTTCAGATACTATAGCATCAATCTAGAAACAAGTGGTGAGGGTGACAGAACACTGGAACAGGCTGCCCATAGAGGTTGTGGAATCTCCTTCACTGGAGACATTCAAAACCTGTCTGTATGCATTCCTGTGTGACCTGGTCTAGGTGTTCCTGCTTCAATATGAGGATTGGACTGGATGATCTCTTGAGGTCCCTTTCCAATCCCTGATATTCTGTGATTCTTTGAGGTTACTCCTTTACTTGGCTGAAAATAATAGTAATGCTAGTCAACATAAACCACCAACCTGCACTTCATGGTAGAGAATGTCATACCTTCCCTGCCCAACACAATAACACATAATTAGAACAATAATGCATAATTATGTCTTGTGTTAGAGACAGGAAAACCGTCCGTACCTCTTCTAGGGTAGAAGTTATGTCCTGAAGATTTCTGACTACTGTTTTCAGGAGTCTACTCCCTCAGGAAAAATGTGCTTGTTCTGGTCTTTGGTGAGGCTGTTGCAATGTTCTTAGCCCTGTAATCAACAATGAAGTACAGACATGACCTTACTTCTGGTCTGAAGATATGGACTTCATGATATATAGTGTACATATGATCAAGTACATGCAAAAACCTGCTTCTCAGTATCCTGGAAAGTATTTAAGATCAACAAGAACAAGAACACATGGAATAAGTAATACTGGGTGATCCCGCCACTAAACCACGGAGTGGGTACTCACATCCTTTCCTGACAATGATTTCCAGTAAAGGTACAAGTCAGGGAAAGATCAGATAACTTCAATTGCTTTAGTCTTTCAGTTAGACATCTCAGGATCCCAATTAGCATGGTCAAAACCATACTGTGACTACAAATCAATAGCATAAGGATTATTGATAGAAGACTGAAATATTTTAGTGTTTAGACAGTGCAGTGGGACACATGGCAGAAAACATGTTACATACTCACCTTTACATTGAAGCAAACATGTTGCTTCCATTCACACAAACAGGAGAAAATAAAGAGGCCTAGTATATTTTAATATACACATTCTTTAAGTAAGGGGTCATAGGAAGTTTTAGATTAATTCTTCAGAAACCCATTTCTAAAAGTAGTATGAGTATATCCATCTTGCTGTACATGTCTGTCTTACAGAGAAATTTCTCCTGATGTACATACTGACTGAGGATATGCTACAATCCCTATAAGACATCTCATAAGGACTTACTTCATAGTAAGAACAGAGAAAACTTAGTTCAATTTAAACATAAATGGAAACAAGCCCACTCTCACCCTTTGGGCAGCTAAAGTGAAGGACCATGCCAAGAGCAAAAGGATGTTATCAGCTTTTTAATGGTTGAAAATGCTGCAGGGTTTGGCAAGCTCTCAGTCCCCATTTCTATCGCACCTCTATGTGCTTTCTCAGTCTCTCATCACTTCAAAGCTGAATGTCAACAGTTACAAGAAGTCAACAAACATTAGAATAATGAGCTGTGCTCACTATGCAAGTTGCTATTTCCATAGGAAACATCAAGTAGGGGCCCTGCCTCCTTTCCAAGACAAAACAAGACAGCATTTTCAAAGGCAACAGGTGGGATTTTGGTATTTGACAGCACAACCATCTCATGTACTATGGAACATGTGGAAGACTCATAACACTGCTCTATCATCAGGAAATTCCACCAGTGCTGAATGGTACACAGCGATTGCAGGGAGTGGGGAAAGAAAAAAAAGAGCAACTAAAAAAGAAAATAGTAACAGGAGCTAGCTTAACAAAATATTATTTCTGTGTCCTACAGTAAAAATGTAGTAGAACCACACAACTTGCAGAGCAGAAGTACTGGAGATGTGCACATCTGTGTACTCTCTAGCTTGAGAGACAATGTACGGGAATTGCATGGAAATTGTGATGATTTATTCTGGAAAAAAAAAAAAAAAGGAAAACCAGTTCACATTACACAAGTTCACATTACATTTACACAATATTAAAAAATAATAGCATCTGGCAATACCTTTCATATAGAAGGCTGTTTAGATTTCCTAAACTTTAGTAAGAAAGAGTTTGGTGGAACAATTTATTGTAATTATGAAAAATGCATTTCTTTGCTTTCAGAACTAGAATTTCTCAACAGGAAGACTTTAAAATCTGGAGTTAGATCTTGCACTCGCAACTATGCTTTGTTTTTGTATTTCCCATAGCTGAAAAAAGAAAACAGACTTCCCTAGCCCAGGGCACTTCTATTTCAATTGACATGCACTAATGTGTTAGGGCAGTAAATCTTTTAAAAATTAAATATTTTCCTTATGCTTTTTAAAATAACTTGCTGGTTTAAAAAATAAACCAAAATAAAACAACACCACTGTTTATAATCCACTACCCCTTTACCTCCTTTTACACATAACTATTTCCAAGCCACTTACTTTAATAAACCCAGGAAGTAAAGAAGCATATTGAGGTAATGATCAATCAACTAAGAATGATGCTTACCTTCCAAAGTCTTTGGCAGCTGAGCAATGATCAATATAAGTAGTTGCATGGTTGTCCCATTAGTAATAATAATAAAAAAAGAGAAACTGTATGTATATTCTGTCAGATCCAGCTCATTCTGGACTTAACTCTGCAAGGATGCAGCGGTTCTCTGGTCTACAGTGCAGCATAGCTCACAACATAGTTGGGATCTCAAAGAAACAACTGCAGAAAAATATTTAATTTCTAGTAATCTTTGATAGGTGTTGTATCAGCCTCTAGTTACCTTAATGTTTGGTAGTTGTTGTTTCTAATTTCTTCCAACAAGATCACCTTTATCTTTCTAGATGAAATCTGTTGCTTTTTCACCCATGTATCTTATTCAGTCTTCACACTATGAACATGATACTCAGAGGTGTCAAACAGAGGAAGCAGAACTGTTAATATTTCTTGGCAGTATATATGTTCATGCTGCTATAGTCTCTCTAATATGAGGAGCCACAAGGATAAAACCAAAGTGCATGGAAATCGAGCTGCCAATTCTACACTAACTGATTTGAAAGGGAGGGACATGGGAGGCTTGGTCATGTGTATAGTTATCTTCCTACTTATAGGTGAAATAATTGGATAGTTTTTTGGCTGAACATCCATCTAATTACTGTTAGAGAGCAATAAAGACACAGATAGCAGCAAATTGCTAGAGTATTACAGGATTTGGTAGCACGAATCAATAAATTTTAGAATTTGTGGACAAAGCAACCATTTAGGTGGTGCTGATGAAAGATTTTTTCCACCATTTCGTAATAATTTCAAGCACTTTTGGTTACTGCAGATCTAAACTACAATGCCTACAACAGAGACAAGATCCCTTCCATGAAATTATATTCTAGCTTTTGCAGATATAACACTATTGTATTTAATCTTTGCAAAATTTAATGGAGTCTCCATTTGCAACCCCGAAGGGTGGATAGTCTCAATTTATATGGTACACACACAGATCATAGGATGCCACCTGGAGTGTGAAATGACTTTTGTGAACAGCACTAAGAGCAGTCACTAACACGAAACAGTCTAGGTTTTATGAAACACTGTCCAGTATTAAAAGTGTTTTCTTTTGTCCGTAGTGAACAACAACCTGCAAGTCTAACACTTACGTATATGGAATGAAGGAAGACTTTTAGCCCTGGAGACTAAAACCCTTACAACAGAATAACCATCTGTCTACCCACCAACAAGGCCATTAGAACTGTGTGCAGTTCTCCATCTAACTGTATAGTAAGAACTGAAAAGTTTTAATCCACTCTGTGTACACCATGTATGTGGTAAATACTCCTGAGGTGACCAAAATACTGCCAAAAAGTGACAAAGGATCCTCCATGAGAGTAGTGAAACACTGAAAGTGATCATTCACAGAGGTGTAGGTGCCCCATCCTAGGAAACAAAGACAGCTTGGATGGGGCTATAAGCAATATGATCTAGTTGAAAGACATCCCTGCTCATTGCAAGGAGGATGGACTAGAAGGTTTTTAAAGGTCCCTTCCAACCCAAGCTATTCTATGATCTTACATTAAAATATGGAGCTTAAAATATCATTGTAGCAGATATATCATGAAGTAAGGGAAACACTGGATAGGTTCTCCATTATGTGGCATCCAAGGGATCTTGATAAAGCTGGAAGGAAGAAGGAGCACTAACAGGTATACGTCTATTGTATCCTTCTTTCCCTGGACACATCCACCTTTTCTTTAGAGGCAGGAGGCCACTCTGATAGCTCTTTTGTTTCTGATAGTCACATTGGTTGGCACTCTGCATATTGAACTTGGAATCTCCCAAGCTAAATGCAAGCTACCACAGCCTTTCGGGTAAGGAGCCAAAGCTGTCTGGCTGGGGCAACAGCTGACTAATAACTTTTTGTGGGTTGGGCACAGAGAGAAACTTAAGCCACAGGCTCACCAACATGTTTAGTTTGTTGATTTGTTTGAGTAAATCTACACAGAAAGAACGTGTTGAGGAAAATTTCTGCCAAGTTGCTGTCAATTTGTGTAAAACCAGAGCCCTGTCAATAAGATCTGAGTCGACAATGTATGTTACATTCTGAAAGCTCAGTTAATTTTCTCTTTCATTCTTCCAGTCCAGTCATACCACAGGCATTAACAAGCAGCTTGAGATAAACATTTAAAACATTATTTTCCTCAATCCAAAATTTGAGGATTAAGGCTTCTCATTTAATGATAGGGAATAACTCATTGCACCTTAAACAGTTGACCTGTCATTTACTAAAGATTTGTAACTTCTAACACTAAATAAATACACATATCAATGACAAGAGATGTTTGCTCTGCAAAGGCAGGGAGGGGTCTCAAATTTCCAGTAATTCCCCTTTACCCAGTTCTATGTGCTTACTAGGTCTTTATTATTACAGCCCCAGGAATTCCACACATCTAGGGTCTGATAACAAGAGGATGGGTTAGTGATGAGACCAAAGGGAAGTGGAAGCCAGTGTTCCAACATGCTTCTCTGCCTGGGGCTAACATTAATTCTAAAATCTTGGTATCAATTCAATCATGTTTTTAAACAGTATGGCTTTCAGCTAACTAACACAGATGCTGGCATGAATGTGCTTCTCCTCCAGAAAGCACTTCTACAGTTTGCCTGCTGATCACAAATACACCGGTTGACAGGCAGTGTTAAGATACTGTTCAGTTTTTTTCCATACCCTAGGAAAGGGACACTGCATAATCATCTTTTAGAAGCTGCTCTCCTCTAAAGGTTTCTAAGATCTTCCGCGTGATGAGCTTACTCATAAATCCAACTGGTTTTAAGGGTTTAATCAATTGATTAGTGTTTACCACAGGCTGTGTCCAAACGGTATGGTAGAGATCCTGCTCTGCAAGCTGTCACACATTTTGCTCTCTGGGAGATCTCCAGATTCCAGGGCTATAGATAAGAGCAGTAAGCTTTTAGACAAGGATCTTCCTCTTGGTTGTCAGCCTGTGCTTATAGAAGGTCAGCATTAACCTGAAATAATTTGCTTTGTTAGCCTGTATATGTTTGCACAATGTCTATTTACATTACACCTGGCTCATACCAACACAATGAGCTACTTACTTTCATTATCACTAAACATATTGCCAAGCTTGAAAGAATGTTAGAAATCAGAGTGCTTGTATGCTCAGAGCTCCTCTGCAAAGCACCTGTACTTTTTTAAAACCTCAAAACCCAGAGCCAGCCTGAACTAAGATAGGACAAAGGGGATGTGCAACATTAAACCACTGCATTAGCAAACACCAGTCACACAGGGCTGCAAACTGTAAGTCTGTCATTCATTTTACTTGCCCCTCTCAGCTTCTTAGCCTGCTTTCACAAAACCTAAACCCCATCTGCCACAATCTTCCATAAGGGTTACATCATCTCCATCTAAACATCATCTATTTCCCACATAAAATACCAAAAATACCTGAATGTTTCAAAGGAAAGTATGTATATCAAAGCAAGCAATTAATCAAAGTACAGGTTGTAGACGAATAATTAGTTATGAATGCAATGTGTTTTGTAAACACTGTCTCTTCATTAACAAGTGGCCTATGTTTTACTTGGTCCCCAATATAGAAGAAGTTCTCTTACCCAAAAAGTTTAAGTGAAGGCTAAGATAATCTATGATGTGTTCTGGCAAGCAAACCTAATTCCTGGGTCTTTCTGTACATGGAGAAAGACACAGAACATGATATGGCATCTATCATGTTCTGTGCACTGGCATCTATACTTTTTTCTCTCCAGCTTTTCTGAAGATCTGGACTCCCTTCCTTGCTTGACAGCACACACAGCGACTGTATTAGAACAGTTCTTTCAACTGTGAAATGACTTAAAGCTTACCAGTGTTTGCATAAGCTCCTTGGGACAGAGCCTCTCTGTTCAGGGCCTCTACACCCTGAAGTAAATGGTTCCCTCCTTTAGAATTGATTCCTCTGCAGATAACTGTAAAGTAACATACTATTAGTGACCTTGCCAAAAAAATCAAGGCAAGACTTGTATTTCTTTCTCTCATCTGTTTTTAAAAGACTTCACCTACATGAAGGTTAGATTCAGTGATGGACATACATTCTAAGGATTTCTAAGGAATGAAAGAAAGTGAACTAATTTCTGTTTTTCTAGACTATGGGCTAACTATGGATGTGCACCTCTCCCTTCTACATCAATCTCATGACAGATTTGTTTAACTAAATTTCTATGTTTAGTATTGTCTGTGTTTCCATTTGTGTGAACTTCTGTTAAATGGATCCTAAATAGGAGTTGTCTGAGTATATGGAAAATAATCAATTGCATGACGTTATGGTGATATTGCTGATCCTCCCAAATGATGAGTCAAACTCTCCGAAAGAGGTGAATATTCTAATAACCCAATTTCTACAATATCACAGAAATAATAAATTGATGTCTGGTTTCTTTCCAGATCTCGAATTTATGTGATCCTTGCAGTTTTTGGCCATACATAGTAATTTGAACAAAGACCTAACCCTGCCAGATCCAAGATTCTTATGCACTCACATTACTCTGGGAGACAGGTCTTGTATTATTCTAGTGCTTGGGTCTCACTGAAAATCACCCTCACTGAAAATGACCCATGCTTAAACTGGAAGAGATGCCAGACTTGGTACAACAGTCTGTGCTTCAGCTGCGCTCTTTACTGCTTACCAGTCACAACAGGCTATGAATCTCTCAGGTTATAAAGAATTGCACAGCTGTTTCCACTGCTTGTCAGTTGGATCTAGATACAACACTGGCATCCTGAAAACAAGCAGATTGCACATTTCTATGTCAGTGAGAGGACTTCTCACACTCACATAGCATGTAAGTGTACTGTCCAACATCTCAATTTATTTCCTACACTGTAATTATTTGGTAGCTTTCAGTCACTGGAATTCTGCTGTTTGTCATCCCAGCCATGAAGAATATTAAACAAAGCAATCAAACGGAAGAGTTCAGAAACAAGGGATCACATCAGAACCACATATTGCTGTTCTTACCTCTCTCAAAACCAGCAAATTTGTCTGTGAACACTGCAGGTGAAACAGCAGTAGAGATGACCTAAAAATTCTTAGACAGAGATGACAGGCATGTTTCAGTTTGTTTATTTCTTTGTTTTCATTTGTTATTCTGTTACTCTGTTGAGGGTTTTTTAGTATAATTTGCTACAATGTTTCATCTGTTTGCTCACTCTTCACTGTATTGCAAAAAGGTCAGATATTTCTTCCTATCATATGGAATAAGGATGCCAACCCCTTCAGCATTTTTTGAAGGATAGCAACAAGGGAACTCACATCCAGCTCCATAAATTCTTTCTGGATCTAGTTACTGGCATGAAAAAAGCATTTCATATGGCTTTGTGTCTCTGAAGATCTTTAAGGACTGCTTCTACCACAATAGAACCAGAGTGTGAGAAATTTCATAGCCCCAGGTCTTCTTTTCTTTGTTAAGGGAGTCTCAAAACTCTTTTTGATATTGCAGGACCATCAAATCTACTGCAGATAGCTCTCACCTTTTACCTCATCAGGTACTCAGAAATCCCTTTTTGCACACTTTCGGTCAGACTTTCATCCATGCATAATTTGTTTTCTGTTAAGTCCAACACAGAGCGCAACTCCCTCTTATCTATGATTAGTCAGAACTGCAGGCACAATCACGAAACAAGAGAAAGAATGAATACAAGTGATGTTACAGCTCTTCAGTATTTAATACAGCCCAGTTCACCACTCCTTACCTACAGGTGGGCTAACTGGATTTAGCTCCTTGTGCTGTGACATTTAGAAATGTTTATTTCCTTTATCATTATTTAATTGAGGATTGTTGCTGTCTCCAAAAGCTCCATGTTGAGTTCTTTTTGCTTCTAACTTGCCTGTAGGCATCAAAATTTCCTTCTGAAATTTTAGAAAAGAGGGAAGCACCCAGAAAGTAATTTAAGCCCAAGAAGATGAGTGTCTCATCAATCCCTTCTCCTGTTCCTCAACTCAGAGAGCTTGGTCATGTGGCACTGCTCTGAAAAACATGAAGCACCTACTCGATGCGGTCTCTTACATGTGTCTGAGGCTGCCAGGAGCCTGTGGAGGCTTCTGTTCCCAATTCCCCCTTTCTGGAGCTGTTTAAGGCCAGGCTGGACAAGGTACTGAGCAACCTGATCTAGTGGGAGGTGTCCCAGTCTATGACAGTGGGGGTTGGAACTAGATGATCTTTAAGGTTCTTTCCAACCCAAACTATTCTATGATTTTCTATGATTTTCAAACTATTCTATGATTTTCAAACTATTCTATGACTTTCATGATTTTCTGAAGCAGGCAGTTAGAAGAATTGATTCTCTCATTCCTTCCTCTGTTCCATCAGGCTTGGAACTTACACTTTTACAGATAACAAAAACCCCCCGATTTATTGCTTTTGCATGACACTGTAATGCAGGGCCACATTTTGGAGTAAAAATTCTGACAAATCCAATGCACACAGCAAAATAAATAGCATTGCATTGAACTCTGTTATTAAATATTAATAGTATTAAACTAATGGAATTAAATGCTCTGTATTTCTTTCAAAGCTGGCATTCTACACTTCAAGTTAACAGAATATACAATCTAAATAAAAAGTTGAGGTTGAACAAAGTGTTTCAATATATTTGTAAGTACTATCCATCCTTTTTTCTCTCCAGCTTTTCAAGAAAGCACTGTGGAGACAACACTACTGGACACAATCACAGATCCCTGGATAAAAATGTGCCTTCATACTTTAGAGGATAAACTGAGCGTCACAAATATATGAAACAAAAAACATGCACTGCCACATGAGCTACCTGTCCAGGTGTAGGCGTGCAGGCAGTTTTCTCCTCAGCAGTGTTTCAGACACCCTCCTCAGAACATTTCTTACTGCTCCATAAGTATGTTTCTTCCTAATGTTCTGACATCTAAATTGTGAGCAACTCTGAAGCACAAATTGCTCTCTGAGTTACTCAATCCTGTTCAGGTTTTCTTAGCATTATTACAGCAGCAGTTCAGGAATCAAAATGACAATGCATATGGAAGACTTACTTCCAGGGAAGGAAGTTACTACACCAGAATGATAAACATTTCTTATTGCGTTCCTGGACATGAAATCCATCTGTGCTGAACAATGAAGATACATCAAACACAACATGACTTCAATAAACCCCATTTAGATCTCTAAAAGAAAAATTAGTGTGGGGGGGTGGTGGGTAGGGAATTCTGGCACATTCTATGTCTTCAAAATCTATCATGACACATAACTTTCTGCATCTTCTTCAGGGGAAAGGCAAAGATGGAGAATATTTCAACCTTTGTCCAAGCTATCTCCAAGTTTTGAGACTTTCTGTCTTCACTGATGGAGAAGATGTAAAAAAGCATAATTTCTTCTGGGAACACATTCCTCGTTCACGTTGATACTGGTAGACATAAATAGCTGTGAGCTGTATCAATAGCTATTTTCAGTCAGGCGCAGTGGTAGTAATTTATGAGAGCAGGGAAGGGAGGCAACAACATTAGCCCAAATGAAATATGAGAAATCCTTTGTGTAAGAAAAGTCTGGACAATGTCTTGTAAGGAAAAGCTAAGCCCACGCAACTTCTCACAGTGATGTAAGATCAACAATCCTGCCTGGAATCCCAGGAATCACCAGGCATCTCTGACATCACCAGCTTTGAAATCAGTGAGCTGAGAAAAGAGAGAAAAGGCTTTGATTATATGGCTGAATATGGCCTTCTCTTGTGGCTTGCCTCCCCTAGAGCATACAGAAGAATTTCAGATGAAGAATGCTACCTTCCTATCCACATTCCCCATTTTTGCTTTCTCCCTGGAGAGTTAGCATGTATAACTGTTTTGGCTCTATGTATTCTTGAAACAAACTCCCAAACAGAAGTTAAGCACTAGTCTGTACAAAGATAGAACATATAGAAAAATCAGACCAGTAGCTTCTTTCATCAGTACTTTCATGAAACTTGTGGAAAATCAGCATCTGCCTCATCACATCAGTCACTATCAGCCTAAAAAGACTTTCTGAACAAACTGGATGAGAACAAAATAACAAGGGGCTATGCAACTTAGACATTTCAAACATCTTGGAGATCTACTTGACAGAACACTATTACAAATGTCATTGCCAGTGAACTTGTGTGCTTTTGGGTTTGTCACTGCAGCAAAGTGAAACTCCCAGTGAGTTTCTGAATATTTATGCTCTTCCTGGGAAAAAGCAGACTAATTGCTTGAACTACTGAACTCAGGTGCCCAGAAAACAACAGTAACGTGTGCATCCAAAAAATGGCCAGGAAACAGGTGTGCACTGAGTGTAGCTGGAGACCTGTAGTGGCCCAGAGAAAATGGCTCAGAAAAACAACTAAAATAGATTTCTAAGATGTACCCCAAAATGGAGACTCAGAAAAAGAAAAGAAAAGAAAACAAACCATACATATACCATATTTATTCTGATACCATTTACAGACAATCTTCCAGGACACTGTTTTTACTGAAGTAACATGCACTGCTTCCCTGTTTCCTTTCCATTATTGTCTATATATTATACTGTGCTAATAAATAAATTCTATTTGCTCCCTCTCTGATGACCCACACAGGGTAACAACGTTTTGCTGAACTTCAGAGGTATACAGAGACAACATATGAATCAAACCTGTTTGTGAGGCCAGAAGTCACTCCATGTTATCTCTCTGGTTAGATGCTATCCTGACCTATCCAGCTGTACCAAGGGCTCCTTTTACAGAAGTAAAGGAAAAACAGAATAGCACCTACTATCATCTGGCCGTTCTTACACTTTCCTCCTGTAAATGAGGAGCTTTCTTCTATGCCAGAAATACAGAATGTATTCTCTATTCTGTTCTAATACCCTGCACAGAATGTTTCATTCTTTAGCAGATTCTGTATAGCAGCTGTCTAGAAAAGCTGTCACCTTTATTCCCTTGAAGCTGCACAGCTGAGCTCAGGAAACCGCCTCTTACTTCCACATTCAGCAATAAGTTGAAAAGATATACCAAGAAGGCCCTTCAGAAGGGTCAGTAGCCAGATAAGGAAAAACAAAACTCCTAACTGCAAACCATTTCTCAGTCTTTTCCTTGACTCCACTTCCAAACCCCATATTCAGATCTAAAGCAAGCCCATTTTAAGTTCAGAGCAAAAAATTCCCTCATCTACCCTTCCTGCCTAGGGAGCTGGAAGGAAAGGGGAACACCCTGCTGATAACCTCAGCCCCAGCTTCCCCTCTGGGCTCACAGCTGAGCCCATATCAGCCAGGCCATCAGTGGGAATGGTGACTGCTTACTTGCCAGAACACCTTCAGCTTGTCTGCAATATGACACCAGAACTCACTCACTACCGTCTGTAAAGCCCCCGGCTGAAGTCCTGAGCAGGAAAAGGAATGTGTGAATAATACCTAGGATTTTTTGCTTAAACATTCAGCCACATAAACTAGCTCCATATAAAATTCAGAGGAGAAAGAGAAGACTCCATGCTCTTCCTTCTGGAACACATAATCAGAGAAGCCGCCCTAGAGAAATGGACTTTCTTGCCTCAGATTGGAACTGAATATAGTAAATTTTAATTTTTAAATGAGTTTGACCATTAAGCTATAGCTCTCAAAGAAAAAAAAAATCCATATAAAATTAGGAATAATCTGAAATGTAAGCTACTTTTTTTTCCAAAGCAAAAGTTAGATCAAAAGTGGGATTCTGTGACCAGTCAGTGGTGGTCCATAATGCAGCTCAATTTGATTCATTCTGTAGATAGCAGAATGATACATTGCACCAGGATAAAATAGCATTTTGCAAGTTCTGACTAATTAGTTTGAAAATATTCAAAGACAACACAGGCATGTACATGCTGTGTTGTGTTTTGTCTCTTAAAATCTGCCAAGACTAAACAAATTTCTTGAAGGAAATTCAGGAGATTTGCTTTGCTGGCCCGAGTTTCAGATGCTTAGCATCCCTCTGCTTTGTCTACATTTCATACAAAATAATTAGAGAAGAAATTGGAGCACTAACTGTAGAGAACTGAAAAAACTGTTTAATTACAAGACAGAAGAGTTCATTTGTCCTGTTACACAGTCCTGAAGAAATTAATTACTATCTTAATTCACAAATATATCCCATTATATGAGCCAAACCAAGCCATAAATAACCAAACAAACAGTATTCCAAGCAAAAGACCCTGACAGCAACTCAAGTTCCTACATCCTAAGTATGGAAATTTCTCTGAAATTTGAGGCCTCATTTACAAGTCTATTACCATGCCATGAATTATTGTATACACCTCCTGCAAAGAGGATAGACCAGTTACATCCCTAGTGAAAGGATTAAGAAGTATAGAAGATTAGCAATCATTCAAATAAAGACTTGTCATGAACTCTGCCCAGACAGAAGCTGCTAAACTAACAGTGACACACCTTAAGAGAAATCTGTTCTGTGACTCACAGATGAACTATGACACAGCCCCAGCCTCCCTGTTCCCAATTCACAATGACAGTCTCAGCTAAACTGCACAAAACCACTTGCTCCACTGTTACTTTTTCAATTCACCATGGTGGTAGTCTTGGAGCAGCCTCAGGGCCCAATAACAGGCTCTTAGAGGTGATGCTCTGTCTATGGTAGTCTTTCTAGAATTTTGTCTTGTTTGTCTGAGGAAATCAACTGGAACACCTATTTGAAAAGAGCAGCACCCAATAGAGGCATTAAAATAACTCCATTATCTTATCCTAGGATTTAAAGGACAGGAAGAGAGTCACTTTCTATGAAGAATTATAGGAGGCTAACCAAGCATGAGAAACTGACAGCAAGGAGGCTAATAACTTTCCACGGTGTAGTTTCCTCCAATTGTATTCACCTAAGATTCTTTTTTGCAGGAAACCAGAACACACATACCTCATGTCCTATGTAAGTGTCAGCAGTTCCAGTTGCTTACATGATTTGTTAAAGCTTCCCCATTTATTCTTCTCAACTTCCATAATACAATATTGATGTGGTTTGAATTAGATCTTCCTGATACTATTTAAAATTCTCTTTGATACAGAGCACATCTTGCTGATTATATTTGAAAGTAATCTTGTATTTCCTCTCATCAGCCTAATTGCATTTTTGATTCATAGATTTGTTTATTAGATCCATGCACGGAGTAACTGAACAAGTGAACAGAGTAAACAAAAGCATATGCCTGTCACAATTTAGAGGCACCTCTGTGAAGAGTAAATGTGCACTCTCTTTCTTGTTTAATATTTTAATAAATTGTTAACAAGTGGTATTCTACCTCAAAGCTAAATCAAGACTCTGAAAAGAAGCATTGGGCAAATTGAAACCCATTTTAGGTCTATCTCTGATCAAGTCTTACTTTTCAGATGTGTCACAGATGTTAGGTGTGACAGTCTAGGTTCCTCTCTTTCCTCCGTGAGAGAACCCTGAATGTGGTGCTGTACATGTACAACAGGTTGGTCACTACACAGAGAAGGGACACCACCATTCACCTCACTGCAGAGCTGCATCCTTCTAAGCAGCCCACTTGTTTTCAGTAGGATGCACCAGCTTCTAATCAGGCAGCAATGCTACCTATCTAAGTAATTTTCTGCCAGCGGCAAGGTCAACCTCTAGCTAGTAACCTGATGCCAACATGACCTACTCCTCTTTCCTTTGTGAAGATCATCCTTTGCCATTGCTCAGAGAGTTCATCCATAATCACAACAGGCAAAGGGAAATAGAGCCTAAATCACTGCTCCCTGCAGGTAATTCCTGAATGTTGCTCAGCATGGAACAAGATACAAACAGTGAGCTGTGCACACCACCAAATCTCAACAGCTGCCAATAGAGAAAAAAGGGCTTTTACCATTTTCTTTGAATTTGAGGTAGGCCAGAAGCCAGAAAAAGGACTTATTCCCAGAAGAGTAAATTGAACAACTTGTCTGATGACAGATCCTGATTCTATGCATCCTTCCTCTACAAAAATACTCCCAGGCTCTCTGGATACAGGATTTCATCCAGCACACTCTGCTAACTTATTCATGTATTGCCTGGGACAATACATTTGGATAGATATTATGAGGCTGAACTAATACACAGCCAACAGTCTGCTGTTATGAGCAACATGTACTTACAGCTATCATCCAGATCCTCAACTCCCAGCACAAGGGAAAAGTGCCCGCTCAATTGGCCACTTAACTAAGGAGTCTAGTATTTCTCTGATGTTACATTTTAGAGGTTTGGGGGGTTTTGTTTGGTTGATTTGCTTTGTTGCTGTTGGTTTTGTTTTTTCTTAAATAAGGAGCAGAGGAAGACTTGCAACAGGGCATATGCACTAAATACAGTGCATACATCTGTGGCAATAGCACAGCGGAAATTAATGAGTGGGATGGGACAGCTCTAATGGGGCATTAGATATTTGTTGTTTACTTTGGCTCCACACACCTTCAATCAGTAATAAAATCTTTCAGCTGCTTTCAGCAAACTGACCCCAACCTTATATGGACTTTAAAGAGCTCACAAAGAATGCAGTAAACCACATGCCCCCTTCCCTCTTTGAAGCAACTGTTCTTTAACTGCTTAGCAGAATGATGCTAGAGAGACTTCAAGAAATGCAGGAATTTCAAGCTTAAGCTAAAACCTGGCTTGTAACTAAAAAGAGAAAATTCAGTTCTGCTGTCTAGGAATTTTTCCAGAACTGTAGTTTTTACAGTGGTATCTAGGACATGCTTTGAAATACTAAAAGGATATGAATGGTTCCAGAACAATGAATTTTCACAGCCTAAGTATTAGCAGAACAAAGAGGATAATCTAGAACATCACTGGGTTAATTCATCTCTGGGAAATAGACTGCAGGCTTCGTACCCAACCTCATGCAGGACATGGCTCTTGCATGTTGAATCTCACAGCAGCAAGACAATGGGGCTGCTCACTCCAGGGACTTCAAGAAATCCCTCACCATGGGATGAATTTCTGATAACAATTGAGGCCATCAGAAGATTAGACTTTTAGGGTTCACCTTGGGCCACAATGGGGGGCTATGGGGAAAACAGGCAATCTAAGTGCAGGAGCTGGCTGCAGGCTGGCCTGCAGGAGGACTTGGCAGGGGCAAGCAATTTCTGTTGCCCAGAAAGGAGATCCCATTTAATGGGTCTTTTGCAGCAAGGCCCATGACAGCTCAGCTGGATAAGTGCACTCTGAAAAAAATGCTAGGGCAGTCTACTTCTACCTAGATATTCAAAGAAGCATTTTGACTCCAAAAAGCTCAACCAAACCTCCCTTTCCTCTCCCTTCTCTGTATCAGAAATAGTTTTTGCAACAAGGCGACTTTTTGGAACTGGATCCATCAATGCGTTCACACAGTCTAAGTAATTGTTTCACCCAGAACAACTTCCACCTCATCTTCACTGATAGAAACAAGCCGTGGGGTAAGCAAGACTGATTTAAATTAAATACTGAGTATTCAGAAGGATATCTCAAAGCAGGGCTTGTTTGAACTGCACATTCAGAAACAAATCAGAGGTAAAACCACTCAAACCTGCCAGTTTTAAAACTTCCAAATTGAAACAGGAGAAGGCTGAAGGTAGAAAGCCTTATGAACTTATGTGTGAGAGGGAGGTCATTTTACTGAAGAAATTACATTCTCCAAATGTCCAAGTTGTTGTCGAGATGGGAGGAAGAAATTCAGCCCTTTGTGCAACTGTTTGCCCTCCAGGAATGGGGAAAGGCTGTTCAAACAGTGGACTGAAGTAATGAAGTCCAGGTTTTCTGGCACTGCAGGCCAGTTCTTTGGTTCTGCCACCCAACTGGTAAACAGCCAAAGGCTTTTAGTCCTCTGGGTTATACTTCAGGGGCCACTCATTTAGAAAGGTAGAAGTATGACAGAATTTGGTTTCAAAGCTCTCCCAAAACAAACACTTGGTAAAGAACATAGAAAAGTGCTTAGTAGTGCTTAGTATTGACTCAGGGATGTTTTTTCTCTCCCCTGGTCAAATTCCAAGATAAGCAAAGGCACCCTGAGCAAGAGGGGGCAATGCAAACTAGAAGATCTTAATCAGTCTGAGTGCAGTAACAGAGGGTGTAGAAAGTCTCTCCTGTGAGTTCTGTATAACATTACATTTTTATCCTGTCAAAGTTCCACAGAAGCCCCGAAGCAGTGACACAGCTTAAATTAGAATATCAGCAGGCAGAGGTCCAGAACACTATATGACACAAAATGGAAACTGGTAAATAAATGAGCAAAAAAGCTCACTACATTTCAACTCAGAAAAAATCCCCAGAAATTACTTTTTTTTGACATTATCCTTCAAAGAGATAGCATAATCTTACAGATTTTCATAGTTTTATATCCTCAGACAAAAATATTGATGTGGTTTGCAGGGGAACTCCTGTTGGGAGGTCAGATCCCATGAGGGCTGCTCCTGGTAGAAGCTGGTGGTGGTCAGTCAGTCTGAGCTTGCCAGGAAGCTTGCAACATCCTTCTCCAGGACTATGCTGCAAAGCAGAGGCTGTGGAACTGCAGCTCCCATTTCCACAGCTCTCTGCAGGATGGGGCCCAAGAACACCCACAGCATGACAAAGTGCCTAAGCAGAAAACCTCTATTGGCTGAGGAGAAGAGGACAGAGCAAGTCCCCTGCCTCTAGACACCACAGCTCTGACAGGAGCTTGGCTGCAGTCAGCACTAGCACCATGGGCACACCATCATGGCAGTATCAATGTTGGGGTTTTTTTTGTGAATCTAAAACTGTAATTTAGATTTTGCTAGCACACATACATTCAGAATCAAACCCAGGGCTTTCCTTCTGAACAAAAATTACACTTAAAATATAAAACTGGAGGTGCTTCCACTGAATAATACACAGTAAAAATGTAATTTCTACCTGCAAAGGCTATCAGTGCAACCTACTGCTCTGAATCAGAAACACTTTATTTGTCATGAAGTCACTGCTGAGGTGGTTTTAATTCTTTCTTCAATTGCACATTTCTTTGGAGGCTTACATTTGGTGAATTATATGATTTTAATAGTATTACTTCCCCAATAGGGAGAAAGCGTAAGACCAGTACTAGAACTGCTCTCCAAAACCAGCTCTTAAAGGACACACATTTCAAATTCAGTTGGTGTTCTTTACTAAAATGCTGCAAATCAAACTTCATGTATTTTACTTTATTAAAGCTTCTACCTTCATGCAGGTTCGATATATTATCAGAGGAAAACAATAAGAAAACAAAAGTTATCTCAAGTTTTTGATTTGGAAGCTCTTTCAAGAAACAATAGACCTACTGCTTTCACAAAGCTCCTCCTCTCTTCCTTATGCAACTGATGTGTAATAATTAGAGACACCTGCCTCAACTGGAGTCTGCAAAATGAATTAATTATTCTTCCCTCAACTAGATCAGCACCTGTCAAGAGAGTGGGGAATTCATGCTAGCCACAGCCAGCCTGTTCTGACTTGCTACATGAAGGGACTGTCATCAAAAAGCAATGAGTTTCTTCTCTGTTAAGAGAATTTCTGCTAATGGGAATTTCTGCTAAGATGCGAGCCCTACAGTGCTCACCCTGAAGTGTGCTTGTACTGTGCTTGGGACAAGCAGCGAGTGTGCAAGATGCTGCTTTGGCTTTGAAGTAATAGAACAAGTCTCATAGTGGGTGAGGGGAAAAAAAAAGTCCCACAGGAATTCCAAGCAGAGACCAGAATTGTTCTGCTGGTGCACTGAGAAGGCGTTTGTGAGAGCAAAGAGGAATAACTATCCTGTTTTCACATGGTAAAAACATGTGAAGGCAGCAGTAAACTACTCTGCATCTGTGAGATGACCTTTTCCTTTTGTTCTTACCTTCTGTATTTCACCAGTTCAGTGCCTGCCACAATCCTTCCTTAGGTGCCTGTGTTTGCTTTGCTGGGAATAACAGGCATTCAGGTGAACAGGAGAGGGGTAGCTTTTTCCCTTGGTTAGCAGCCTCTTGTAGTAACTTCACTGAGCAGTGTAATGCTGTTTCTTCGTGCTCTTCATCCTGTTAAATTACATTTAAAAAAAAAAAAAAGTTAGTCATGTATGGGATACCTTCATAATGGCTGCAGTTCATCCTGTGCTCAGGCTATACAACATGGATCTGACTTGAGATAGACTTGGGCTTAGGAAAAAGCTTCAGCTTTGCCCTGGTAGCTCATAAAAGTGTTAACAGCACCTGCTACAATGTACAAAAAAACTCCAGTATAGCATTTCATAAATCAGAAACCTAGCTTGGTCCTGAGAGGCTGACACATTCGGGCTGTTGGGTCAAAACCAGCCCTTGCTCAAGGGGTAAGGCCTCCATGAAGCAAGCTGGAAGGACTTGCTCCCATTTCTTCACAGGAGCACCTGAAATACAGGCAATGGAGGGGGAGACAGGTCTGCTGAGCATGAAGGGCTCTCTTAAGAACTGAAAATTGCAGGGAAGGTCTGTCAGTTGGTGTGGAGCCAGCCCTGCTGCCTCAGGTGCTCACCACAGAGGGCTGTGCAGGTAGAGATCATCCGGCCATAGGCACACCTCTGAGGTGAGAGAGGTCCACAATGTCCTTAGTGTACTCTCTTTGTCTTGCTGGCAGCCACTCTGAAGGGATATGGGCGGGTGAGGTGGCCCTAGATCATCCCGTGCCTTCCTTTTTCTTCTGTGGCTTCTGCCCTGCCCTCGCTCCCAAAAGGGAGGGAAAACCCCCAGATCTAGTCAAGTAGAGGCACAAAAGGTGGGAGGAAACTGTGGCCTAAAGCAAAGCCTGTTTTTCATCTCACAGAGAGGAGAAAAGATTCTGGAACGATGTCTCAGACCTTGCGCTTCAAGCTCAAAAAGAGGTAAATCACTCTGCTGCCAAATCCCCTGTTTCACACCAGCAGAAATGCAGATGTGTTTGCCAGAGGGGCCACGCCACCAAGCCAGGGGCTACCTAAGGCCGCCAGGGGCCACACTGCCCAGCCAGGGGCTACCCAAGGCAGCTGGTGGCCACACTACTCAGCTGGGGGCTACCTGAGGCAGCCAGGGGCCACAACATCCAGCTGGGAGCTATCTGAGGGAACTGCGGACCACACCACCCAGCCAAGGGCCACACCACACAGCCAGGGACCACACTACCCAACCAGGCAGACAGGGGCTACGCCACCTGGCAGCTACCTGAGGCAGCTGGTGTCCACATCGCTCAGCCAAGGGTTACCTGAGGCAGCCAGGGGCCACACCACCCAGCCAGGGAATACCTGAGGCAGCCAGTGGCCACACCACCCAGCTGGGGGCTACCTGAGGCAGCACCTGGGCCCTCACACACCCTCCTGTGTGCTGGGAGACACCACGGTGTTCAGACAGAAAGCCCTGCATGCCAAAACCCACACAGGGCAGGGCAGGGCAAGGCAGGGCAAGCGCCATTTTGCTCACAGCCACAGATGAGTTGTATTATACAGTATCGGCCACAAAATCTTTCTAGTGGGTACAGATAAAGCAGACTATTGTGCTGTTATAAAGATCAGAGCCCAGTGGCACAGGAAGATTATGAAATGGCCCCACAGGCTTTGACTGCATGCCAGAGACTCTCACCACAGTGGCCTGAAACATTCTCAGCCTCATCCAAGTGCCCTGCCATCCAAGTTTCCCACCCCAAAAAGGGAGGGAAAACCCCCAAATCCAGGCAAGCAGAAGCACAAAAGGTGGGAAGAAACAGTGGCTTAAAGCAAAACCTGCTTTTCATCTTGCAGAGAGGAGAAAAAATACTGGGAGGGTGTCTCAGACCTCCCGGAAAGAGGTCTGCCAAGTCCCCTGTTTCACACCAGCAGAAATGAGCCCAGCCAGGAGATACCTGAGGCAGCCAGTGCCCTGCCAGCCATCTCATGCTCCACAGCACAGGCAGCAGATTTCCCCTCTACTTCTGCAGCTTCAGTATGTAATCCAGCTTAGTTTACCACAAAAATGAAATCTGATGGGGTGAAGATACCATGCAAGTGAAGGGCTGAAACACAGCCTGTTCCTTCCTGTCATAGAATAGTTTGGGTTGGAAGGGACCTTAAAGATCATTGAGTTCCAACCACCCTGCCATAGGCAGGGACACCTCCCACTAGATAGGGCTGCCCAGTGCCTTGTCCAGCCTGGTCTTGAACACCTCCAGAGAGGGGGCATCCACAACCTCTCTGGGCAACCTGTTCCAGTGCTTCACCACCCTCACTGTAAAGAATTTCTTTCTTATGTCAAGTCTAAATCTACCCCCTTCCATTTTACATCCATTGTTTCTGGTCCTTCCATCTGATACCATATTAAAAATTCCTTCCCCTGCCTTTCTGTAGGACCCCCTCAGGTACTGAGAAGTTACTATGAGGTCCCCTCTGAGCCTTCTCCAGGCTGAACAACCCCAACTCCTTCAGCCTGTCTTCATAGGGCAGTTGCTCCAACCCTTTGACCATCTTCGTGGCCCTCCTCTGGACCCTCTCCAACAGCTCAATGTCCTTCCTGTGTTGAGGGCTCCAGAACTGGACGCAATATTCCAGGTGGGGTCTCACCAGTGCCGAGTAGAGGGGCAAAATCACCTCTCTGGACCTGCTGGTCACACTCCTCTTGATGCAATCCAAAGCTCACACAGATCAGCTCTAGTTTTAAAAACATTTGGATGGCTTCCTGGGGGATTCAGTAAGAGGCTTACCAGCCTCTGTCAGGATCGCAGATTACGCGTCCAGCAGAGATAACAGACAAGGAGCCAGCAGATGGCACTCAAGAATGTGAGCAGCACTCCTGAGTCCATGGGAGCTGCAACACTGCCCCGGCATGCTTCCAGGCTGAACTCGTACAACGGGAAGAATAAGGGTTTTCAGTCTTTCAGATTTTTCACTGGGGATCTAACACATGTCTCCAGTTGAGGAAATCTCTGCGTGTTGCTCTCCATGTGATCAAAGCCCTCTATAAAAATAGCATCCTTCTGAATGTGAGCCCAGGAGCACTGCCCACATTCTTGAATGTTTTACTTTATTACTGGTAAACAGGATTACCTCTTTTTTAGTGGGTTTTCCCCCCCGTTTTGTTTTCTCACCTCTTCTGGGAGTTCTGGTATTCGGGTTAAGGAAATGGAACTTAAATGGTTATGAATTAAATACTTTTTAAAGGAAACATTTGGTTTTTAGTCCACTATTATTAAGATCACTGCAATAGGATACTTCTACTGATCTTCAGAAATTAATCATCTTCTGTAGCTAAATTTTAATTAGCAACATTAGATAGGCTCTGCTCACTAGAATTTTTCTATTGGAATTTAGGAAATGCTTGAAAGAAAACATAAGATTCCATGTGCTCACGTTGCTAAGATTAACCCTCCTCAGATCTACCAGCTAACCTTCTACTTGCAGGAGTTAGACTTCAGTTGATGTGGAGGATAAAGTCACGTCTTATTACAGATACTTAAGGAGTCTTGTCATTCTGTAATTCATGAAGTTAGCCTCTCAGTTTGCTGGCAAAACTTTTTTCTGTGATTTAGCTCTAGACTGTAGGGAATTAAGAGGTTTTCTTTCCCCTCCTTCCTTTTTGCACTATGACTGCATTGAATATATCCAACATTCTTACATTCCGGAGTTTTCAAAGTGCCCGAGTCATACTTTTTGCCACGTTTCTTGGTCTAATATGGGCAGGTAAAAAAGAAGTCTGCCAATGCCAAAAGTGTTTTCCAGAACTCTCCCTGTAAGGCTTCAGACTGAATATTAAAGTCTGGGCTGAAGTCCAGCGCACTGAATCCACAGAGGCTTCATAAGCTAAATGGAAGAATTAAATAACATTTCTGTAGTCTGAAGTGCGTCCACAGCATAATGGGACTGAGCATGGCATGCATCTGAAGGTCTTTGAGAGGGTCAAATGCAATTTTCAGTGTAAATACACTTATACTGTGTTTAATAACTCAGCAATAGTGTCTGCAGAAAGCTCAGTATACAAATTAACATGTCAGTATTTTTCTTTTGGTCTCAAAACCATGTTTAAATTGGTAATACCATTTAAAAATATTTTCATGGTTTATTTTGTGGGTTTTCAGTTTGTTTAATAACCTAGGAAAGCAGAGCATAATTAGGAAGCTCCCATTCGCATGCTGATTGGTTACTCCCCAAGAAACCCAAAGTGAACTCTCCACACATGTATATATACACACAAACACGCAGCCACTATGGCTTTCAGCCCAAAGTGACGTGAGCCTGCACAAAAAAAAAAAAAAATTGCCTCTTCCCAGAGATTTTACATGCCACTCATGAATGTCTTAATTATCTGGGTTTAATTACCACAGATCCAGTTAGGATACACTTATGGATAGCTTTTTTAATCCAAACTGTGGAACTATTTGATGGAGGGGAGATTTGTTCTGGGAAAAAAAAAAAA
>VZTY01001130.1:115040-139764 GCA_013400935.1 Turnix velox
TGGAGCAGGTCCAGAGGAGGAGGGCCACCTCCCTTATGAGGACAGGCTGAAGGAGTTGGGGTTGTTCAGCCTGGAGAAGAGAAGGCTCAGGGAGGACCTCATACTAGTTTTTCAAAACATGAAGGGGACCTACAGAAAGGCTGGGGAAGGACTTTTTAATAGGGTACAGTATGGCAGAACTAGGAGAAGTGGATGCATATTGGAAGAGGGAAGATTCAGGCTGGATATGAGAAAGAAGTTCTTTGTTGTGCGGGTGGTGAGACACTGGAAGAGGTTGCCCAGAGAAATTGTGGATGCTCTCTCTCTGGAGATGTTTAAGGCCAGGCTGGATGAGGCATTGAGCAACCTGGTGTGGTGGGAGTTGTCCCTGCCCATGTCAGGGGAATTGGAACTACATGATCTTTAAGGTCCCTTCCAACCCAAATCATTCTATGATTCTATGGTAAGATAGAGGCCTGTGAATGCTCACTGAGATTCAACTCCACATCTAGCTTCTGCTTAACTTTTGACTTTCAGCAAGTTCTGGTGTTCTGAGTTTTCTTTCTCCTGTCTCGGTTTTGGCTGGTAATTGTAGTTAAACTAAATGTATTTAACTAGGAGTATTCAAAAAACTTTTAAGCTTTTTTCTTAACATTCATTTATGCATTTCTACATTTATGTATTATGCTGTGTGGCTCAAAGGCAGGTTGAGAGTTAAAAAATGGACTCTGTCCTGAAGATCTGATCTCTCTTGTATTCAGCTGATCCTTGTGGAGCCTCTAGAATCACTGCAACGGTAATACTGGCTTTGCTAGTAATAGATAGCAAGCAGAGGGGGCAGGATGCTGGAAGGGTGTTCCTGAAAGGGTGTCCATCTTTCAGAACGTGTAACAGCAATGATTGTTACCACTGATGGAATAAAAGCACCATCCTGAGAAAGAGCATAGAAGTTTAGCAAGTGCTTGCTGAAAAAGAGCAGCAGGTTCTCTAAGTCACACTGGATTCTTATGGAAGAGGAACAATGCATAGAAATGGAATGCAAGTTCTACACTAGCAGGAAAGGAGATTTGTGAGACAGATGCATGCATGTCACCCAAATGCAACTTCCTTGCATAGTCAACCACATGCAGACTATGGATTAATCATTAGGTATTTAGCCAAATATAATTTAAGGCAAATGGTATCTTGATTGGAACTAATAATGGAGAGGAAGAGATGTGACACTTGATTCAGAAGCAGTTTTCCCTGCTCTGAATTTGAAAGAAACTCATTCCTTGCAAAGGCAGAAAAAGAAATACAAGTCTCTCAGGCTGTTTGCTCGAGGCAGACAGAGCTTTACCTTCATTTTTATTTTACTTCTCTTCAGATCACATGTAGCTGATAATAAAATGTCTCAATATCAAGGGGAAAGTCTTGATTCTGATCCCACAAGTCATTCCATGCCTGGGTAACTTCCTAGACTTCAGCTGAATTACTCCCAATTATGTTTGGATGAACCACTTCAGAGTGCTCATGACTACACACTTCTTCCAAGATCCTGAAGATAAAAGGGTTTCTCCTAATTGACACAGGCACGTGTAGAAGTTAGAGCATCCCTGAAGATCACTCCCTCTTCTGAACAATTTCTGGGGTGGAAAATTAGTTCAGAGACAGCTGTGGTTCATTCCTCCTGTGCATCCTCCCCTCCTGGAATGCTAGAAGGGTGCTGCCTACATTAAAAGTGCTGTTGGTTGCTCAGTGTTTCATGTAAGTGAAACAGCTACCACAAATGGCAACTCACAGGATCATCAAAGCAAGTGAATGGCAAACACACACACATAAGGGAACAGCATTATTTGATGGAATTCAGTCTTAACAAGAGAGCCAAGAGTCACACAGCCCTCCCTTGCGCCTTTAGGATAGCAGTGTGAGTGCTAGGTCTTGTCAGGCAGTTTCTGAAGAGAGGTAGAAGCATAAGACTGAGCTCACAGCTGAAGTCAGTCCTGGCAGATACAATTTCATAGCCATACTTGGGATTTCTCACTTGGTCGGGGTTCTGGCTACTCTCTCAAGCTGAATAAGGAAGTGTGAGCGAATGCCATCTCATGTTACCCTTCTCATATCGGGACTATTTGAAACCTCAGTGACAGAATGAGTCAAAACTGTAGTAAAATACTATGACATAAAATTTCCCTTTTGACTACCTTCTTTTTCTACCTGTCTGAATTGAGTTTCTGAGGGTATTTTTCTAGAGCAGTCTGAGTAGAAATGCTGTAAATATCTGAACAAATTAGATTACATCTGCAGTCAAGCTGGCATCCTCAAAACTGGCAGTGTGGAAAACCAGAGAAAGCAAGACTCTGGTCTTGTGTCATTAATCTTATTCATAAATGGTGGTCTCACACTTTCCCATGTTTCCTTCACCAGTGTCAACTTCCCCGTTAAAGAACAGTGAAAGTGCTCTTGTTCATGTAACTAGATACTAATGACAAATATTAACTCCATTTCTAAAAACCTCATTTTGCAAGTTTTAATTTTAATATGTTCCTTAATATGGAAATAATTTTACTCCTCCTGATGGCTCATCTAGCATTCCCATGACAGGGTTTAATATGGGCATTCATTTTGTATGTAATATATCCATTTCATGGCTATTTTAAGAAGAGACTGAATAAACATTTTACTGAACTACCCATCTCTGTCCACTCAGAGAGGTGGATATCTATACAATCTGCTGCTCACATCATGGTGTAGTGCAAAAAAGCAATCAGAAAACATATTTCGCTGCCAAACACATGCTTTCATTTCAGGTTTCCCGAGCTTTGTGACTGGGAATGTTGTTACTTTGAACAGCTCTAGCTATCTAACTTGAGCTTGCTGCAGCTCATATTTTAAAGCACATGGGATAGTAGCTGTCAAGCTTAGCTGACTATACAGAAACTGTAATATTTAGGAAATATTATTTATTGATAAGAGCAGGTTTCAATGAAATGGCAATTGAATTAGCTACATATCCAGCCCTATGAATCTAAAAGCCTGCATCCCTGTGTGTGGACTTGTAGTCAACATCATCTCTACATTAGAGTGATGTAAAAGGAATAGATTTGTAGAGCATTATTTGGTACTAAGGACCAATATTTGCCCCATACACACTTTAGCAAGTTTTATTCCAGACTTTCTCAAGTTGTGAATGGACCAAATGCCTATTTGCAGTCCAACTACATCTTCTTTCATCTAGAAGGTATCCAGTCTGCATGCCTCAAGGCCAGCCCATAATACAAACAAAAGCACGGGAATCAAGATTAACGGAGATTCACATCAAAACTGCAATCCCAATCTTAATGAAAAAACTGATGAAAATAGATGTTGTGTCCACTGGCAGTTCCTAGTGCAAATGGGTGATACCGTAACAGCTGTACAATTCTTCTGGTAACCATTTACATAGAAACCTTCAATGCCATTAGATGTCAGTGATATCAGTCATTTCTGAGGTACATACAGCCTGGCTTAAATGCCATTCCAAGCTTATTGCTTGCTAATATGGCTTTAAATGACATTTAGCTTTCTTATGGCACATTGCAGGTTGGAATACGGCATCATAGGCAAGCTGTATAGCCCACTGTCTGTGGAGCTGAGAAGCCGTTAGCTTTCCACTCTTTTTTATGAAAAGTCTCCAAATCATTAGTCAACTTGGTCAATCTCTTTTTTCCACTCGCCTGTAAATTAGAAGAAAAGATAAAATATGCTAAGTCGATGCTGAAACACCATGACATACTTCACTGATTTACTATGGAATAAACAAAGGACAGATCTTGCCTTTTATAGATGCAAGCTTCTCTGTGCCAGAGTCATATAATCTGTTTCTGCCGAAGTTTCATTACACACAGTGTTTCTGGGCCTTCGGAATCACAGCTTCAGTTAACTTCCATCAGAAAAATAAATCTATGTTAATAAATCACAGAAGAATTTTTCCATCATGGGCAGGCTGTCATAAAGGAATCAACGTAAAAAAAAAAGATTACCTATGAATAAAGATATTTTGCCTCCTCTCAAGACAGCGTGTTTGTCTATATGCATATATATGTAGATATCTCTGATACATCATTGCAAATACCTTGCCATATCAATGCCAAGGACAGCAGAATAAATCCTGCTGAATAAATTCTGCCTGGTTGTTCAGAAAAGAATAATAAAAACTCAGATCTCTAAACAGGATGAATGTTGCAACAGTCAGGATCCACAGAGGCAGGAGTGGAAAGAGAAGAATCTTCTGATATTACTCACCCCGTAAGGTCAGAACACCACAAATGCAATGGTTTTAGTCCAGTCAGCATTCCTGCTGCGCATGTACTAATGCCACGTACTTTGGAAAACCTCACACACCAGAATGCTTGGTGTATGTCTTAATGCAATAAACGTCAATTTATTACTGCAATAACTCCAGCCACAATTAAAGTAAAAAAAAAAGAAAAAAAAATCAATCACTTTTTGGCTAAAGATATGTAGCAAAGAACATATTATTCCTGCTGTACAGAGCCACTCAGAATTAAGGGGTTTTTGCTCTGTTCGGCAAACACTTCTCCCTTTTATTACTACTCTGCTTCATTATGAAGAGAGAACTGTGATTTAAATTCAACTATGGAATCTTCCCCAGTACAACAAAGGCATTACAAAATCCTTCAGCTTACAGAGTTTTCCAGCATGGGTAGAAGATTTTTAAACAAGTCGAGTAGCTCTTTTGTCAAATGCCTCTTTGCTAGTTCCCCATATAGTCATTTGGTGGCTCCCACCAGCTACTGAAGCAGACTGAGTTTTGGCTGTTCAAGGGGCAAGTGGCAACAGTACGCAGGATCTGGCAGAGAGCAAATACTTCTTTCTGGCCGCTAGAATAACCTAGAAAATGTAGCTTTAATCAAAAGGCACTAGCCTGGAGCTATTTTAAAGCTTCCTCACAGCTGACCTGGCAACAGCATTACATACAATCCTGGCTGCATTGTCAGTGAAGATCAACAGTAGCTTCTAATGCATATTTAACTTTCCACATTGGTCTTATGATTTCACCCAATCTTGTGCATACTGGCAAAAGGAGTTTCACTCACTGAGAAGTTGCCTCCTACTGTTGTTTTCATCAGATGCAGTGGAGCTTAAGGATACTGGATTCCCATGCAGGGTAGAAAACAACTATTACAGGAACTTTTATAGCAACTGATGGTCATGCAGATTAGATGATTAAGCAGCCCCTAGCTCTGTCTGGCCTATGGATGTGAACAAGAAAAAGATGTTTTTGCAGATTACTTGACATATCTTGCAGGATAACAGTGTGCTGCTGAGCTGGTGGTGTATATTTACATTCCCATTCCTGAGATGAGACATCCATACTCACCCAGGAATAGCCAGTGACTTCTGACATTGGAACTCAGTTTCAGGTTCCTGCAGCATTGGAATCAGCCAGGAACTTGAAGCAACATCTTTCACATCTGAACTGACTGCTGTAAATGAGGTCCTGCTGGCTCTATCAGTCAATTGCAACGGTAAAGCAGTTGCTGACCACAAAGAGAGACCCAGCCTGGCAAATGACAATGAATGAGAAAGAAGCAAGGGAACTGGAAGAGGGTACTGATAAGCATTAACGGTTATTAAACAGCATCACAGCAAAACAGCTGCTTGGAAGAAAATTCTCTGTAGCTTTCACTGAATTTCTGTGCTAAGGGAGGGGTACATTTGGTCAATGCAGAAGGACCCGAGGTTCGAATGTTGTGCTTTACTACAGATTCACATGGCTATGTTTTATCTGCTCTTAAAGCTGCTTCTGCCTGTCAGAGAAGTGAAAGTTATCAAATTGGGCCAATGGCCCTGCACTTTTCTTCCAAATCCCGCTCACAACATAGGGGTGCGAGCAGATTTTCTTTGTCTTTTCCAAAATCTGGTTTGCATTTTCTTTTTTTCTTTAAAGAGCAAGTGCTAATAGATTGATTCAGTAGGTCAGATCTCCAGGATGGCATAAACTAGTGTGATCTGTGCTAAGGTGATGCTAATGAAGCCATTTCATTTCACAGTGGTTGAACATCGTGCCAAAAGTCTTACCCCAAAATGGCCACTATTCTATTTCCATTACATTTGCACTCCTGTGCTCCTCTAGATGACCAATATTAGTGTGAGGAGATGGGGAAAGGAAGAAAAATCATCTAGTTCCTTTCACACAGACCTGGATGTTTCTAACTTTTCTAACTTATATTCCCAAATAATTTATTCTTGCAGGGTTGGACAATTTTCTTTGCTAAGGATTATTAGTCTTGTGGTGCAGAATGTAGTGTCTAAAAACTAAAAAGCAGGGAACCAGGAATGTCACTGCCTCTTGCTTGTTGGTACTGGGGTTGGTACTAGATCCCCTGGACCTGGCACACAGACCTCAACAGAGGAAACACACAGCCTGTAACACATGCACTGGCAGAGCAACAACTGCTGTCCTCTGTCACACATTTGAAGCACTTGACACCAGTGAGTGCCAGACAAAGCATGTTACAGAGCTGTGGGTGAGATAAGCCTATCTCCAACAGCAGCAACTGCTGTCACTTGCCTAACACATTCCCATACTGATTAACACCTCAACTGCACATACATTGCCTGAAGGATCTAGAGAATTTGACAAGGGATTAGTTAGGCCTTATTTTTATGGTGATCCCACCAGTGTTGTATCACCTCTCTATAAAGATATACTTAACGGCCTCGACTGGTAGGAAGCAAGCCTCAGATTGTTACTGTTGCCTCTAGTTAAGGTTTCAAATCCTGGCAAGCTGAAATAGGGACACGCCTGAGTAATGCTAATAAAGCACCCTTGTTCCCACATGCTGACCTGGTAAACACCTAGGATGCTGCAGAAGTGTTTCCAATATAGTTGCCTAGATAGAGTGGCACTGAGCTGGGATGCCCTTTTCAATCCTGTTTGCCTACAGTTATCTGTAGAGATAAAAACATGAATACAAATCAGAGGCTAGTTTGCACTCCTTCAAAAAAAAAAACAACACCCCATTAAACAAAATGGCAAGCTGACTGTCCAGAATGGTCCACTGGGATCTCTTTTCTGCAAAAAAATTGGTTAGTGTAATTGATGTTAGATTAGTATTCACACCCTCCAATCTTTCTAGGAACTAGAACTAGCTCAGTCTTGAGTGCATTTCATTTTGCCATCACCTCTGTGACGTTTCTATGCAGTTATCCCATTTCACAGATATGGTAGGAAGCAATGAATCTGAAAGGTTCAAAGCCATGAGAAAGTCTCTGGGAGGATAGAGAATTTAACTGCCTAACCTCTCCTGGGTGAGACACCATCTCCAGTGTGGCACCGCAGCAGACTCTAAAAGGAAACAAGTGGAGTTGGATCTGATGGTGACTGCAGCTATAAGATAGAGAAAATTGTATGGGAATGCTTATGCTTTGATCAATTTATTCATGGTGCTGTAATAAGATGTGTGTAGAGAAAAGCACGTCTCCCCTCTCCCTGCCCTTGGGATGTAAAAATCTTGGATCGAACTACAGGGTATTTATTGATTAAAACCAATAGCTTTTCCAATTACTTTAATTAGAACACACTTTACACACTAGAACTGCTATACTAGAAGTGATACTTCTGACATCCCAACACTTGACGAGCTCCATGCAGAGCACCCAGGCCACACCACTTTTGCTGAGAAGAAGAAATGTGGGAAGAATTAAAAACACAATTATTCAGCTTGGAATTTTGCCAGAATACAATGAACACCTGTGTCCTTACAAAAAATAAAGTCATTAGAACATTCATGATACGGTTTTCCATGCTCCAAGGCAAGAACTAGGAATTTTCTCAGAATGCAATAGCTATTATTAAGACTCATTCAAATTTATCATTGTATTTTCAGAAATACTACCCTGTCATATCTCTAGGCCAAGATACAGCATATCTCTCAGATGCACCACCTCTTTGTTTCTTGCAAAAACAGAAGAGCACCCTGCTTCCATCCTCTTCCCCTTCAAAGTCTGCAGGGATGTCAGTCCCCTGGCTGAGCTGTATTGGAGCTGCCCTGCACAGTCTGGAGCTTCTGTACCTGACTGGATAGTGCAGGACAGAAGAAACTGCTCAGAGGTCTGTCACCAACTCTGCCTTCTTTGCAAAGAAATTCATTAGACTTTTCAACTGTATGGTTCTTAGGAGGCCCAAGACTCTTCAGGTGTAACACTGAAGCTACCAGTGCTTATAGCTTTGACTAGGTTAGCAGTGCAGATAGGAACAATGTTAAGCTATGTTCTCCTTCTTTGTGAAACACAGAACCCACCCCAAAGAAGGAAAGGGGGTAAAAAGTGCTTACTTAAAATGAGTAGCTCTCAGAGAAATCAACAAAAGACTTCTTTTCTTCTTACTCTGAAGGACAAGGAACTGGCTGCTGCATGACGTGTGAAGCCAGTCTGCACACAGAAGACACCAGAGTTGATTGAAGAGTGCAGTTCCAGAGGATTGAGAAGGGTTTGCATCCAAATAAGAGTACAGTCCCAGACAGGGACTACTTTTCCAGTGATATATCCTGGACTAAGTGAATTGAGATGGACCCATTTGTGGCCAGATATCTCTCATATTTTCAGAAAAACACTCTGCTTTTATCCACTTAGGATAAAAGTGTGCCCCTAGAAATTAAAGCGATCAATAAATAGCAAACATCTACTAGAAATGTGGTTGCTGTGAACACTGGCAAGCAGACATTTATTTCTAAATAACTTTTAAAGAAGCATCTCATAAAATTATTGGGGGAAATTACTTAGTTTATTAAGAACAAGAGAAATACCCCCAAAACAGAGGTTTTCTTAGATTCCAAGTTTGTCTTTAATTAGATTTTAGGGGCAGATGAACAGACTTATATGCACCTTCTTTCCACTGCCCATCTCTTGCCCTTTTAGCAGAGAAAGCTTTGAGACTGCTGTAGTAAGATTCTAAATTTTTTCCTCTATCTATGACTATTTGAGTCCCAAAATATGATGCTCTGTTTCCTAGCATACACCCCAATTTCTTCAGAGGTTCAGTGATGCCAGTGAGTTGCTAAAAATTCTTAAAACCATTCAACATGACATACTCCTGCTCCCAGCCTTCCCTTATAACAAGCTATGATCACTGAATGACTCCATCTTTTCTTTACACACCAAAATTTCTGAAGAAGGAAGCCAAAATGCTCAAATCAACAACTGAAAAAGTAACAATGCCTAAGAATAGCTGCATAAACTACAATGTATCTTGCTGCTCAGATAATTCAGAGATGTACTACTGTCATTTGGAGTAGCCCCTATAAGTGTTTTATTGTTTTCAAAGCATTTTTTTCTGTTTCTTTTTCGAATTCAGAACAGTCAGCATCTCCTTAAAGTTGTTTGACAGCTCAGAAGATCAAAAGCAGGACTTGCTAAAGCATTTTCAGCATCAGTTGGGAATGCCAGCAGGATGCAAAAACCTTCTCTGCAACCAGACAGCGACTACAAAGAGTAGTGGCCAAATATGGTGCTGCTGAAGCACACCAAAATGCCATCACAGATGTGTGCAAACTTACATTGTCGCACACAATGACTGAATTATAACAGAGAACCTTTTTGATTCTGCATTTTTTATTTGTTTCTCCTGCATAAAATACAAGTAGGTGCTGTGTGGTCACTCTTCCTCTCTTCTTAATTTCTTTAAATTAAGACGATGGCATGAAAAGACTCAATATGATAGAGAAAGGAGGCTCCTTCAGCAGTGGTGCAAGTGAATCCCTGGCAGAGGCTCCAGCTATTGGCTGGCATGTGTGAAGAACTGAGTCTACACAGTCCTGCTTTTGGAAGGGTTTCACAGCTTGTGCAGAGTTCCCTGGTGCTGTGAGATGACAATTGCTGCCACCCAAGTTAACAATTAAAGCCCATTTGGTGTGACTGCCTCTTCATTGTGAGCTCTGCAGACAAGCTAAGTAAGGCCAGAGGAAGCTCGTTAAATGGTCGTGCAGTCCCAGTGATTGTGACACTGGATTAACAATTTCAGTTTTGTGAACAAGATGAATACTGCCTGCCTGTTCACAACAAAGACCTGTACCTTTGTTATCCTGGCAGGAAGGAACACAGAGTTGGTGGTAGCTTCTTCCAGTATGGCACTGAATTACTCAAAGCAATGCATCGCAGGGCTATTCACATTAGTCCTAAATAAGAGACCGGATATCAGAATCACAGAATGTCAGGGGTTGGAAGAGACTCTGAGAGATCATCTAGTCTAACCACCCTGCTGGTGCAGGAACACCCAGACCAGGTCACACAGGAAGGCATCCAGGTGAGGTTTGAACATCTCCAAAGAAGGAGACCCCAAATCATCCCTGGGCAGCCTGTGCCACTGTTCTATCACCCTCACTGTGAAAAAGTTTTTTCTTATATTTCTGTGGAACCTCCTCCCGTGTTCCAGCTTGCACCCACTGGCCCCTGTCCTGTCATTGGAGCCTGGCTCCATCCTCCTGACACTCACCCTTCACACATTTATAAACATGAATGAGGTCACCCCTCAGTCTCCTCTTCTGCAAGCTAAAGGGACCCAGCTGTCTCAGCCTCTCCTCTTAAGGGAGATGCTCCAATCCCTTAATCATCTTCATGAAGCAGTTATATGAAAAATAAAATGCTTCCCAGGAGGATCTTCTCTTTCTTACAGTTAATGATAGTGGTTATCATAACTGAGACATTTCACCTACTTTATTTCATGATGAGAGCAATTCTCAGACAAATATTGCAAGAATGAGAAAGTCTGTACCAGTCTAATTTGTATTTGGTGGAGGGAAATAGGGGAGGGGTTTTTCTATTGTTGCACTTCCTAGGTTTCATGTCTCTGTGCAATACTGCTCTAAATAAATTTTATTTAAAAAAAGGTTTTAAGCAGAGATGGTATCCGCTACAATTTTAAAACTAAATTAAGAGAAATTATTTTGTTGACTGTATCTGCAAAACAGTTCAGTGCTTTGTGCCAAAGCAGGCATTTTCCCCCAAAATCCTAGAACAATGGGGAACAATAATTTAAAAATTTAAAACAAGCAAACAAATGTTTTTTTCAGGTTATAGGAAGTGTTCTCAACAGTCACAAAACGCATTTTTTTTCCTATTTTCCCATGCCTGGTGGGTACTGGTTCTAGGTCTTGTGTTTCTGGGAATTTTAAAACAAGAAGGGGTCAGGCACAGTGCCAGGCTGTGCTGCTGGCAAATTTGGGTAAGTACTGTGCTAGGGTGGGTCTTAAGTAAGCTGTTCCAAGGCAATTTTTAAAAAAAGTGATGTTCATTATTTCATCTACTTCAGCCAAATGTATTTAGGGGATATAAATAAAGAGAAAGTAAAATAAGTTAAAAAATAATCTAACCTCTAATTAATGGAAGTTCTTCAACATGAAATAGTGAAAGCACAATTCATGCTTAGGAGCAGTGACAGAATGATTCACATATTCAGGCAAGGGAATACATTCCACGTATCTCTTGTTCTTCTGTTCCCCAACATTTGTTGAATTCTTCCCATTTTTCATGGTTTATTTAGAAGCTCTTGCAGATGTCTTACATTTATTCTAATCATAGTTAAGCACTATTTACACTGGATTTTTTTTCAAAGCAATATGCAACATGTGATTTTATATTAAGCTTGATTTTTCCAAAGCTATGTTCCCCTGAACATTTTATTCTCATATGTTACCCATCATAAATATGGGTTTGTTAACCAGAAATTATTCCACAAATATTTTCAAGCTTTGATCATCCTGTCTATAGACATTCCACCTAGCTATGCAGTACAAGGATGCTGTGTGGAGTTGTTACTGGTACATTTGCAGTTTCACATTTTGTCTGAAGAAAGCCTGTGATACAGTCCAGCATTGCTTGCTGAAGAAGTGAACAGTAGTCACAGTGTGGGATCAGGTGATGGGGCACAAGCAGCAGTTTTTCTAGACATGGGACCCGCTGACATCACAAGACACAAACAGAAGTCCAAAACACTTTATGGAAAAGAAAAAATCACTTCCTCATCAACTCACCTCTCTCCTGAGGGCAAAGAGAGAGTGTGAACAGCCAAAAGTGACCAGGAAATGCTCTCCAATCTAACATTCCCACAGTGACCAAGTGCAAAGACAGCAGAAGTGGGTTAAACATGCAGGCATACAGGGACTGTCAGAACTAGGAGGCACAGTTGAGAGCTGGAGAGGTTACAGAATAGCCTCCAAGCTCCCAGCAAGCATAGAGAGAACATGAGATGGCAGAGAAAAACCTATTTGGTTTCTGCAGTGACAGCACTTTCTGACTCTCAGTGAGCTGGACCTCACCTGTCATGGCCTTTCACCAGTGAGTGGGAAGTTTTTTTTAAATCCCGAAGTCTGTTCCCTGGTGAAATGGTGCAATCCAATTGGAGAGCCACTGAGCTATCCTTTATGATAAGGTACACAGCTCAGAGAAAGCACACACTGTTCTGTCTCTCAGAAGACAGGGCTCATCCACAGCACATAGAGAGGATATACAGCACTTGCAGTGGAAGAGGTAGTACTGTTCTGCATGAGGTTTCAGCCACACCTGCACTCCAGGAGCAGTTTGCCTGCAGAGTGTGTGGCTGTGTAAGAGAATGCAGCATGCCTCACACATTCTGAAGGCAAACAGGATCAAGAAAATCTTGATATCTCCTTTCCATTTAGTGCAGGCCCATACATGAAGATATAGACTACTGGCAAAGTCATATGGAGTCTCCTTCAGCAATTTCTTTTCATGGTTCCTGGAAGCAGATGTTAAGTGATGTTTATGGAGGGGTCATGCTGGTAACTCATCCAAACAGTAGGCCTCATGCAAATCTTTAAGAAGTCTCCTGCTTGTAGCAGCCATAATTTTCCAGACATCGTTAAATGTTATTCTAGACGCTGGTCTATACCCTTGTGTAATTCCTTACTAGACAGATGATAAGGGCAGCCAGTGACCCAATAACTCTCATTTTCCTGGGATGATGCAATGGCCAATTGATGCTCAGGAAGTACAGTGGGCTGATCAGAACACAAAATGAGCTGCTGAAATTCCCCAGTCAGCATTTGGTTTCCACGCCATTGGGGCTAAGATTTCAAAGTACAGAATGGTCCTTTAAGTACTCTCTTTTATGAGGTCAGGCTAAATGCTTCCTTTTCATATATGAAGAGAAGATGATTCTTGGCAAAGTCTACACTGGGTTTGCTCTTATTTTGATTTCTACTTTTGTTGAGAGATCTGTGTAGCAGGAAATGCAGCTTCCAACAGCAGTTTTGCTGGAAGGGGACCCCTGCAAAACAATTTGTCAGCAGCAAGCCTGCTGCAACTACATTGCCTGCTGTTACTCAAACACCCTGTCTTGCTTCCCAGCCTCAGCTTCAAGGCTCTGTATTTGGAGCAGTGAGTAACATAACAAAGGAATAAAAGAGGTCTGGAGAGTTGGCCAGGCTGTGAGAGAAGGGTAAATATTTCAACATAAAACTGACTTTGAGGCTGTGAAGGGCAGGTTATAAACACCCAGGATTGTGTGAGAGTAATTCCTTAAAATATTATACTCCCCCATCTCCATCCTCTTGATTTAATCAACTACAGTTGACTTAACAAGAAAAAAACAAAGCCAAGCACAGCCTAAGGCATCTCCAGGAAAGCATTAGAAAGTATATTAAAACTGGTAGATTGGATCAAAGCACTAGACATGGTTCTCTATTGAAAGTACTTGCAGAGAAATTCACTGGATGTACCAGAACTTGTATATGGGGTGGCTTGACTCCAGAGACCTGAAGTCTGTACTAGAGAATGTTTCTATGATACAAGGTGATCAGAAGTGGCCAAAACTCCTGCTCCAGCTGTGCAGAGCCACAGTTGCATCCAACCTTATCTTACATAAGGCACGTCTGGGAAGATGGTCACATCAAGTACTGTCCTACTGGAGAAAACAGCATTGTGCTGGAACACACTCCCCAGAAAGCTCAGATGAGTTCCCACAGACCACAATAATCTGGGCAAAAGCTTAGATTAAATCATTCAGGCTACTTAAGCCGAAACCCTATCTCTGAGTTACCACCACATATCTCAGTAAGACTTTGTAAGAGAAGAGAGGGAATGGCCCTAAGGCAAACCCTTACTGTGACTTGTTTCTTATTCAAGATGTCAAAAGTGGGTTGATTTCTACTCCCCTCTACCCATAGAGTCCAGAACTTTCCTTCCTGCCTAAATTAAGTCAGAACCAATACATCTAAATTCTTCTCATGTCAATAGTGCTGTGAAATTAATTAGCTACCATGTCTCCCAGATCTGCACTTACCTTCTTGCTGTTTTGATGCAGGAGCCGTACCAGGTGTCAGACTCTTGAGCTTAAACAAAACACTTGTCCTTTTGCTTGCAGGACAGACTCTTTCTTTCCTTTCAGTTTCAGAATTTCTGCCCTTTGAAATACTGTGCTTTGACAGCTCAAATCTTCTGACCAGAGAAGAGTTTCTGCAGGGGAAAAAAATGTCATCAGGGCATTCAGAATCAGCACCTAGAATTAGTTCTGTGGGAACCAACTCTACAGAGCTCCCCAGGGCTCTGTGGAAGCCGTCAGGCTGAAGAGCAGCCAAGTAAGTTTAGAGCAAACAGATGATTTTTCTCTTAGAAAATTCAAATGAAACAAAAGGAACTTGCTGCTACTGGAAGGGGCTGGGCATGAGACTGGACAAATACTGCTATATGCATATATGCATATAACATGTGTGGAAACAACGCTGCAGCAGGATACAGGATTTCTCCTTAAGGGCTGCAACAGAAAGAATAGTCTGTTCTTAGTCCAGAGGGAAACAAAATCAGAAGTAGTGAATCAAAAAATGCCAGGCATTTTCTGTATGTCTGTGTTATTACAGGGACTAGCCAGGGATCATATTTGTCTTTGAGCTATACAGCTGTTGAAGTTCTGAGCAATGAAGTCATGGCTTTCAACACAGCCCAGTTATAGCCTGTATCTCTGAACTCTGAAGGTGGCCTGGACTCTCAGAAATGCACATATGTCTTGAAAGCCACAACTTGTCTGCAAGATCTAAAGGGAACAAAGAAACATCTGAGTTTACCTTATGTTAGATGTGATTTTGTAACTCGTCATCAATAGCCTCACTGCAGGTTTCTCCTGCCCTCTGCACTGGCATGTTTACTGGCAGGGAGCAACTATAAATAGTGCAATCTCTGCTTGGAAGCAAAGATATAAAACAAAGCTCAAATGATCTACTAAAATGGACTGTCTCAATTTATACATTTTAAAAGTTTTACTAGAACCCAGCACTCACCTTTACAGGAAAATCCAGTCATTACCCTGTTTCCCTTTTGTATGATGGCAGAGATGCAGCAAAATCTTTCATTGCATCTATAAAAGGGTGGGAAGATTTTATCTCATGTTTTTTTCCCCTACTCTAGCTCAGTGATTTTTCTTTTTTCTCCAGAATAGGATTAAGACTTGCCTGTGGTGCCTGGCCAGCCCCATTTCCAGTATACAGCCACAACCACACATATCCAAAGCTGTGCTGGCATCTCAATTCCACTGCAATTATGTGACCCACCAAATCTAGAGAGGCCTCTCTGCAAGTCCCACTTCCTAACCTGTGCTGTTTTATAGTCTGGGATGAAAATGTTTTCTGTATTGAGCTTCTCTCCCTTGACCCAGTGGCAATAAATCTGTTAGCAACCATTCTGCATATCAAGCAGGGAGGAAGATGAGCATGAAATAACCAAATAAAATTAAATTCTTGTTGTTCCTCACCAGACATGAACCTACTCATTGCTAAGTCAGATGGGGACCAAGCAGTGTAAACTCTGTTACTAGTAAGACTACAAGTTGAAGGTTCTCTCTTTTAGTGGATGTTAACCTTTAGATACAGAAGAACATCTGAATGGGCTCTGATCTGTTCCAAGATGGCTGGATTGGCAGCTTGGTTTGTTTTACAAAGCATTAATCTAGGAGATATTCAGCACATTTAGTTTTTACAGAACTAAGAGAGAGGAAAAGAACATTCTTAAAGAGAAATTTTTACATCTACCTTATTTTCAGACAACAAGATCTTAGGGAAACGAGAATATTAGTGATCTGGTCATGTAATAGGGACACTCTCATGACTTGAAAGAGACTTGAGATGACTCCTGAAGAATGAAGAGTTTTAACAAAAAATTCCTTCTGTGGCTTGAATTGCTGGGCTACAGGGTCTGGAAGCATCAGCAGTGGTTTAGCTTGAAAATTACCCTAAATTGCTTTACCACCATCAGATGATGTAGGACAGCAATTGGATTGCAAGCTGAAGTGACCAATTTTTTCTGAGGTTTTTTGAATTGGTTTTTTTTCTTCCCACAGTTTTCACATGTGAAATTTCAGTAACGAAGTCCTAGATGAGGTCAGTCATACAGGTAAGTTACAAGTTATGCTAGCACACAAATATTTAGCTAAAATCAATACTGATTTCACAGAAGAAAAAGTTCGATCAAGACTTAAGAAATTCTTTGGGTACTTTCTTTAACATTCTTCCACTGAAGTAATAACACTGATATTCCTACAATGTCAGGGTTGCTTGACCTCTCTTATTTTCAGATGTGCTGAAGAGAATGTGATTACTTATATTTATGGGCCATACACATTTCCTCACTAATAGGCATGATTGTGACTAAAACTGCCTATATTGAAACATTCTGTCTTTCGAGGAAAAGAGCCAAACTCGAGCAGATGAAAGCAGTCAAAACCAGATGCAGACAAAACCAATAACCAAAAAGAGAAATAAACTTTCATCTGCAGTCTCCAATGATTTTATGAGGCAAAAGTTCAGTTTAGGCTTGAAGAAAATACTCTTTTTTTTTTTTACTTCCATGTCTCCATCTCAGATCATAATGTAAATATTCCCACAGTAACCATATTGCTTTAAGTCATTAAATTTCAAGTAACAATAAATAACAGTCTTCAAGCTGTTAGAAAAGGCATGTGCTTTCCTCCTCATTAAAATGTAAAAAAATCTCTTAAGTATAAGCATTGAACATGCACTTGAGCTACTGGAGGTTCCACATTAACTTTGCTAAGCATATTTTGAAAGTAGCTAGCAATTTACTCCGAAAAAGTACAACTGTGCTAGCATTTTAGACGGTTTCATTTTTATTTTAACAGAATATGAACACTTAGAAGAGACAAAACACAGAGCTTACAAAACACACAATTGCTTACAGAGCTGAAGGCAAAGGAACTGCAGACAGAATGGAGTCATTAGTGTGGTGCTCTTAGTGTCTCAGGCTCATGTAACTGAAGATGACTAAATGCATCTCTGAGTAAACTTCAAAACTGGTGCTGTGGCTAAGTGTCACACTAAAGGCTTCAATGCCTGAGGATTTTCTTCATATTTTGCAGGAGACTGAGTTAAATGGAGTGCAAGTCCTTTGTCCAAGTGTTAAAGCTGTCACTTCTCTTGTAAAAAAAGTAAGAGAAAAGCATTAAGTCCTTTCTTACTGAAAGGGAACAGAGGCCGGTGCCTTAATAGCAATGGTTACAACAAAGGGCAAAGCCAAGGCATTGTGCAAAGATTCTTATAGATTAAATTCAATTCTGGAAGACAGGATGTTTGTTTAAAGTACTGGCAGTGAAAGATGTTAGTTTTGGCAATAATCACAGTCACTGTTTAAGTCCCACTGCTATACAGTTACTGACAAAGAATGCATTTCATTTCTCTGGAACTGACAGTGCAAAAATATTAGTGCAAAAAAACAAGAAAGAGGAGTTATCAACTAAGTGGGAATATAAAATTTAACCCTTTACTAGATAAGGCTACTACCAATCAACCTAGTTCTTGGTTCACATGAATGTGACTAGCTATTCCATTGAGTGCAACAAGCTCCAGGGATTTGTACACATTATCTCCCTTCCTGCAACACAAATTTGCTATCTGTTAAATAAGAGTGACTCATCTGTAGTGTTTTATGAACCACAAATAAGAGCAGAGTATACTTAATATTCAAATATCACAGTGATGATCTTGGGATGGATATAACAGATAAGGTGGTTCTAACCAGTAGCATCCAGCAAAGAATCTGGGCTATGCGTTGTCTCTCCCAGTATCTGAAACACTGTCATTCAGGAAAGCCCTTAAAAACAGGCTTAGTACCATTGAGATCAAGGTGAGGTTTCAGAAGCATGGCTACTAAAACTACTATCTAGCAGTACATCCTGAATAAAATGCCACATATTTATTCCAAAGTGGAGAATATACAAGACAGTACAAACACTTATTTATAATATATCTACAGCCCCAGAAAATAACCACTATTTCCAAGACTTCATCAAGTCAATGGTTCAGGGACTTAAATTCCGAGTAAACATTTTAATCATTAACCTAGCATATACCATGCAATTACAAAGCAGAGATCATGAACTATAATGTTGGAAAAGACCTCATGCTTAACCTTTTAACTTGGTCAACTGCACCTTAAAAAACAGAGACATAAACCCTTCCAATTTTTGAACCCTATTCAGAGAAGGTGGAACATAGTACAGGCAATTCTTCTGAAACAGAAGGATTACACTAGCAGTCAAGAAACTACTGAATATTGACCTGTGTGGGACTGATGATTCCAACCAGCATTTTTAAATATAGCTCTCTTAGAAGCAAGAATTGTACCAAGAAAATAGCCAGCAACATCTTCTCTCTGTCCTAATGCAATATGTTTTACACAGGCCTCAAAAATGCTTCTGAGCCTGCTAAATTAACATTTGGTTCAGAACCACAGGGGAATTTTTATCTTCAGAAGTTCTGAATTCTATGGTCCATGTGCGTTTTTAATAAAGAGGTTCTGACTTTATAGCAATACTAGTTATGGGTAAAGATGCCAAAAGAAATCCTCTTCACCTGGGATAAACCTTCATAGAGGATATTTTAGGATGTTGCAAAGCCACCAGCCTCAGTACCAGGCTCTTCTGCCCAGCACTGAGCAAAACGGCCTGAGTCCAGACCCAGCATCCCCCTGAGCACCATAGTGAAAGTGGGGGTGTTGTCTCTTGGGCTGAAGCACACCCATGTGGCTCCACACCATGCTGCATTCCCTTACAGGCAGCTACAAAGGATCGCTGCATTGCTCTCTGTGGATCATGGAATGCCCCAGGACAGGGCTTACATAAGCCAGATCAAGTCTGTGCATCTGTTTGCCTCCAAACTAATTGAACAGTCTGCACTGAAGGTCCTACTGGCAGGACAAAGAGCAATTCGCAACAGATCACCTCACTGGACCAAACAGCTTATGTATTTAACATGACAAACTTTGCGCCACAGAAAACTGTTGTTCATTAACATGAACCACCCCAATGTTAAATGCATCCTAAAGAAAAATGGAAAAGCAGATTTCAGAAATCATAACAAAGGGCAGTTAACTCTCTTTGTTAATCATGATGCAGTTACATCAGGACCAAACTTTTACAGTTTAAGATGCAAAAAGAAATTTCTAAAACCAGAGATTAAAAAACCAGGTAGGGAAGCAATGAAGTGATGGCATAGGCCATATCAGTACCTTATCAGTTTGGACTGATTAAAACTAAAAACATGTTCATGAGCTAAACACCCATGTTGGAGAGATTTCTATATTATGCATTCATTCATTCCTTCCTTCATTGGAGACTTGTAAGTAATAAAGATGCACAAAATCAAAGGGAAAGATGAAATTAGAGGCTCATCTTCAGGTTTTGTTTTAAAGCTTTTCTTACTTTGAGACTTCTGATGTAGAAAAATTTAAACAAATGGTTAAATGTTCAAATTATTTTCTGAACAGTTGGGGAAACAACAACAGACTAGCTCAACAGTTTTGAGGCATTTTGCTTTTAATTTGAATAGAGTTCCTTACAGTGAATTCCACATGAGGAAGGGTGAAATACAATGAAGCTCATTTATCATTACACAAGGTAACAGAACAAAGTAAACATCAGTCCTTCCCATGAACTAGCTTCCACTGCTTACTCCAGCTTCTCACTTCCTGCAGCAAGTCCCCATGCCAAACAAGTGCACGGACTGGTTTCAAACTTCACAGACATTCACATGTGGATTTCACTGGTACTGGAAACTAACATCAAGAAAAAACTGAAATAGAAAGACTTTAGTCAGGCTTATATCCTCTTACAGTTTTCCAAATGAAAACCCAAAATTCAGAGTAAAAAAAATACTTCGGTTATTCAAGCTCAGCTACTCACCTGGCTGTGGTTTCTCCATGATGTACATATTTAGGGAGAAAAAAAGCTCCAATAGTTTCTGTTAAATGAGCTAGGGGGAGTGGGGGCATCAAATCAGAAATGGAGATCTCAAAGTAACTGTGCTAAAATAATGCCCCAAATAAATTTATATGGAACACAATTTGAGCATACTGATAAAGTTTTCCAGGTGGGCAATCTCCATGTCTAGCTGCATTTGACGAGGCTCTTGGCTTCTTTCAAACTGACAAATACCATCCTGATCAAAATATATTACAACAGTATTACACCCACAATAGAACACTGGCATGGTGCTAAGGACAGCATCATATTTCTCTGTACTTCAGCGAGACCAAAAAGGAAAGAAGAAAATTTATCTTGCAGATTTTCCCAAAAAAGAGATGGGAATATGAAGCCATCCAGGTAAAAAGAGAGCCATAGCTGCAAAGAAGCTGGACCTACCAATAGCAGCAGAAAACTCCTTTCACTACAGCTGTCTTTGTGTAGGTCATAAAGCAATAAAGAGCAATTTAACCTTCTGCCTAAAAAATTATAGGCAGCCTTTTTTTTTGTGTAGGAATTCTGAATGTGGAGATTCTGTACACTGCTTACAGTGAGTTGTGTGAAAAAAAATCAAATTAATTGTGTGGCAGTGAAGAAACAGAGACCTCAGAAATGCATGTCTCCAATAGCAAGGGTTTGCATACTCACACAAGCCTACACACAGATAACATCTCTCCATGCCAGCGAGTCCATTTGGGATTTACCAACTTCTTCATCCAGCAACTCTACTGAGTCTGAAATATGTCAGCACCAGAGAAGAGACTCTAACAATAAAAAAACTTTGTACAATTAAAAATTTATTCTCTAGCCATTTTTTTGTTATATATTTAACACTAGTGTGACAAAATTCCTGATAATTAAATCTCATGCAGGTAACTTAAATGAAGAGTTAGCACTACCTAAACAGGTAAATCTACCACTAGGGAAGTGACTTTTGAGTCAACAAGACATGTATTCCTGCAACAATGTCAACTAGGTGGATATGCACATAACCCAACAGGCTCAGCTAAATGTACTTGGCAGGTGTCTTAGTGACAGTACAGCCTTCGGAGGGACCAGAGAGGCAACATCCTTTGACCTAAATAGACTTGACATTAGTGTTTAAGAGGCCTCGAGTGGAGCTTCTGTGAGGAGAGATGATGCTCCTGTAGTCAAACAGTATAGTTTTTCATAGTTAAAGTTACTGTGATTGGTGGTCTTTCTTTGGCAGGGTAAAAATTGTTACTCACTCTACTCATATTGCTGCTGTTTAGGTCACAATGGAGACCATGACAGCACACCCCACCTGCCTGCAGCTGAAGACAAGGATTGCTGATGGACTGCTGCTATTCCTTCTCTGGACTTCCTTGGTGAGTACATTTTCATCAATGCCAACTATGAAAACACACTCCCTGGAATTTAGATTTTTCAAAAACATGTTACAGGAAAAGGCTATGTGTAAATCGCTTATTCTTTTATCCTAAAAACCCACAGGTTTCAAACAAAAAATAATTACAAATGAAATTATTGAAAGAAAAACAAAAGTTGTGATAGTCTTTTGCTGTACTGGGCATTTCCCTTTTTTTAACTGACATACATTCTATAAGAAATCCCACAGTATGAACCAGATAACTTCAATTATAAAACAAAACGCGAACTATTCAGCCCAATGTTAGAGCATGTATATGTGTGTATAATACTGTAAAAGTAGTCACACATTAGAGGTATATAATTGAAACAGCATATTCCTTCACGAACCTGCTATTACTGAGGCAGTGAGAAAGTTTCCATTTCTTTGTTCTCTGAGCTCTTTAAAGAATGGATGTTGCCATATTTTGTAAGCCCAAATACTGCACAAGCAGCAGCTTGTTGGTATCAGGTAAGGAGCAATAGTACTAGTGCAAACAGATGCAGAGACCATTTCTCCAGTTTTAGGGTGAAACAGCTATATAATACTGAAAGAGGACAGGCTGCTTCATCAAACCCAGTCTCATGCGTGTTTTTCCACTCCAACATACATCCTTCTCTGTCTTTGTCTTCTTTTTACAAGGGTAAGTGGGGGAGAACCACCAACTCATGTCATTTCTCATACGAAAGATTTCTTGACTCTTTTCCTATTAATATTATGAATGTTTCATAACAAGTCAAGGAACGATGCATCAGGAAAGTGACAATAATACTGACTTAGTATCTTAAGTAAAAAGCAAAACATTCTCTCCTGAGATACAAGTCAAGGAAGGAACAGGAATGACGAACTTAACACTGTATCATTATTTGATCATGCACCTCAGCTGATCAGATGAGAAAGATGCTCTTTGCTCATCACAAAGCTATGACAAGCAGTTTATTTGGGTAAATTCTTGGCATACCAGAATGTTGTCAGAGCAGTTCTCACTGTACTGTCCCCCTTTAGCTTATTTCTTAACAAAAAAACCACCAAACCAAAAAGAGAAAAAGCCAAACCCAAAAAAGGAAAATAAATGCAAAGTCAGCAGGTTAGCCCTCATCTTCTCTCAGCTCTGTGGGTAGAAATTTGTACTGCTGTTGGCGGATCTGAGCCAGTTTTTTCCTTGCCTCTTCCAACTCTCTCTCCTTCTTCAGCATTTCTTCTTGGGCAGCAATGATCTGGAAAACAGGAATATGAACTATGACAGCAAGAAACACTGGCAGTAAAAAAAGATTTCTTTCTCTACAAGACATCAGTAACAGCTAGGCCTTGATCATCCTCCAGAGAAGCACCAAATTTTGATAACTTGGGAAAGAATAACTCAAGTTTGTCCAGGTTCCAGGGCTATGTCATCAAGAACAACATTGTATTCCCTCTTGTTTCTTGAAGAGGACTTAAAAAAGAACCCACCAGCATAGTTTTACTATATGATGATGGATTTACTTTATGATGGATTTTATGCTGTGCTCCCCCAACACTCAGAAGACTGAGGAGTTAAACACATGGAAAATAAACACCATTGTCTTAAGCTAATGTCTGAGTGACAGTAAAAGCAAACACTTATTACTGCACATATCACCAGTATGTTCCTGCATTTCAAAACACTAAAGGGAAAATGACAATTGTAGAGACCAGCAGAAAGGATAAATTCCAGTGTCTCTTAATTAGTGACCATAGTACATGGTGTTCTTCATTCATAACAGTGAGCCCAGAAGTTGGTACAACCCCAAACTTTGAACTAATCTAAAACCATTGTTACTATTTCCCCTTATTCATTGTGGTCAGAGTAACAAAATACCAACAGTTCTTATTTCTCACTCCAGTTTTTTTATTACAAAGATATGAAACTGATGTTCAATGCGGACTTGGGAGAAGCAGTAATCACAACAAAACCAAAAGATATTAGACAATTATAACAGCTATGATGGTAAAAGCACTTTGCTGTTAGGTCAGTGCTACTTAACAGTGAGGCATCAAGTCATTTATCATTATCCATAGATTTGTCCAGCCTCCGATGCAGCAAATGGACACCTGAACACTGGACCATATTTCTATGATAGTTTTTCCTCTGCTTTACTTCTCAGTTGATGGTACCAACCTGAGCAATGCCACCCACAAACTTGGTTTTGACCACAACGTCATCATCTTCTGCTTTCCCAAAGGCTGCTTTTTGGGCTGCTCTGACCAGATTGTCTGATGCTCGCTTCACAGCATTTCCTGCAGCCTTTGAAAGACACAAGAGAAATTTCAGAATAACAAAAAATGCATAAGTGACACGGATTGATCTGGGCATCACAACTTTATTTTTCCTCCTAAATATTTAACCTATCTTTAACCAATTCTCAATGCATGCATTCCTCTGAGTTCAAGGCTCCTACATCTTAAACGTGAATCCATCAACATCGCACCTAAACCAGGGCTTGCCACAGCCCAGCCAACATCTTCTAAAAATAAAGAATAAAACAACCAGTAAAGAGAGCTGCTGCTACTTCTCAATAGTGACAAACACAGAATCACTTCATCCTTCATAGAATCACAGAATGTCAGGAGTTTGGAAGGGTCCTCAGGAGATCATCTACTCCAATCCCCCTGCTGGAAGAGGAACACCAAGATCAAGTCACACAAAAATGCACCCAGGTGGGGTATGAATATCTCCAGAGACGGAGACTCCACACACCCTCTCTGGACAGCCTGTGTCAGTGTTCTTTCATCCTCACTATGAAAAAGTTTTTTCTCATATAGCAGTGGAACCTCCTGTGTTCCATCTTACACCCATTGCCCCAAGTCCTATCACTGGAAGTCACTGAAAAGAGCCTGATTCCATCCTCCTGACACTCACCCTTTACATATGTATAAGCATTAATGAGATCAATGATCCTTGAAGAATGTCAGTGCTCCAGAATCCCACAGGGAAGAAAAACTGAGCAGAATTCTGAAAAATCGAGAATCCTAAAATTTGGAATTTGCTCATGTAGACCCAAGGCAGCATTCAGTAGCGCTACTATAAGTTCCTTGTAATTATGAATATAAATACCTGCAGCCTCCTCATAGCTTCAGAGTCATGATCAGCCTTC
>VZTY01001130.1:139810-181291 GCA_013400935.1 Turnix velox
GAGTTTGGAAGGGTCCTCAGGAGATCATCTACTCCAATCCCCCTGCTGAAACAGGAACACCAAGATCAAGTCACACAAAAATGCACCCAGGTGGGGTATGAATATCTCCAGAGACAGAGACTCCACACACCCTCTCTGGACAGCCTGTGTCAGTGTTCTTTCATCCTCACTATGAAAAAGTTTTTTCTCATATAGCAGTGGAACCTCCTGTGTTCCATCTTGCACCCATTGCCCCAAGTCCTATCACTGGAAGTCACTGAAAAGAGCCTGATTCCATCCTCCTGACACTCACCCTTTACATATGTATAAGCATTAATGAGATCAATGATCCTTGAAGAATGTCAGTGCTCCAGAATCCCACAGGGAAGAAAAACTGAGCAGAATTCTGAAAAATCGAGAATCCTAAAATTTGGAATTTGCTCATGTAGACCCAAGGCAGCATTCAGTAGCGCTACTATAAGTTCCTTGTAATTATGAATATAAATACCTGCAGCCTCCTCATAGCTTCAGAGTCATGATCAGCCTTCACTTTGCAAGCCACAAGCAACTGTGCTGTAGAAGCTGCCACTTGTTTGGCAGATGAGATGAGCTTCTCCTCACTAGCGTGGCCTTGTACGGAGGCATTAGCTGCTTCACAGAGATTGCTGGTTGCAGCTGCCACCATTCGGGCCTAGGAGATAGTAAAAAAAGTCACTAATTATTCTCACCAGGTATAAATTCTTCAGACAAGAAGTTAATTTTCCTTAAGAGAAGTAGTTACTCACAGCAGAAATAAGTCCCTGAGACCATTGTCCATCATCAGCTGCATTTGCAGGAATTGCTCCAACCTGAAAGAACAGTTCAGAGATGGCTCACAGCAAAACAGAAAATCCAGTGGTTCCAGATTTAGACAAACAGAAACCCATGAAAAAAGGAAACACCTGCACCTATGACCATGTCCTGGAGCAGAAAATCTATCTGAAAGTTAGCTGTCACATTAAACACACTTCTAAGCACACCTCTGCCTGCTCATGTAGTGCCCTGTCCAACTGGCTGTGCTGCTAGAACTGTCTCATTCTTAGAGTATGTGTAGAAGTCCCACAGGAATGATCACTGCAGCCAACACTTTTGCATAAGCAGGTAAAACAGTAGTTCTTAATCTCCTGCCCTTCACAGTAACTTATTTCTTCTCCCACAAAAGATTTTGATTTACATAATTGTTGAATTTGTTCTGATACCCATGAGAAGGTACAATGCCCCCTCAACTGTCTTCATGGCTAATAGTGACATGTGAGGAAAACAACCCTTTTCCTGCATGGCTCATTACTGAAGTGTTTGTGGTGCCAGCAGTAGTGCCAGCAACTAGGAGCCAGTTTATTTCCCACATCAGATGAAAGTAATGAAGCAAGAAACTGAAGATGGTTGCCAGCCCCTAACTCCTAATTGCCTGGCTATGGGAGTTTTTGGGAGAGAAGATGCAAGATATGAAACTTAGACACAATTCAGAAACTTGTGTTTTAAGAGAAATGGGAACAGGGATTCAGGCATAATGAAGATTCCCAGTATCTGAACTGAATCCTTATGTGTATCATCAACACAAGCAACACAATATTCTAAGTCCCTCAATTGTTTAGGTTTCAAGGTTTTCATCCCTCAGACAGCTTCTTACAAAAACAAAACACTTCCTCCAGTATCAGTAACAAAGTCTCCCTGCCAGGAGCCATTCCTAATGGGGAAAATTTGGTCAGGCATTTTAGAACCCAGCTTTTGGTTTTTCTGGCTGACCTGGAGATACAGGCTATTGCAGCAGGCAGAGGATACTCCATACTGGCAATTATCTAAGCACCCACAATTAGTAAAGAAAAAAGAAAATTAGTTAGGGCTTCATTATTTCAGTAAAATTTTAACAGCTTTAGAGAAGTATCATAATGAGATAATGTACCACAAATTATTCTGAAGTCTGACGTTTCATTAAATTTTGATTTGGATTCATATTTCCCCTCAAAGACCACAGTATTATTTGCAGATCCTCCAAGCAGGAAAGAAACCATCAGTAAAAACTACTTGCTGCAAAAATTCCTGATTTTTCATCAAGTTACTGTCTAGGAGTGATGGATAAAGCAAAATGGCTAAATTCAGTAAAAGCAGGCCGAGCACATGTGCCAATACAGAGCTGTATTTGACAGCTGTGCTGTTACAAGAGCTACAGCTCTCCTCAGACAGATTAAAGTGGCTTTAGCAATTAAATGTGGATGGAAGAGGATGCAAGTGCTGTGAACCTCAACTGAAAGACACAAATAGAAATGTATCTATGAGAACAAAAAAGCCAAAGCCACCTGAGGGAGATTTGCGGCTGTATCAGGATAGGAATAAATTCTGTATTATTCTGTAGGACTTGACAGCAGCAGAAATGGTGAGGTAAAAGTAAGGCAGGGCACATATCACAATGAAACTAAATAAGAACAGGTCTTATCACATAAAAGCAGGCTCCATAATGATCTCAGTGAAGCAGGGAAGTAATAATTCTCATTTTCTGGGCTGAATCCACAGCCAGATCTCAATGGATATTAGTAACATCTTGTTTAATGCAGCATATTTGATAACACTTGCAAAGTTTAAACAAACATAATTATGGGGTTTTAAAATCAGAAACAGGCCTGGGCCACATAGTGTGATAAGCAATGAAAAGACTTTAATTTTTATTAGTTATTCCCAAGCTCCTCTCCTACCTATTTAACTGAGAGCAGTTAAGAAACTAGATTCCCTTTTGATACTTCCCTGTCCTACTTGTCCCATTTACCCACCTTTCCCTGTGCCACCAGTTCTCTCTGGGCCGCTGAAGCTGACTTCACAAGGGCACTGGTAGCAGCTGCAATGGATTTAGCTGCTTCCAGGATCTGTTCTTCAAAATCCAGTGTCTCATCTGCTTGCTATAATCAAGAAAGAATAATGTCACACTTTTCATTGACATGAAAGCTGTTGCATTTTCAAGACTGAGGACATGTACATAATGAGACAGGAAGATTTTGGAAAACATCAGTATAATTCACACACACAGCAAAGATTTTCTGCAAAGAAGTTACAAGTGGACTAAAGCTGGGAGTCAATGTAAGTGAATTAACATATTAAACCATCCTTGTAGCTATTCAAATGTGAAATTAAGTATCACACAAGATAATTAAAGAATTTCTCTAACTTCCTAATCCATTACATTTTCTAGGGCTACTCAAAATTACATTAAAAAAAAGTGCAGGTCCAAAAAGAAATCCTTGTTTTTCCATATCAAGATTATTTATGCAGTGCTCTGGTACTGTCCTCCAGGATTGCTAAACTAGGCAGAGCATTTTCTAAATACTTAAAGACTTGAAGCATTAAAGAACAGCAACAAATGTCCCTTTCACTTCTACTAAGAAAAGCAATGTAGAAACCAAGCAAGAGCAACAATTTAACAGCTTTTGGTAAAAGCTGTCAGAAAGAGCAGCACTGGAAAGCAGTTTAGTCATCTTGGAGATAAGAAAGTTCCAAAGGTCTGTCTGGAACATTTCAGTCATCCGAACATGTCTTTTAACAAGTATATATAGAACTGTTCTTAAAGAATTTCTTGCTATTTAGGTTTGTCCTCATAGTCGCTTATCAGTACCTGAAGGGGATACAGAATTGCAGGGTAGGACCGTTCAAAAGGAAATGTGATGGCAGGACTAGGAATAATTGACATAAATCAGAAGAGGGAAGATTCAGCTAGATACAAGAAAGAAATTCTTTACAGTGAGGATGGTGAGACACTGGAACTGGTTGCCCAGATAGTTTGTGGACGACCCCACCCTAGAGGTGTTTAAGGCCAGGCTGGATGAGACAATGAACAACCTGGTGTAGTGGGAGGTGTCCCTGCTCATGGCAGGGGGATTGGAACTAGATGATCTTTAAGGTCCCTTCCAATCCAAACCATTCTATGATTTTATGAAATTTCAGTAGTGGGAAGAAACCACCACACTGCAATTTGAAACCCTCCATCTCCTGCTAAGAAATTTTTATTTCTGGGAAAAGAAAAAAAACTCTTCTATTGACAGCTGTTCATCCCTGTAGAGGACTTATTTTTGAAGCAGCTTGGCACAGCAGTCAATCTATGCAACTTCTAGTCTTTTCTAACAAATCCTTGCTCACTAATCCTACCCTGATGTTCAGCATTCGCAGGTATGTTAACTAATGGTTGAACACTCATCAGTGCTGTGAACACCTCTACCTGCCTGTACTCTCTGAAGAGCATTCCTAAGCAACAAGGACATGTAGCAGACCGAGACTGAACACAGAAGAAAGCCCTACAAGAGAGGTAGTTCCCATTATTAAAGAGTGTGTATGGAGTTCACACTCAACAGCACTCTCACAGCAAGTGTCAGTTCACAGCTTTCATGGACATAGTTAGGAGAAATGATCTGATATGTGACAAATTTCACCTTGGAAGATTTTAGTTATTTGGAGAGCTACTTGGGTTTCTTCAAGAAATCACATCTACGAAACAAGTGACTAGCTGCTTCTTCAAGTAGCCCTCAAGACAATCAGAATTTCTTTTTCCAAAAGCTCCTAATAAACTGGTATTTTTTTCCACTCATGTTTTAGATCAGATTAGATTAGGAAACTGTGGGAAGTCTTCTAAACCTGCTAGTGAGTGAATGCATTCCTTCACATTGCCTTCTACTATGTTAAACCCCCGGAGACAGGGCAGGACACTGTAGGAATATGTTTGATATATAGTTGGATTAAATAACAACCTAATATATCAAACATATCACACAGAGTCCTGCAGCAAAAGGCATCCAGGTTTGATTCATCTTGGGGGAAAAAAAAAAAAACTGCTGAAAGCTAACAGCAGGGAACTCTCTTTGGCTACCAAAGACACTGGTGTTTGAAGGCAAAAGCCTGCACAGAAGCATGAAAAGTATACCAAGACAACAGGGCAGGTACAGCAATGCTCTCTACTGTTGTACTTCATCTACCACACTTTCTTCCTTAAAAGTGTTCTTTTTCCAGTATTAGGGAAGCATGACATTTTTATTAGCCAAAAAGCTTTTCTTCAAAAAATATTTTGGGGGATTGTTATGTTACAGCCAGTGGTATATTTGTGTACCAGGAGGAATACATAGCTGCACTGCAAGACTCCTGACCCTCCAAAAATGAAAACAGAAAGAAAAGTCCACACTTAGGAAAAATGTAATCATATTTAAAGGAAATGACAGCTCAAACTTGATTAATAAACAATAAAGATCTCAGTGCTTCACAGACCACTCCTCACCTTGAGTACTATAATGAGAACAGCAAACAGGATTTGTTACAGAAGAGTAAGAAAACCTACTCAAGACAGCCCTCAAAGTGTTTGCAGGGAACAAGCTCTGAAGGAAGAACCAGTGGAGCCGAGGACTAGTGGGTTGAGCACTTTAGGAACACATTCATCAGCATCCAAATGACCAGGATTTAAAGCAAATAGAATGTGTCATACAGTAAGACAAGGGCAGCTGTGAGTAGATTTGTGTCTCATTAGAGAACATTCTCTGAATGACTCTAAGTAGTGGAAATTGAAGACATTTCCCACTATTGGTCTCGGTCTGATACTGAGCATGGGTAAGACAGGCATAAAAATATGAAGAGAAACAAAAAAAATTAAGAGTGAAACAAATGAGAAAAAGCCTACCTGCAACTGCTGATTTTTTTTTTTCTTATAGAGGTAATAAATCAGAAGACACAATGATGAAAACCTCAAGTCTAAATCAAATAACTCCCGCTCCCTGAATCAGAAGCTTACCCAAAAATAGAGAATCAGCCACCAGATAATAATGATGATTGAATGGATTTTCTGCAAGCAATTACCAACTAAGGACTTCCCCAGAAGTTCATTTAGCAATGACTCCTGGTAATCAAAGCAGGATATTGGTCTAGCTGGACCAGAGGTCTCCTCCAGTGCAGAAGACAGATATTACTTATGCATTTAATAGCCTAAGTATAAGAAAACTCAATCGTATCAACTGTTTTACCTAGTTCAAGCACTCACAAGACACCACCATTTCTGATGTCAGAGATGACCATCAGAAAGACAGAGCCTGTTTAAAGCAAGAGATACTACTCTGGGAGGACACAAGTTACAAGTCTTAAGCAGGAAAAGTGACATTTGAGCCCCTCTGTGATCTTTCTAGAATCTTTGTTGTGTATTACAATCCATATCGTGAGAGAGATTAAACACCCAAGAACTGATGTAAGGGCTGTTTAAATCCCAAGTTAAATAAACAGATATGAATTTTTGTTTTGGGAAATGAATAAACAGGGCAACAGATCACAGGAAGACTGGATACTCCAATTAACATGCTAAGTGAGGAGCAGGTGTGAGATCAGTATTCACTGGAAATTACAATGACCATGGAATGGCTTAGATATTAGAAGGAAGCTGCTCTATGGTTACCAGGCAACACACATGCTATTGTGCAGTGATTGCATAGAAAAGGTGATGGAGGACTCCTCCTCAGACTCAGCCTGTGTCCTCTCCTCTGTAGAATCTCATTATAAAGGACCATTTTTCTTTATAAATAAAATGGCTGTACTTGTTAAAAAAGATGCAGGACAAAGGGCATTTCTTTTTCATGAGTTAATTTATTCCTATCACTAAGCAGGAAGGCTGGGGGGTGGGTGGGAAGTTTCACTCTAAGAGTGAAGCTACCAAGAACTATTTCAACTGATGTTCCTGAAAGACAAAATACCACCATTCACCAAAACAATCATCCAGCACTGAATGTTCTTGAGTCTTTGCTTTTTAGAGATGTGTCATTATCTTCAATCAGAACAGTTTTGCACCTACAAAACAGTATAAATAGGGAAACAGTCCTTTCCTGAAGTCATTTACACTGCTAAAGCCTGATTTTAATTTTAAATAGATGTAATTCTAGGAAACTTGGTAATTTCTTCTAAAACCCGCTTCTTATTCCACATTAAGTAAAAGTTGCAATACTCTGTTGATCTATGCTCATGACCATAAATAACAGCAGGAAACTAGTTGGCTTAATTTTATATAATATATTCAGAGGCATGTTTGAAATGACCTCGCAACATGCAACATCACTTGCCTTAATAGAAGGTAATTTCCTTAATGAAAATGAAATAGAATCTGTCATACCACTTATCTGATACTGAAGCAGCTACCCTTCTGTAGCATAGCATAAAATGCTCTGTTTTAATCACAGAAAATCCTGAAGGTCCTTTGCCTTCTGCTGATTCCCTTCTATGTTACTGCTACTTTCTCCTGCTATACTACACACAATTGAATGAACGAAAGTCCTTCAAAGGAAAGCAAGTGAGTGACTTTTGACATCAGTAAAATGTGATTGGAAAAGTATATAGTTAATAGTAATGACAGTAACTCTTGAAAGCACTTGCTGCATTTGGGTTTTCTTTGCTTGCTCACGGCTGCTGCTTGACTCACTCCCTGAAAAGCATCTTTTCACTCTCTTCCTTCAGGGTCAAACTCACATCCACTGCAGTGTTCAGTGCTACTAAGGCTGATCCAAAGTTTGACGTTTATACCATTATCATAGACAGTAAGAAACCACACCCCAAAACATGGGCTATATTAATCTTCTACTTTATTCATTCCAAAGAAGCAATGGGGACAGACACTCACCTTTGGCTTGGCTCTTGGTTTCAGCTGCTCTAACTTCTTTGCTGCAGCCTCAATAGATGCTGCAGCCCCTAGGAGCTCTGTCTCTGCAATGACTGTTGGGTCTTCTGGATCCACCCACTCTGTCCCTGAAATTCATGGAGATGAAGACAATAACCTCAGTGCCACTGCGAGCTGCCATTCAAAGAGAGTGATTTACAATACCAATCCAAGTGTCAAATGCAGTATGAACAATGTGGAAAGCTGATTTTAGTATCATAATAGCAGTGGTTAGAGATTGAACTAGTCTTCACCAGTAATATGTTTCCAACAAAAATTTCAGTTAAAGCAGTTTCTGTTTACATATTCAAAGGACAACTTTCTCTTCGTGTTTGGGGTTGGGTTTCTTTAGTTTTTTGGCATTTCTCTTGTATATGAGCTTTTGTGGGACCACAAAATGAATACTTGTCTGGAGGTTCTCAGTGCATTATTATTTTCAATTTCATAACATTATTGTCTGGATGACAGCATTCACAAAGCTTCCATGTTCTGGATTGTGGACAGTGAGATGGCCAAAAAGAAAGTCAGAGAGAGAGAGAGACAAGGAAATTTACCTTTCATTGCTTCTGCTGATTGGATGAGCTCTGTAACAGCTCCAGCAACCCTCTTGGAAAAAGAGGCCAACTGATGCTTTAGCTCTGACGTTGGCTTCTGAAGGATCTAAATTTAAGAATAAGTAATAATCTACATCAGTAAAGACTTCAGAGAACACTGGAACATTGCCAAGACATGCTAGTGAGAGACTTACTTCACACAGCAGCTGGCTGAGATAAAACCCGAGTCAAGTGAGAGAATGCAATTGTTACTAGGAGCAAAAAGCTTACACTGATCCACCTGGGGGAAGTGGCACAGCCTTGTACAGGAACTGACAATATTGTTTGGAAGCTCTCTGTTATAAAACAAGGGCAGAACTCTGCAAAACAGAGGTGCCATATGTGTAAGAACATGGGAGGAACACGAAGCCTTAGCACTCCATTCTCAGATATTACAGTAACCGCACTTGCACATCAGGTTTAGTCTTTCCACACTGCTGATATTTTAGTATTAGCAAATTGGTTGGTCACCATTTCTAAGAAGCAGAACGGCAGAGCTCTGCAAGGGAGCGCCAGTGGCCTGTTCTGGACAGAAATCAGCAGTGGTGAACACAACAGAAATGCCAATGCTGGGCTAGACCCTTAAATAGAAAGACTGACAATTCTGAACTGAATTTGCATCAAATATTAAACCCTGCTTCAACAGACAGTGAAGTTGAATTGTTTCTCTGGAACAGGAAAAACATCTGCATTTTTAATCACTACACTGTAAAGAGAAAAGAGATTAAGCTCTAGAAATTCATATATACTCAAAAAATATTTCTGAGAAAAGACAGACTTAGGAACAAGACGAAGTCTTGAAAGTCACATTCAGGTATGCATTTAATTTTATTTTTTTCAAAACCTCCACAAAAAACCACTAAAAACCAGGTGAGCATTCAATACATTTCATCCTTTGTCAGCATTTCCCATTTTGCAGTCAAATGCCTAACCACTTAATTTTGAAAGAATAAACTAAGCTCAATGGTTTTCTTAGATTTGCCTAGTGAGAAACTCTATCACACGAAGAATATCAGTGCCTTGGTGGACTTGTCTCCTGCTTCCTAAGCTTTCCTAAGGATGAATAAACAGAGTGTACCTAATATATCTATTTTAGGATATACAGTAGGATTAAAATGATACAAAAATGTCTTATTTTTATTTCTTTCTCAGAGACTGTTCTGATTCAGAACTCAGTCCCACTGAAATAATTCTTGTCTTCCTTCTATTTTGCAGCTTGAGCTGAAGTACTTAAGGTTCTTTACCTTGCTTTTCATGAATAACAAAGATGGTCACTAGTAGCCACTACAGAAATGCACCAGAGAGATTTACTCTCCTTGAAAGGATCCAGCAAGCAGACAACTCCTTACCAGAAGAACATGTTCCAGGAGTTCCAAGTATCCCAGGGTACACTCTGTTCCAAAGCGCAGGGCTCTTTCTCGAACCTCTTCACTCACATCTGGGTGATAGGATGCTTGCTGAGGAGGAAAAGCAACATTACTAACTCCAAATTGCTCCCACCATTAAAGGCCCAGGTAGAGAAGATAGAGGAAAGGCAAGGGAAGAGATTTTTCATCATGGACTCAAAGCAGAAATGGTCATCTTGTTAGAAACCAAAGCACTGGGCTAGCTCTAGAAGACTGTGGGCCAATCAGAGGGCAAACACGAGCCCAGTGCCTGGGTCAAATAAGTGTGTATTTTTTCTTTCTCCATTCTGCAAGAGAAAGACAGTTTGTTCCTTACAGAAAACTTGGTAAATGGCAGATGAAAAGTGCTGTGGAAGTGCCAGGATATCATTATGCCACATGAGAGAGGCAAGACCCAAATCAACCAATCAACCAGCAATCCACCCAAAAATGCTTTAGCTTTTTTTTTTGTTATCTGGAAACACATTGTAAGGAAAACCTTATTGATGGCTCTACCTTGACAGAGATTTAACACAGCAACTGAGAGTACTGGAACCATCTGTTTAAATACTGAGAAGCAGCAAAAGAGTCAATTCTTTGGCTTCTTAAAGATTTCCACTACGTATAATACCTGGCACAAGCCTAAATCAACCACTTCATTTTTAAAAGTAAAAAAACTGCAGCCTCTTCAATTCTTTCATTTTCTAAAATAAACTCGTGGGGAACTCAATTAAGAGAAGTGTCAGCTGTTCACAAGTGAAAATTCCTATAACTCTTAAATACCATTTCCTCTGTCAGAACAGCTCCTGCCACCCCTGCAGCCTCATATCTCCCTTAGGGATGGAGGATTACCTCACTGCTCATGTATTCTGAGCCCTCCCTGCAGCCCTCAGCGCCCCAAGCAGGCTCTGGAGCTGGTCTGTGGTTTCCCTCTACTGGGAGCTTCAGGATCAGCAGAACACAAAATTTGATCTCACCGACATCTCTTCTTGCCAGAAAATCATCTCAAAGGACAGGAGAGGGAAGGAAACGGGACAGGATTTTCCCAAACATCAGCATACTTCAAACATGCTCCAGAAGCCTCAGCATGAGGAAACAAATGGTGTTCTAGTTCTGGGGCCACATGTTTCGGTCTGAGATGCTTTCTTGTGAAAATGAGATTTTGTGAGAAGATATTTTTGTTGGGATATTAGGTTACAAAAATGTCTTTCTAAAATGACTTTCTAGTCTGCTATGAAGTACATGATTCATTCTAAGACTCACTGAACCTAAAAACGCTTCCAAATATTTTAATACATCATCTTGACTACGTATGCAAACCATAAAAGGAAGCTTGTACTTCTCTCCTACAGATTTTTGCTCTTATTGCACATTTAACAATGATATTCACGTGCAAAAAAGGCATATTAGGGTGCTTAGATGTGTTCAGATGAAACACTTGGGCATATCCTTCTGCCTTACTTGAAAATGAAAAATAAGCTGTTGTTCACCATCTTCTCACAGGGAATGTGAGCCAGCCCCAGCCCCAGGAGGGCTCTGCTGAGCTTGCTCCACTCTAAGCAGTGTCTGTCTTCTTTTGAGGAGTCAAAAATTGGACACAGTATTCTAGACACAGCCTAATACAGAGAAAAGGGGAATAATAACTTGCCTCAAACTACTGGCTATGTAACAGCTTAAGTCATCATGCCTTTTGTACCTGTTTCCTTTCCAACATTAAAACATTAAACATTAAAAGCAGTGGTAAATATACACAGGTTACTTATTCCATAGCTGTTATTTTATACAAATAAGTAAAGACAGATATTGTTATAACCTTAGGGCCTGTAAAAGTAATTACAGTGCATCCAATGAATTTCATGAGCATTATCTTGGCTCATTAAACCCTGCAGCACTAAACCTTGCTGTCTTTTGAAATGGCATCTACTTATTAGTATGGAACTAGTAATGAGCACTGTAAATTCATGTGTAGCAGGACAAGCACAAGCACATATATAACTGCTAAGAAGTCAAATCCCTTCCACTCCTTGCCTTTGGCAGATGGCAATGAAATAGAACTTAAATTCCTGACACCAAGGAAGCCTGAGCTCTGTTCTATCCAGTTCTACCATAAATCATACAGAGGAGCCTTTGTCTTAGGCTAAAGAACATAAAAAACTGATTACCTGTCAGTGCTTGTTCTACAGACTAGCTTAATCCCACTAGAAACTCCTCCAGTATTTGTCAAATATCACAAAACCCAAGTTGCACTCCATGGCTCAGGTTTTACAGAACAGAGGGACTAAGACTGTTAAATCCTTCAAGTTAAAAGATGTGGCTTATCACTGAAATGACAGAACACCAATCAATTTGTAGAGATTAATGAAATATGATTTCCAAGTCTCTGAGCAAAAACTGTAGAAACAGGATTCTCTAAATCTAGTCTGGTACAAACTTTATATTTAAAAGCTTTGTTAAATGACATGACTACTTTGGCACACATTTTAGATAGTGCATAAAATTACTATCCCTGGAGACTTCTATTGTCATTTGCCCAATAAAAACTCTTCATTTCAGGCAAGCTGGATGAGATGAAACTAAATTTCTCTCCTTGCCAGTGCACCATTACAGGTAAGTAAAATTATTTCCAGCCCTTTTCCTTCTGTACATTGCTTTCTTCCTGATGGCAATTCCTGGGAGATCCAAAAGCTTTTCCAATATCCCAAACCTCCATTCTTCACTGAGTAAGAACTTCCATCCTGTTGGCTTAATGCAATGAGTGAACTCCAAAATCAGGAAATTAACTGTGGCCAAAATTAAACATAAAAATATGAATGTTCATAATTAAATATTTTAAATAATGTATTGGGCTGCATTTTGCATATTTGAGAGTGTTTTTTATATTTCTGGAAACAGAGGACTTCAATCCTGAGCATTTGCTGCCTATTAGGAGAGCATGAAAGAAAGATGTGCCCGAACAAGCCACTTTCAAATGACAAAGGATGTTACAAATCTGAATTCCTAACTGAGTTGATCTGTCAGCATGTTGCACAACTGTGAACTGTCCTTAGCCTCCCTGAGAAGTTTCAATTAATTGAATTATACTTAAGACATTATTAGGCTACAGTAATTCCCATATAATTAGCCCAGTTGTTTAATTTTACCATACAAATTAGAGCTGCTTTGTTTTGTTGACCTTCTAAATTGATGTAGAGGACAAAATCAAATTTTGAAGCACACACCATGGTGAAGAACTGTCAGATGCTAAGAAACCCTGCCAGAAATACAAGTCAAAATAAGAAGTTTCATTCAATAGCTCTGTATAAATCCAGTTCTAAATTATGCTACAACTTGCACTTTAGTAAGAGAATAATTTTAAAATCAACCTGGCATGGTATTAGTCTAAAAATTAATCTAGGACAGATGTATGCATTTAGAATTTCACCAAACCCTGAAAATCAGATCCCTCACAGTGAGTAGCTGCCACCTTCCATACAGGTAAAGGCAAAAGGAAGTAAGTGCAGCTTAGAGGCAAAAGCACTTTTGTGTTACTACTGAAGAACAAAACGAAGGAGAAGATTAAAGTGCTCCTCCTTTTGTTACTTATATCCAGTTTTCAATCACTAGAATAAAGCCAAATGGCTTTCACTGCTCCTAGAAATACTGAAATATTTGTGACCATAATGATATTTGTGACCATAATGTTATTTGCATATTCTATTACTTGCACAAATTGTCTTCCAGTTGAATGGGAGACCAGAAACTAGGAAATCTTGGGTTAAATAAACTTCTCACTTTCACAGAAAGAAAACAGTCAATATTAGTGCTGCCACTTTTTATGCGCACAGCAGAGAAAAACCTTTCTGAGACAGTCGCTCCCCTAAAATTATCATAACCATTAACTTAATCATCTGATGAGTAGAACATTCATACAAAGAAACTGAGCAGAAACTACAATATTCACAGCATTTAGAGGCACACACACAAAATAATAAAACCAGTCTTAGGCAAGGAAGTGAATTTTTACCTTACAAGCTGTGAGCATGTCAGCTACTGCTTTGCGGCTCAGATTTGCTGTAGCAATCACATCTTCCTGTCTGCATGAGTTCCCAGCTGCAACAGCTTTGGCAGTTGCCATGGTGATTCCTTTCGTCATCCGGATTGATTCTTCAGGTGATGATGTCTTCTCTGGAACCTCGCTTGACTGAAACACCTAAAAGTGAAAGCAGAAAAAAAGCCTGATACTATTCAAGTTAAAACCAGGCAATCATGAGAAAGAAACAGCAACTATAAACAGTCTTTAAGCAGCCAGGAATTAGAAATGTTTGGACTATGTGAATATCTTTGTTTCCTGTCATGAGCCTGGTCATGACAAGCCCATTCACCTACAGACAGTGGAGAGACAATAGGGTGAAGGAAGCATAAAGACAGTCACCTCTTGGAACTTGATGATCTTTAAGGTCCCTTCCAACCCAAACTATTCTGTGATTCTATGACTTGTTTCAGACAGCTGTTTGGAGTGTTACAGGATCAGAAAAATTACAATTACTTTAATTCTCATATTTTTCCAGCCAGACTGCTACTTAGACTGGGCTGCACATGAGATTCTTCCCCTGCAAAGGCTGGTGGATGGCACAGCACAGCCAGACTGAGAAAACAGCCCAGGAGGGAAGGAACACTTCACAGTGATGCCAACCAGACTGAGAAAGCAGATGAGATAACACGCAACCCTTCAACGACAGACCTGGGGGTGGGGGGTTTAAGATCAGCTGCAGGAAGGTCTGTCACTTTGCCAGCAACAGTAAAAGCACTAAGCATCATACTGGACATTCCTGATCAGGCATTGAATCAGGAGGTTTTACCACTGCAGATGCTGTATGAGCTCCTTACAACTACATAGAGAAGCTAAAAAACTCAAAACCAAGCTGAAACAAACAGGAGTTATTTCTTCACGACAACAGCATTACTTGCACAATGAAAAACATACACCCTTGTAGCACTCAATTGTATTGGTGTAATAGTGTAGTGTGTGTACAGTGTAACAGAGTTCTTATGGGGAGCACCTGACAAGGTAAAAATGTGCCAATGCAGTCAGAGAGCAACAATTGCTAATCCAAAAACTACACAGCAGACTTATCTTCTGTTGAAAGCTGTGTTTATATTATAGCTTTTTTCATGAAAATGGACTGTAAGTAAAGGAAGAAAAAAAAAAAATCAGCTTTCTTCAAACATGCATGTATTGATTTATGCCACTGGCTTGTGTACAAGTAAAACAAAAATAGAACAAAGCTCCTAGTTTTTGAAAAAATTCCACCCACAGTTGATTCCTGCTTGAAATATCATAGCCAGTTGCATGTACCATTTTGTCATAAAGGAAAAATGGAAACAAGATGAAATTGCAGGTGCAACATGGCTGTGATGCTGAGGAAATACTGCCAGAACCAAAGTAAAACAAGTGAACAGCACTGGACTCAGAATATCTGCAGAGAAAGCTTAGTCTAAAGAAGCAGCTGCTTCCAGATTTGTAGGTGATTAAAGCTTCTCAGACCTCAACATAGGGACAGGTAATGACTAAAAATGTTGAAATAGCACTGTAATTGCACTTTCAGAGATGATTTGCAACAGGCAGAGAGAAACAAACTGTGTTTAAGCACAAGCAGTAAAGCAGAGCTTGAGGAAGGAGGAGTGAACAGGACAGCTTGAATGTAAGAGCGCATATCTAGTTATTTTGTTCCGTACCGTGAGTTCCTGTTTGATGTACTCAATTGTGGCCTCAAGAGCTCTTGTCCCTCGAGTAGCTTCATCTTCTACTGCTTTAACAGTCTTCAAAAGTGATGTGACATTTGTTACCATCACCTGAAGGAGAGAAGGGTGAAGATAAAAAAGCATGATTCCTCCTTCCAATTTTTCAGAGACAGCAGGCTACGGAGCAAGGCAGATACTGCTCTTAAAAGGGCCTAAGTGGCTTCATGAATAGTACATGTTATAGGAGTGAACACCTGTTCTCCTACTGCCTAGTTTCTGAAAGCACCTTACATGTTCCAGAAGTCTAGCACAACAAACTGTAGAGCAACACCAGGTTAAGTGTGAGTCTCCTGGCAAAAGATTTCCAAAACAATGGAAGATTGGCAACATTTCCAGGGCAGGTCTCTTGAATTAGCATTGTTAGATGTGTGGGAAGAAAAGCCACTGATTGCAAGAGATGCAAACAAAGGTATGGCATATCTTTTTGAAATTGACCCAATACATTCTGTGCAGTGAGGTAAATCCCCAGGTGAACAAGCAGACAAACACAAGCCTGAAGCCCAAATGCAGATAGAAAATCAGTGCTAGCATTGCCCTTACAATACCAATAGCTCTGATGCACAATGACCTAATCATGAACAGCTACACCTTTCCTATCCCTCAGGATGCTCAGACACAAATGACAGTTCTAACCAAAAGATAGAAAGGCCAGTTTGTCCACTATGGCTTAAAGCACAAAGCTCTTCACAGCCAAAAGGGGACAAGAAGCCACTTCTCTTGACTAGATGGGCCATTTTCAAGTAGTGCCTCAACAGCTTACTGTTACCATGTGCTCTGAGAGGAAGAGGCAGAGCTCTTGCAGGTAACAGCCACGAGAGAGTGAGAAGAGCTTCCAGTCACGCAAAAAGCTGCTATGACACTCACAACACGGAAGCAGGAATAATACCAGCTGAATCTCCACATCTGAAAATATTTTGTAGATATGAAGCCTCAAAATCTTTGTGAGGCAGATGTCATAAGACAACTCAAGTGAAGGGAAAATAAACCACAAAGATATGACAGGTACAATGTAACCTGTGCAAGGTTTGAGCTTCGATACCTATGTACTTCCTGGAGAGATCTAGGAGAGAGGGGTCAGAAATGCAGAACATGCTTCTGTAGAGTTATTTGAGACAGGTTTTTTTCATCTTTTCTCCCTCTCCTCCCTTCTTTCAAGGCTTCAAGGTTCAAATAAAGAGACCATATGCTAATCCTAAACATAGAACGTAGTATTTAGGCACCATTTATACTGGCTAATTAAAGGAGAATCTGCCCTCAGATAATGGGCTTGGGAAAGGATGAAGTTTCTCTTTAGAAATATTACAGTTCTTTCATCAAAAACACAAATAGGATCAGACAGCCTACAAAACCTGACAGCTTCATGGAAACTCAATAGTGGTGCCTTATTTTTCTTTATTGTCCCCTGACAATAATGAAGAAAGAGACAACATGTCAAGCTGTCAGGAACTGCTGAAACCCAAGCTTCACATCTATCAAGTGTGACTGTACAGATACTCTGCAAAGAAAGAATAAGGTTTTACCTTGGCAGCACCCTTCAGCTGGTACATGGATGGATCATCTGCTGGTTTGCTAGCAGCTCCTTTGGTAGCACCAATGAGATCAGAAAGAGCCTTCGCAACATCCTTAATAGCATTGATCAGGACAACCTACAGGAGGTAGAAATAGCCATGAGGAAAGTGTGATTTTTAAAACACAGCAAAAAAATAAAACAGACAAATCTATTAGCACAGGAATAGTACCCTCCTCCTCTACCCCAGTAAAACACAGATTATTCTGGAAGAGGAAAAGCCATGTCTATACCTACAGTACTTCATATAAGTGGTCAGAAACCGTAAGTGAAGGATTTTCCTCACCTGAGCTTCCCTAAGAGAAGGTTAGAAACACTCTATTTAGGACACATGAAGGACCTACAATGTGTGGTCAAGTGCTTTGCAAAAGTAACTAGCTTATGGAAAGTCTTCTCTCACAAAACAAAAGAAAAAAAAAAGGGAAAAGGAAAAAGGAAAAAATGTGCTTCCAGCAGCTTTTTCCTAGTGAAGAACGTCTTGGAAGCTTTATCATAGAGTTCAAGTAAAGAAGAACACAGTCCTTTCACAGCATTATCCAGACAAGCAGGCTTTTTCAAACTGATTTGGTCACACAACACTTTTGCAACATGTTTTCATCTTGATGAAAACAAACAACTGAATAAATATTTGAGACAACCTGCATTGAAGGCTGAAGTTACAACTCAGACAGAGCTAAAGAATGGCTTGTTAGGCTCCACAAGTACCAGACAGCATTCAGCCCAGCTTTAAGCTGGGGAAATCTCCTTAAAGCCTTGCAAGAGTGTTAGACCAAAAATGGGTGAGTTAGGGGTTCAGCCATAACTCTGTAAAAACAAGACAAAAACTTTGCTAAAAGCTTCCCAGCTGAAACAACCTCATGAAATAAAATCAAAAGTGTTACACAAAGCCATGTTCTAAAAGATTGATGTCTGAGTAAACCCAGAGGAGTCCCAGAAGAGATGAACTCTATAGCATTGCTTAAAAGCAGAAGTCTAACAAATTCTTATCAAGTGAAAACCATCTCTTGTCTCTTAAGAGTAGCAGAAAAACCACAAAATGTCTCACCTGTGTTTCAGGATCATCAGATCCCAAGCTAGCTGCTCCCAACTTCACTACCTCAGCAAGCTGAGTGATGGTATTAGCTGATGACTGAGCAGCTTGGGCCAGTTTGTCTTGACTCGAGGCAGCACCAGAAACCAACAATTTTGTATCTTCAACTAAAGCTTTTGCTGTTTTCAGAATATTTTCCCTGTAGCAAAAAAAAAAAAAAAGTAAAAGAAAATGAGGAAGCAGGAAAGGAAATGCAGAAGAGGAAAAAAAAAATGTGTTTTTCAGTGTTATGGTGACTAACATAAAAAGAGCTGATATAAGTCATCATGCCAGTGTCCACTCATACCACTGGCAAAGGCTGCAAGAAAGAAGGAGACAAGGCTGAAAACAGTAGCATTGTATTTTGGGCTCAATGCAATGCAGTTCATTAAAATTATTCAACCTTCAAAAGAAATTTGGTGAGGCAGTAGCAGAAGAGAACATTGTATTTTAATACCAAATGAAAATATGGCCATGCTCTGAGGAAAGTAACAGCTGCAAAGCCTCCAACCTTAATTTCAAGAAAATGAAAATAACTATTTGTGAAGGAAGGCAGTAGCAAAACCAGCAAAAGGATAAGAGAAGGATCTAGTCAGCATCACCCTTTTTCCCCAACCATATTTTGACATGCCAGAACAAGACATTCAAAGCAACATTTGGGTAAAAGAAACTGGTGTAAGGAAGCACTTGACAAACAAGTCAAGTTAACTGAGAACTAGAACCAGATTCATGGAAAATGTCAGCCTGGCAATTAATGACAACTGTGTGAAAATCCCTAACTTTTAGTCTACAGGAAAGCAACAAGTCAGACACCATTGCACCTTTCCTCTTTTTTGAGGAACTGGCAAAGCAGGGAAACAAATACTAGCCACAAAATCATTGCATAGGCCAACAAGGCTGCAAAGGACTGAAACAGAGCTCTGGGTTTTACTGCAAAATAAAGTAATAGATACTGCAAACATATATCTTAATGTGATAAAAATTCTGTGGTATTATTGTGCTGTAGATGCTACTAGAAAAAAAACCAGGCTTATCTCTTCCAAAGGGGAAATGGTGTGCTCTAGCTGTACTGTTTCCATTGCTGCTGGCCACACCAGAATTAACCATAAGCATGATTTAGCATGGCAAATAGCCAGATAGTCCAGAACAGCTGATGGAAAAACTTAAATAGAAAATTCCTCTTCAATGGCATGGACAGCTAATTTTCTCTACAGGAAAAACATGGTGATCTATGCAATGAGATGGCTTGAATAATAACAAAAGAAAGCCAAGTCGGTGCACCACAACTGTAGCGATGGTGGTCTTCTGGAAGAGGTTTTGGTAGATGCTCCCTGGTTTTAAAATTTTTTTTCTATGCAGAAATAAACAAGGGGAAAGTTTAATGCTCCCTACCAATATCCCAGGTTTCCTATTTCTCGTCTCACGCCAATGCCTGATTCAATTTAATTCACAGTAATCTAGAAAGGTAAAAAACTATCTCCACATGTCAGTTGCTTCTGCCAGTTCCATTGTTCTCCTAGGCAGGGGAAAATGCCCTTCCATCTTTCCCAGTTACACTGACCTGTGGTCTGCAAATGATTCATTGTTCTCAGCATTAAGGGTTCCAGCAGTAGCAAACATGATAGTGGTGTCCAGATCTGCAATTATCCCAGACACAGCACTGGCCGCAGTAATACAGGCTTGTGTGCCTTTGTTTCCTGCTTGAAGGGCTGATAAAACTAAGGAGACCTGGGAACAACATAAAAAAACCAGACATTGATAAAAAGCCTCTTTATGAGGCATTAAGGAAGCTCTTCAGCATGATTCGAACCAACAATGCAAATCCATTCAATACACCTGTTTGCTGACTTCAATAAACTTCTCCTTCCCCTTTCCCTTAGTTGCTCTCTCTGTGCAGTAGTCATTGTGATGTCCAAACACTATGTCAAATTAAAGGGGATTTCAGCTAGGATGTCCACTTTTCTGAAAGAATGAAGAGACCTGTTAATCATGGGTAGAAGCACATCAGCTAAAGCTTCCTGAAATACAATCAAAGGTAATGTATAGAACCTCAGCCAAGATTAAGTGTCAGAGCCAAGAGCTACTGCTTTTTCCCTCACACACACATTAAACACTATCCTCATGCAGCCCATGTTCATGTACACCACACAAATATAAACTTAAACAGCAGAGAAACAGAAGGTATCTCTGAATCCAGATACTAAATACTCTAATATTTATAAAGAAATACAGTATCTGGCTTTATATCTAGCTACATTTTTGATCACCAAAAAAGCAAGGGATCTCCATGGACGACACTGAGCTGTGTGGTGCAGGTAACACTCTGGAGAGAAGGGATGTCATCCAGGGGGACCTTGACAGGCTTGAGAGGTGGGCCCAAGCCAGCCTCAGGAAGTTCAATAAGGCCAAGTGCAAGGTCCTGCACCTGGGTTGGGGCAATCCCAAGCACGCATACTGGCTAGATGGAGAGTGGCTTGAATACAGTCCCGAAGAGAAGGATTTAGGGGGGTCAGGGGACAAGAAACTCAACATGAGCCGGCAGTGTGTGCCTGCAGCCCAAGAAGGCCAACTTAATCCTGGTCTGCATCAAGACAAGTGGAGACAGAAGGTCAAGGTTCTGGTGACACCTCAAGTGGAGTTACTCTGTCCAGTTCTGGAGCCCTCAACATAAGAGGGACATTGAGCTGTTGGAGCGGGCCCAGAGGAGGGCCATGAAGACGATCAGAGGGCTGGAGCACCTCCCTTATGAGGACAGGCTGAAGGAGCTGGGGTTGTTCAGCCTGGAAAAGAGAAGGCTCAGGAGGCTCAATACCTGAAGGGAGCCTATGGAAAGGCTGGGGTAGGACTTTTTAATAGGGTCCAGGATGGCAGAACTAGGAGTAATAGATACAAAACTGAAGAGGGGAGATTTAGGCTGGATATAAGAAAGAAGTTCTTTCCTGTGAGGATGGTGAGACACTGGAACAGGCTGCCCAGAGAGATTGTGGATGTCACCTCCCTGCAGGTGTTTAAGGCCAGGCTGGATGAGGCACTGAACAACCTGGTCTAGTGGGAGATGTCCCTGCCCATGGCAGGGGGGCTGGAACTAGATGATCTTTAAGGTCCCTTCCAACCCAAACCATTCTATGTTTCTATGATTCTATTTAAAAGCAGATGGGATGCTGTTCCCATGCGATTCTACAGGATCCTTAGTTCTGCTTTTGCAAGAAAGGCTCCACGTTGAGGTACAGATATACTGACTTCTACCATCACAGTCCTTGCTGAGCCTAAAGCTGTTCCTGTGACTCATTACTTATCTCCTTATCAGATTTAACTCTTCTGCAGGATACTGTCTAAAAGTGGAAGAGCTGATAACTCCATGTGGCAAAACATGCTGAGAACTTGCACAGCTGAGAGCATGCTAACACAGGCTAAAAAAATGATGTCTGGTGTCATGTAAAAGTAACTGACATCTGACTCTCAATATCTGAGCCCAAAAAAAAGAAGAGACAGGCCATCTCAAAGGCTCACCAAACACAATGTAGCCAGGTCATCTGGTTGAAGTGGACATGTAACAGACAAAAAAAAACCCAGGCAGTGTGAAGATGCAATTTTAAGTGCATGAGTTTGGCCCAGTCTTAAAAGGGGAGGACACTGATACACAAAATTACAACCTCATCTGAGTAACTGTGGCCATCCATAGTGTCTTGGTATTTCCAAGAGTGCTCCATAAGGCACAAGTGCCACCCCATGTCTTTGGGCTAACAGTTAGACTATATCCCTTTGGTATGATGCTTAAGTTCTATTATGAGACATAAGCAAGACCTTATCATGGGCTAATCTGGCCCACGGACAACACAGCATACTTGAAAGAAAACAAAGAACTTATTGTAAATCCAATCAATTGTACTACAATGAGAAGTTTAAAAAAAAAATTCCTGAGCCAATACAGTTTCACTGTATTACTCCATGGAGAGGCTCAGCAGAAAAACATCACATGGCAACACACAGGGAGGTCTTACCTTTTCCGTGACAGCACGAGCACATTCTATCAACTCCCTCTTGGTGTAGCTGTCTGTAGGGCAAATCTGGAGAGCTCCAGCTTTCTGCACAAGAAAGATACAGCCATGGCCAAGTTCTTGCACCCGAGTCCTGATCTGGAACCCTATCTAGATGGTAGAGGAGGCATGAGGAAAAAAGAATGCAATAACAAAGTGAATAAATCAATGACATGCTGGTACATTGTGTCAACACAAATGGAAACAAGAAACATCTCTGGTGAACCAGTATTCCAGCCATCACTACACTAACTGCAGAGATCAGATATTGATGTCATTCAACATCAAGAAGAGAAGGCTACAGAGAGACCTTATAGTGGTCTACCATTACCTGAAGGGCATACTAGAAAGATGAAAGACTCTTTGCAGGAGTGTGTGGCAATAGGATGAAACTTCAGTTAGAAACTGAAGTAGAATAGATTTAGATTAGACATTAGAAAGAAATTCTTTACTGTGAGGGTGGTGAGCAAGTGGAACAGGCTGCTCAGACAACCTGCATATGCCTCACTCCTGGAGATGTTCAAGGGCAGGCTGGACGGGGCTTTGAACCACCTGATGTAGTGAACCATGCCCCTGCCTGTGGCAGCAGGTTGTAACTTGATGATTTTTGAGGCCGTTTCTGACCCAAACCACTCTATGATTCCATGCAATAGCAGGTACCCATGTAGCACAATCTTGTGAATGGCTTACTGATTAAACAGGAGCACTAGGGAGCTGAGGTGTGCGCCCAAGTCAAATGTACCCAACTCAAGCACACACAAATTCACCATGTTCAAGTAACACTTCTTTGTCTCCCAGAACTGTGCTGTCAGCATGAGCCATACTTGGGGTTCTTATGATAGGTAAAAATTTCACATTTATTCTACGCTGTTGAAATTAGGTCAAAAAGTACGACTATGCTTATGAATCTTGCTGAGTCGCAGCTCTCCCAAACTGAACACATACACGATGGGGCACTGAAATGTGGAAAATCCTGCCCTCGCCACTTCTGATTTATTAACAATCCTATGACATAAGCTGCACAGTCTGTGTTTAGAAACAAGGGATAGTTTTAGTATCTGCATGTACTGGGAGGCATATAGGTGTGTATTTGGATCAGTAAGTAAGCAGGAATCACATTCATTAGTATAATAAATAAAATTATTTAAACTTCAAGCAGAAAGTAATGTGCAGAAATGGTAATTCAATTTAACCTGCATCAAGCTGAATGCAATAAATTGCTCTCCACATGGCTACTGAGCATAAAATCCTCAGGTCTATTAGTGGTAGAATGCAATTGCAAAGTCAAAAACTCTTTGAAGTTCTTATCTAGATAATCAGATGCATCATCCGGTGACACTGAGACACTCTCTTGCTCTGTCTTGACTAAGTTTGTCCATGCCCCATGTCTCACAGCACACAGTGAGAAGTGAAAGAATTTCTGCAATTGTGCTTAGAGAATGCACGGGTTAATGGAGCTGAGAGGAACAGGCTTTGTTCCTCTGGTAGCATGAAGCAGGTAAGACTGCACAGGGAACCCACCTCTCCTACATCTTACTCTGATGCTGAAGTATAAAAGATGTCCTCTCTCAGCAAGAGACACTTGTACTGGTAGCCTGTATCTCTCTTTTAGAACAATAAAACAGTAACTTGTACTTGAAATTGCTTACAGGCAAGATAAGCAAAGCATATATAGATATATATATATTTATATATATAAAGGACCTTTATAGCCAGAGCACATCTATAATGTTGACTCTCTTCACATCACGGTTTCAGTCAAGCAACAGCAGATAAAATGAAATCCTTCAGGGAGATGATGTAGTGTCCTGTCCCACATTTCAAGTGTCAGCAGGCCAGAGGCACCCCACCTGTTTGCCCATCAAACAGAGCACACAAAGTAGAGACATTGCCTGGGTACAGAAGTGGAAACAAAGGCAGCGGAAACACTTTCACTGCATTTGTTTTGGAATCACCACAAAGACATTTGAAAGGAAACATATTACTCAGTGGTTTGGAACCTATTATCTGACTGATTACAAGGGATGAACTGCATTTGGCACTGGCTGCAAGCACGTTGCTGTAGCCGAGCAAGCTGAATGCTCATGACTGCTTTGCCCTGCATTCTCTGCAGTAAAACAATAGCCACATTAATGCCACCTTGCAGAGAGAATAAAAGAGGTCTAAAATCTGCAGACCTCCTCTGGTTCTGCTGTAGCTGCAGCCATTCGGCCCTGGAGAGCCAAATGCCCATAGTCACTGGTCATTTGTGATGCAAGTCCTCCCAACTCTTCTGGGTTAGTAACCGACTTAGTCATCTGAAAAAAGAACACAGGCAAGAGAAAAATAAAAATTACAAGCATGAGAATAATTAGTTAATATACTCAGCTCAGAAGCACACTCATTTGTTTTGCCACACTGATGAAGTGGGGAAAACTGCTTCCCATGTAAGGATTTGTCCTCCAGCAAGAAACCCATGAGGAAACTCAGGCAAACATCCTTTATTAGAGTCTCAGTAACAAGGCATTCGCGCAACATACTGGGTAATCAAAGAGCAGCAGTTAGAGCTGGTAATTCACTCTGTCACAGCGGGGCAACAGGTACACAGTTGCTGGGACTGAATGGGGAAGCAAGTTTTGTGTGTCACAGCCACCTTATTTTGTCAAAGGTGAGCCAGCCCGGCACAGGAGCATGAAAGTGGAAAAATCCGAGGACCGATGTAAAACATGTCTGAGATACAGGAAGAAGACGAAGAAGAAATAGGTATGACTATGCAGAATACTGTGGTAGAACACCAGCACGAATAATGGAGTCTCCCTGAAAAAAAGCCTACATTTTAAAAGAGATAGTTCTGTCTCTAACTTACAGCAGTGAAAGCCATGGAATTCCCTCTCTGGGGCAGAAATAGCTTTAGACAAATTTAAGCCATTTGCCAATAAGCTGCAATGCCGCAGACATTAGTATCACATTGGTATCACCAACCTGCCTTGACTGCAACAGCAACCAATTTTATAAATAAACCGAGCCTGTAGCACACACAGATAGTCCTTCTGGATCTCTTAAAAATCAACAAGCAATGGAAGAAGTACTCTTCTAAAGGCAAACATGTTATGGTAAGCATTACTGTGAAACACAAGTGAAGAAAATATCAATTCAAGAAATGTATTTTTTTCTTTTGTTAAATGCAGGTGAATCACAGAACTGCAAAACCAGAACAATTTGAGAGGGTGATCTGCATTCATTCTTAACTGTAACAGGGGCCTGAAAATACTGATGTCATTTCACAGACTTATTGAAACAGTAAGTGTTAAAAATAAACTGAAGTCATCAATACATCTAAGGTGGTATCTCAGAGACAAAAAGGCTCCTGGCAAAGGTGTGCAGAGGAAATATTTTCTTTTTATTTCTCATGAGAAATGAGTCAAACAAAAAACCTTTTCTGCAGAAGACCCAAAACACAAACCAGCAGTCCTCCTGTAGAGGGCCACTCTTATGACCACTAAGATCCAAGAGGGAAAACGACTTCCTATGTTTGTTTCATTACCTCTAATGAGATAAAATTACTGAAAACTAGCATTGTAAAGAATTTCACAGTGCTGTGCAAATCATTACACTTTCCTTTTTTTCATAATAGAGTTTGTACTTAGTTCTAATTAACCATCTTACCATTTCCTGTGCTGTTACAGCAATAGCTTTAGAGTATTTCACCACAGTGGTCTGATAATCAACAAATGTGCCCTTGGGATCTGGAGGTGTACCCTCATCCAGCTGAAACGGAGAAATACAACAGAAATGAGGTCATAACCAATAGCATACTTGAAACACAACATTGAAATTGTATTAAATATAAATTTTATTATCTCCTCTCTCTCAAAACATTCAAGTAAACACAATACACTGGAATGTGTGCTCAGGAAAGACTTTAGGCCACATTATGAGCATGAAAGATAGAGAGAATTTATGGTGCAGACTTTGAGAGCAAGGTCAACTTCTTATGCCAGGTCAAACCACCTGTAGTTCTCAGAAAATGCAGAAAAGAATGTGAAATCATTACAAGACAGAATGTTCCTGCAAGAAGATAATTTAAGATTTCTTTAGGTCCTAAAAGCTTAAGCCCTGAATGCCTTTCGCTCAAGACAGAAAAAGCCAATTACTATAACTGAATTAATTTTGATTTTGCAACTGTATGTTTCTCATAGAATACGAAGTGTAGCAGAGCACTTCAGGCTTTGTTCTCTTTGTCTCTAATAGTAAACTGACCTGCTGATTGGAGGAGACTGACAAGAAAGATAAGTAGGAAAAGGAAGCAAAAATAAAAGCCCAGTTGACCTAAGTTTGGAATAAAAATGCCTTGAGCCTGGCAGTTACTGTGTAGGTTGTTAACCCAAGCACTGTCACCCACATCAGTCTGATTTAAAAATTTACTAAAACAAAGAATCTTCAGGTTTCCCATCACAGCATTTGGGTTAACAACCATCACTGAACTAAATCAGCAGCAGCTCATCCAGCTCCCTGCATTGTGGGTCTGCTTTTGAGTACAAAAATCCAAAACAGCAGATCTGCATTTCTATGCTCACCTTGGTCATTGCCTCTGCTATGGCATCTACCATACCACCAACCATGCCTACTTCACTTGCAGCTTCATTTAAGGTCACCATGATATCATCCACAGCCTCTTTCATCAGTTGAGCAGCCTCAGTGATTGCATCATGAGTGTGGGATGCCTGGAAGGGAGAAAATGAGAAAAGTGATCAGAGCATTCCATGCACAAATTCAAATGCAAATCAAAAGTGTAATGAAGACATTAAATTACCAGCTTTGCAAAAATACCATTTCACACCAAACATGAGAAGCTAAATCTAATGTTGCTGATAGAACAAATCTCACTTTGAGAAGAAAACAGTATAAAATAAAAATCACTTTTTCTACAAAAAATTCTGAAAAGGTGTTATACAATATTACAGAGGCAAAGATAAAGCAAAAATAACATCAGACAGTGAAACGGTCTACTTCTGTACCAAAACAAATGGTTCAAAAAAGACTTAGACATATGAGCAAGAGAAAATGTCTATCATATATGGGGAAAAAAGTATTACAATTACATATCATCATTAAAAAAGACCATAACATACAAACACTTGTAAAGAACTAATCATAAGTTTTCTGAAGCAGTTCATAAAAAGAAATATAGACCCAAAGAGTCCTCCATTTTCAGACATTGGGATTTTCACTGCAAATGTACCCCTCAGTGATGCAGTAGGAGAAGGGTTGGTGTTCATGCCCTGCCCTCTTCCCTTTCCAGCAACCCCTCAGTGACACACAGCAACTGTACCTTAGGGTTTCCTCCTCCTTCTTTGGCAGCGTACAGCATCTGTAAGGCAGATTCTGCTAGGGTCTTGCTCTGGTCCAGCACAGTCATCTGCTGCTGATGATCTAGTGTTTTGGAAGCTACACCAACAGCAGCTGAAACCAAGGGTTCAAAGTAACTTGCCAGCTGTGTTACCTAGGAAAGCCAAACAACCAAAAAAAGCCATTAATCTCTGCCTCAAGTGTAAAGGCAGAGCCACATTTCCTAATTGCCTTTGGGTCATGGGTTATTTCAAGTAGCACACTGTCCTAGAGCTTCTGTGCTGTCAAGGGTTTATTTTGTATGGTTCTGTGTAGTTCTGCTTCCTTTCACCTTCAAATTTCTCAATAATTCCATGTGTCTCCTCAGATGCACACTGTCCCTTGAGCACAGATGAGCTAATTTTGAAAACTGTCATAGGAACAGCATGGTACTAAGGAGCATCCTAACAAAGTACCACCTCCATGCAAGGGAGGAATCTCTCAACCTCTGCTGCAGATGACAGATAACAAGTGGGAAAGCACTGCTCATCCCAGGCACTGCTTGTATTCACAGCCTTTGTCCCCTAACCTCTCAAACCCTCTTCATCAGATTCTAGCGCAGACCTGGACAGTTTGCTGCCATGAGAGATACTGGAGTGGCACAAGCGCTAATAAAACCTTGCAGAGTTTCTTGCACTAAGAAAGAGACTAGTGATTAAAGAAGTATTTTTACAGTTCACCTGTCATCTGATGCATCTTCTATGAAACCACAACTGTGCTTGGTTCCTGTTAAAAATCTGTGAGACTTCGTTTTTACAATTTGTACTGGATGCAAAACCCCTGTGCTGCTTTGGGCCAACTACTCCCAAGAACATGCACAAATAGCCCACTGCAGCACCATCTGGTACACCTGAAGCCTCAGCGGTCCAAGCATCTGTACACATTTACAGGGGTTATAAGCAGCTTTCAAAGGCTGGCATGGGGACGAAAAAGATCAGCAGTCCATGTGCAAGAAAAGAAACTGAAAGGTTTAATCCAGCTATACCACATGGACTGGAAAATTTCATTACTTAAGTCAGTAAAATTTCATTACTTGAGTCTTCTTTTTCCCATTTTGTTTCACAGAGGAGTAAAGCTTCTCCCCAAAAATAACTAAAGGAGAAGATAGAAATGATTTCACAAACATATGGACTTCTAACATGTGGGAAACAGCAAGAATGATTTCTTCTGTATTCAGCAAGAGAAACAAACTCAAGAACATTTCTGTGACTCTACACAGCACTTACCTAACAAGTAGGAAGAGGAATGGGACTCCTTAACTCACTTTATGTTAACATTTCCAATTTGTTGAGTGCCTCAAAGGACTAGCTAAACTGATAATCAAAACTGCAAATAGTTGAGGTGTTATGAAATATCTGATGGTTGTCCAAAGCTAAAAAGAGTTACTTGGGTAACACTAATGAAGTGATTCCTTTCTGAAAAATAGGCACTGACACAGAAAAATTGCACTGATTTTTCTCTTCAGAATATACCGTTGGAGGAGGAACTGCAACCAGAGAAACTACTAAAAATCTTGCAAAAGCCACAGTAAATAACACAAACTTCTCATATATGCATTGTTTACGTTTCACTTTTGGACAGAGATCTAATAAGCGTAAGGCCTACCATACTTAAACACCACATTACAAAGAGGCTTGTTCTTCCCTCCTAACCCCTAAAAATGTGCAGCAGAGGGGCTGAAAGTCAGGGTTGTTCAAAACTTCCTAATGTTTTCCTATGAAAGCTAACATTACCTCTGTAATCAATGGAAAAAGAGTGCCTCAGAAGGTAGGAAGCTGGCACATGACACTCCTCTTGAAATCGTTCTGTAGCCCTCAGACTACAGAAGGTGCTTCAGGAGATGGGCCTCTGTATACTAGGCGTAACCTCTGTGTATCCCACACCTCCTTCCTTGATTTGTCAGGAGCTGGCCAGCAAAAGAAGCAGCATGCTTTATGCAAGGGCCTTTTCCAGATTTCTATAGGGCAAATTCCACTATATAAGCCTCCTTGAACTATGACTCTGAGATCTGTATAAAGAGCCCAGAGTATGATGTGCCCCAGGTACTGTAGTCACTTTTAACACAGCAAAAGAGACAGAAGAATCCACAGCTATGTACAGTCGCTGGCTGCAACAACCAGAGTCAGAGAGACCTATAACTTTGCATTCCATCCTTTCATCTTAGCTTTTTCTTCCCTTTTCGTTTGTCCCGTCTCCACAAACCTGCTCCTCACCAAAAGCTTCAATGATAATATCTCTCTGATGTCCCAAATCATAGAGATTTACTTGGTTTCATCTATAAGCATATGGAAATACCAGATCTTTCCTCCTTCCACATGCTTTAGAAAAAAGCGCTCTCATGTCCAGCTGCATGAGATTTTAAATACCTTCAAAGTGGTCGGACAGTACCTTGTGCCCAAGTTGAGCTGCCTCTCCCCGAGCTGCAGTAACTATAGGATCAATGAGGTGACCAATTTCCTGGACAACTGATGTCAGTTGCTCCTGTAGAGCCTAATATAAAGAGAAATTGTCGGTTACTATCACAGCTACCTTTTTGTCAAGCTGTACCATACCACATCAAACACCATCAGACCAAATGCTGTTCAGGGCATGGATGCAGAAATCCATGCTGTTACTTTTCTTGATGTCCTTGCTCATTTCTTCCCCTTTAGCCTGTTTCAACACCAAAAAACTCAGATTGGTCTGCTCCTCTGCAGACTCATATGGTGAGTCTGGGGACCTGAACATCAGCTTTTCCTGTCCTGGTGAGAGTAAGGTCTGGGGATCTCCCTGTCTCTCTTTCCCTGGGAGAGAAGAGGGAAGGTGGCTACCATCACCTCTAGCTGATAGAAACCAACTCAAGAGTAGGTGTGCTTTCTCATTACAACGAAAATCTCTTCCCACAAACTGCTCTTTCATGCTAAGGATTTAGTATTGCTGCACTGATCAGAGAAACCAGCAGGAGCCCCAGTGTAAAAATGAAGACAATCTTCAAAGCCGACAGTACAGCACAAGAAAAAAAAACTGTGCAGCAGACTTTGAAGTCAGCAGGAGAAATTCACCTATAAGGAAAGGCAAAAGAACAGCATGACTTCTCTGAGAGACAGAGATGTGGACTGGCCTCCCGAGTACCATCTGTGAGACAGGAGCATAAGAAAATCATATTGCTGAGATTGTCAGGACATAAATAATGGTTTTCAGTTCAGAGATGATGAATGTCCTCCAAGCTGCTGGGATTTAGTTCACTCCCATGAAAGGCAAAAGATTTTTGCACTTTGTTATAACCCTCTTCTGCTTTAAAATTAACTGCCATTTTCAGTAAAATTTATTTTAGTTCAATAGTACAGCCAGATGACTTCATTGTTTAAATAAAAAAGAATTATAATGATAACATATTTCCTGTAGTAACTTCTTTTGTATAACTTCATCTTGCCTGAGATGTTTCTACTTTGCAGTGTTACAGCCCAGAGAAACCATTAGAATACACAGATAGATGAGTAATTTCAGGAAGCAATAGTACAAAAGACACTAAATACCGAGCTGAGCATCTAATCATGAGTTTTTGAAGTCAGTCTGGCATGACAGCCCTTCCCCAATTTACTGAAGGCTGAAAGAGTACAACACTTGTTTTCGTTACCACAGGGTGAGGAAGATTTTTTTAATGAGAAGATAGAATCAACCATGACAATCAGCTCAAGACTTCACTTGTTTAATGATCAGGCATTTAAAAAAGCTATGTAGATGCCTACATCAATGGATTTCTAGTACTAGAAGCTGCATTCCAACTTCCACATGTCAAGGCACTAGAGGAATGCTATCAGTCCATCACATAGCACAGAAAACTGAGTAATGTCAGGGGGATGGCTGAAAAGTAATCCTTCCACCGCTACTTTTGCCTGCTGATTCTGGTATGTTTTCAGAAATGATACAGTTGGCCTGGGACAAGATTTTGCTTGGGAAGATTTCAATAAGAATAACTTCTCCCCTCATGAGTAGATTGCACTGAGTGCTGCAGATAGAAAGAAAAGCAGGAGTGGAGCTGCTCAGCATTACTCTGTCCTTGGGCCATCTCCCTTACCTCAACTGAGATGTCATCCCTGGTGGCCAGACTCTGACTGACAGCTGCAAGGGAGGCCTGCTCAATGTCCCTGATGCATCTGTTGATACCATCAATGGAGAAATCACATTCTCTCTGCCCTGGAGCCTTGTCTCTGAAAGATAGAGGCAGTAAGCTGAGCAGGGCTGGCGGGAGGCAGGCTCTTTCAGAAATGCACACAGCCATATGGCATTACCTGGCAGTATATAAAGCATGTGGGAGGGGAGCAATAAAGACAAACACACTAGGTTTTTGTTCTACCTGCACCATTTTGATGTATGTAAAGAGTCCTCTGTGCACTCTCATACACCCTCCACTCAAAATAGATAGAAATTGTTGCCCTAGGAGTGAAAATTCCACCTCTTTTGGGATGGCCAGATTGACCCAATAATGAAAGTTGACACAAAAATGCAAGAGACTGCAGGAAAAAATACTCATATTTCTGTATAGTGTAATCAACCATCTCAAAAAAAAATTCTCCAGGCATCAGATATTACATTCAGTCCAAGGCATCCTCTAAGGAAGCTTAATTTCTGAATATTTTGTTCTAACGTGCAGATTGCTACTTCATTACAATTATTGAAGATCAATAACACTGAAAATACTTCTTAGCTCACTGTTTTCATACCACTTTGATTTAATCAATACTAAGAGGTTAAGTATAGAACTATATTTAAAAATTTCTGATAAGAAAGGGATGGACAGTCCAAAAAATGAAGAGTATTCCTTTCTTGCAATGAAACCGATAACTCAGTAGCAAAGAATAAATAGCAAAACTAATTTACAGTCTGACTCACCTCAAAAAGAAAAACATTTTTCCACATACTATATGTTGGTGTATGATCTAGATGAAGGCTACATTTTATTTTTCTTTATTCTGCAGCATTTTCTGTAACATTTACCTTCAACTGGAGGTGGAATCACAGAAGGACAACAAATATAAATAAAGAAAAACCCTATGCTGCAGATTGCTGCAGTCATCAGTAATGACTAAACTCCAGCATAACTGGGGAGACACAGCACATCACAGAACAAATTATTTCCATTAGTGGATAACACCACAGTGCTAATGGCCATAGAAATATATTGTTTGTGAATAGCTGCTCTATTATTACAGTCTAAATGTGGACACAGTTACTGCAAAAGACATACCTGATGGAGGTGATAAGACTCTTGATAGAATCAGAGACAGTGTGGGAATGCCCAGCAAGAACAGACCATGTCGGTGGGTCTTTTGGATTGATAGCCAGAGAACGAGCAGTTCTGATCAATAAAGATGAGCTCTCCAACATTGTTTTAGCAGAAACTAGAATTGGTTCCTGTGCTTGTGATCCCTGTGGTCAGGAAGATACAAAGAAGATGTACATAGTTGAGTTCATCCTTGCTTTCTGCTGCAAAAAATCTGTTTATTTAACAGCATTAAAATGGTACCATAATTTCTTGTATCATATCATTATATTCACGGATAGTCAATGTGAAAATAGCATTAAAATAATAGAAGACAGCAACTGTATTTTCTGTAACATACTTAAGATAAACTTTCCAATTTTTATGAAAAGCACCATCCAGATGAGAAATAGAACAATGACACTTATTTGAATATGGAGATATCATTGAAAATGAACTGTCACAAAATTTGCAAGAAAAACCAAGCATGATCTTCTCCTAACAATTAGTTGGACTACAACAATCCAATTCAATTTTCATCTCTATATCTCTGTAATTGCTACTGATCTGGTAAACACAAGTGCCATAGTTCTAGAGGATAGGCTTAGGTTTCAGATTGAGACCGACAGCTTTAAGAATGCAGCAGTTGGAGAGTGAGTAATGACTCAGCTCCAAAGCCACTGTGAAGCTTGAAGGATTTACTGCATTTCTCCTAATAAAGGGAAAATAACCCTTTTATTACCTACTTCAGATACTCTATTGTAATTACAGAAAATACAGAAGGCTCACAGAAAGTTATTCATCAGAAAACATGCGTCTTGTCATCATTTTTGGACAGGAAAAACCCCAATGACATACTTTTACAGAACTAGTTAAGTCTCATCAGTTAAAACTGCTATTGAGGGTAAAAGGGGTATTCATTACTTTACCACAAGCCAGAATCCAGACAGTACGTAAATCATTTGCACTTCACTAACAAGAGATGGGCAGCGCTTAATGTAGCCCAGGTAATTTTATTCTCCTGGTACAAAATTCAAGATAGAGTTAAAGCAAAAGACAGCAGAATGCTCTGCAAACCCTTAGGAACACAGAAACATTTCAGAGTCACGTCTTCACTCTCCCTTTCTCTCTCTGATACCATATTTATTCAACATCTCCAACTTTTTGAGGGTGGAAGTGCAACAATCTGCCTTACCTCCGTGCTGATCTGTGCTGGTATGCTGACAAATTCTGGATTTGAAGCAAATGCTGTCAGGTTTTCCACTGCCTCTATCAATGGTGCAGTTGCAATTCTGCACTTGTTGCGGTTCTCTTCAGAGAAATCACCATCCAGGGCCTGGAAATAAAATCATGGTTGAGTCTGAAAAGAGTTTCTTTGCAAAACTGAAGGAAGATAGCCTAATTCTTCATCATTTTATACTACTGTGAGCTTATGGTATGTGAAAATGCCTCCACAAACAAGGCTGATAGAACATGATCTTCCAGGTATGTGTTTCTTTACTCAGCTGGTTATTGATTCTAAACTTCAACTCACTGCTCTGCTTCACAAGACTGAAAAAAAGTTCTCTATCTTTGCACTATCACGACCCTCAAATTATGCCTCATTATATCATACTCCAAAGCACAGAAGGGGCTAACAAGGTGGTTCTTGCCTATAGACTGATTTAAAAAAAAAATTTTTTTAAGTAAATCAATAACATTTTCACACTAATCAGCTTATCTTTTTCATAATCTCACAGGAAAGGTATCAATATGAAGGACCTTCTGTGAAATGTAATAGAATGAGTCTGTCCTGGGAGCATAATTGAGAAGATTTTGACCAGCTAGTGGTTTCCAGAAGGGTTTATAACTGTGAGTCCTCTACGGCTTAAGAAGTATTACTTCTGCTTGCATGAGGAAAAGCTACCTCCTGCCAAACTGCAGGCAAGTATCTGAAAGATAAAACACTACTATAAATAGGAGACTGTTAAATAACAGCAATATACATGGCTCCTGTTTGTTTCCCAGACTTATTTTTTTTCTCCTATAATTATAGTAAAGCTGTCAGAAATACCTCCACAAATCCGCATATACTGAGCAATGTAAAACATTAAAAGCTTTCACATTCAGTTGTCAGCAAATTACATTAAGCACATCTCTCCAGTGGCATCTCATTCTGCCTCTCCTAACACTCCTACTTCCTAATTCTTTCCATCTTTACTACAGCACAGTTACACCACTGCATGAGTTTTCCAGTTCTTCAAAACATCACTCCTTAAACCATTCATATCGCAGGAGGCAAACACCTCTGATGCTGTCTCAACAGGAAAAAAAAACATAAAGGCAGTAGAAAGTACAATTAAGTAGCATTTTTACCTTGATAGTTTTAACCAGGTTAGCAGTACTGTTTGCAACTTCCTTGGCAGACTGCACAAAATGTCTCTTGGCAACAGGATTTGCTGTCTTTGACGAAGCAATTCGACAAGCATTGCACAAAGCAGAGGTATGTTTGGCCACAATAGTTGCAGCTGATAATACCTATAAAAATTGATAGCAAAAAGCAAGCAAATTGTCAAAGGAACATCACAGATACTATAGCTCTGTAAAGTTCAAAGCTATGAAACAGTTTGAAACCCAAAGTCCTTTGCTTAGCCACAAACAAGGCAAAAATCAATGACCATTCACTGCAGTCCTCTGGAATCACCTGTGATGGGCTGCTTGATGGGTCTACCAAATTCTGGCAAGCCATCTGGATTGCTTGATTCGCTCTAGCAAATTGAATTGGATCAACAAGACCCTGTTGACCAGCTTGACTATTTGGATCTGAGATGCCAACCAGGTAAGCAGCCTAGAAAAAGGAGAAATAAAGAAAAGCACTCCTAATTAAAAATGCTAAATTCATCCTGTTTTTTTATTAACTCACCACTTGTCATAGCATATGTTGGCTAGAGATTATCAGAGATTGTAATGTTAAGTACTACTACCATTTTTTTGAGTAATAAATCTCCAGAATCCTCTGCAAGCAGGAAAACTTAATCTTACACATGGGGAATTTCTTTAGTCAAAACAAAATTCTCCACTGTTTAAGCAGCCGGCGTCCCTGGGAATGTTCTTTTTCACTCGTACAATCAATGAAAAGAGCTTTGATGGTCACAGTCATCAGCAAATCATTTACTGGATTAGCCATCAACTCTGCTAGTCTCACTGCATCTCAAGATGCCTGATGGCCAAACTTATTTGCTTTCTCAAACTCAACAAGGATGAATTGTCTGAACTGTCAAGACTCTATGTGAATGTTTCTTGATGAATTTCCACTACAGATAAAAACATCTGTCACCTGAATATGCAAGCAAGGCAACACAGGGTTAGATGTGGAGAAGATTAGGTCCATAATGACACATTCCACATTTGGGGAAATCAAGAAGCAGTTCCCAGATGCTGAGGATGGTCTAGCCATACTCAAATCCTACACTGAAGGGACTGTAGCAGCTCTCAAAAGTTAAGTCACTCAGTTATCAATTATCAGAGAAACCACAGTGACCAACTCCAGACTAATTTGTCATAGTAGCCTCAGAATTTCAGTTATTCTGAAGGTATCTCAACAGATGAAAGAGGCTGTTTATCTAAAACAGTAGTACTCCTTAAGAATTTTTCCCAGCTAAAACATTCATCTAAATGATGTCTGGGGATGTTTGTGCACTCCTCTCTGAGGTAAAAATTCGGAGCTCAAGCTGCAAACATGGATTCTGTGTGCTGCTGCTGCTTTGATGTTTGCTTCATAAGGAAAGTTTACTTCTTGATGTTACTTCCCTTCCTTGTACATGCTATTGCACTCAGCTACTTCTGCAATGCACAGCACGGCACGCACAAATCCTGTGGATCTCCACAGAGCACACCCACAGTACAAGACCACCATTTGTTTGGGCACAAGTCAGTCTCAGATTTACACACTCACCAAGTGAATTTCCTAAGACAATACAAACAGACTTGGCTTTACAGATTTCAGTAGCTTACCTGAGCGGCTGCCTCTGTGAGGCCACACAGAGCCTTGGATGCCACTCCAACACATTCTCCAAAGACTAAAAGATCTCCAGTTTTTGCATTTTGTGAGATGCCTGCCATTGATTCACCAAGAACCTCAGAAATTAAAAAAAAATTAAAAGTTACCCTCTCAATATGCTTCCTTACTACTCAAAGGGCAAAGGATTCCTAGCCTTGAATCAGCTCTGGCACACAAATCACTTCGACTCAGCTACCAAAATTTTTTTTCTAATTAGTAACTGGATTGGGCACATTCCTCTGTAAGGCATAAGGGACAATGCAGTGAAAGTGCCACACATAAACCACCACCACAGCACAGACAACTATGTGGATAAGAATTGTCTCTCATTATTTTCACTGTCATCTACTGGTCACAGCTATCCTGGCATAGACTGTGGAACATGACAACCTATACCACAGTGCACCTCAGACACCGGGAACTAATGGACATTCTGATGCTCAGATGGTTTCAACAGACTAGATACAATTTCATTTCCACTGATTTTTGGAGTAAAGTAGGCATATCCCACTGAATTCAGTTTAATTTCTTTTCAAATTCGAAAGATGTTCTGACCACAGTCAAGCACTGGATGCAGGACAACATACGCATCCATTAAGCTGTCTCTTTTACAGAAAGAGAGCCATAAAGATGATGAGAGGGCTGGCACAACTCCCTTATTAGGACAGGCTGAAGGGGTTAGGGGTGTTCAGCCTGGAAAAGAGAAGGCTCGGGAGGACCTCATAGTAGATTCTCATACCTGAAGGGGCCCTACAGAAAGGTTGGGGTAGGACTTTTTAATAGGATCCAGGATGGCAGGACTAGGAGTAATAGATGCAAATTGGAAAAGGGGAGATTTAGGCTGGAAAGAAGAAAGAAGTTCTTCACTGTGAGGGTGGTGAGACACTGGAACAGGTTGCCCAGAAAGGTTGTGGATGCCCCCTCCCTGCAGGTGTTTAAGTCCAGGCTGGATGAGGCACTGAGCACCCGGTCTGGTGGCAGGTGTCCCTGCCCATGGCAGGGGGTTTGGAACTAAATGATCTTTAAGGTCCCTTCCAACCCAAACCATTCTATAATTCTAAGGATATGAAACAATTACAGCAAGCCAAATAAGGCCACCAAAACCAAAGCTTCAAAGAAGACACATAGCATGGTATGCTTAAAAATAACTCAAGATCTCACACAGACCTTCTGGTGTGCCAGAGTATCTGGACTGCTCAGATATTTCTCCAAGATGTTTTGCACAGAATGATACAAAAAATGCATTTCACCGCCAAGTCTCCCATTTATTCTCTGAACCATTGTCACAGCTGCAGTCAAAATTAATAATGAAAATTATGACATGGTGTTTAATACACAGGAGAGAATGGGAGAGAGGTGGAAAGTTGAGCAGTATTGCATACTAGTCACTTAGTTAAAATTTTCTAACCTAGGTAACTTGCCTTAAGCAAGCCAAACCTGAAATTACCTGTAGAGTGACCCACCTCAGGCTTTTCTGAAGGAATGCAGCACACATTTTAGCTAGAAATCATTGTGCTGTGTTTCTAACACATTTGATACACACATGATAAGCTGACTTAGAATAACTAAAACACATTTCATAATTGGCAGAGAGGTCAGAAAAGGAAATTACCTTTGAGTTTTCCATTACGCCCTCAATACAATCAAAATATGAGAGATCACTCACAGGTTCATTTGGGTTATCCAGCATTCCCTTTACTGTCTGAAATAATGAAAAATATTCTGATTATTGACAGAGTCTAAGAAGCTCTACCAAGAAGAATACAGAACATCACATCCACCCTGCTTATTAATCTTACAACTTAATCACCAGCAAGCAAACAAAAACACATACTGACTAAATACACAAATGAGCACGCTATGCGTTAAATGTTACCCTACATTAACTAAACATTTGTGCACCATCATCTGTGGGAAGGAAAGATTAGTGCGGTTTACCCTTGTGTTTGCAATGAGTGAGTTATGGTCTAAAGCTACAGTCTAGCTTAAAGCATTACAGTAATTAAATCACAAGGAGAAGGTGGAGTAAGAAGTATCCAGAAAACACTTTCACCTTCCATCTCTTCCTGGGCTCTCACAAGACATTGCAGCAACTCTTTGTTGCTATGCTTCATATTTAAATAATGACTTGTAAAGCCAACAATACTCCCACAGTGGTTGCACCACTATGAAGACAGAAGCCCTCAGAGTGTAAGGAAAAAGAGCAGTGAAACACAAGCCAACACAACTTCCCACTGGCATACATTTGCTATTTCTATAATCCTTTCAGCTGAAATTCTGGGCAAGCATAGCTAACTCACTGGAGGTCACAAAATAAGGTGCTCCTTAAGCACAGTTTCACAGAGACTCCAGGGCACACTGAGTCTATCAAGTCCAAGCTGAGACACACTCCTACTGCAGAAGCAATCCTTTTGTAGTATTTTAGCCTTGGGAAGACTATAAATAGTAAGTGATGAATTGCAGAAGTAAAGGGAAGATGTAAGAGCTTAATCAATATAAAAAGAAACTAGAAATTAAGAAGATCAAGCATGCTTTCTCCCAAATCTAATAGGTTACTCAAGTCTTTGGTACCAGCTCTCAACACCCCAGATGCACTTGCAATGGCCCTTTGACCCTTCTGACAGCCAGGGGCAGAACTGACAAGCTTGTTAGCAGTTATCTATGATCTGTGCATTGCCTGAGTATTATGTCTTTCAATTGATGTACTACCCATTATTTAACCATCCAGACCTTTGACTCACAAAACAGAGGATACCTTGAAAAATCATGTATTGACATATGTCATAAAAGTTTGGCTGAGACAAAACAAATACAAGACATCAGAAATTAACATTAACAAATTGCAGGGAGAGAATGGAAAACATCATCCTAAATTGGGATGTCAGTAACAACATTCTACATTCATAAACACAAAGATTCTGCAGCTCTCTCCAGTGCTTTAATTAAAAGGGAACTAAAACCTGGAAGTGATAAAACAGTGACACAAGCTTATCAGACAAAGGAAACAAAAAATTTGGGGGTAATTTTTACTCATAAGAACTTTTGAAATACAGCTATACCTCCAGTTCTCTCAGTGCATTGTCACATTCCTTCTGCCCAGGAGCTTGCTGGGTGCACAGTGTGATAAGTTGGTTTATACTCTCAGTCACAGCTCTAAGAGAATAAAACAAAAAATGTACATATTAAACTATATCTTTTATTAGAACTGTTCCATAATGATTTAATTTTTTTTTGTACTACTGCACTTTTTCTTAATAGTGTTTGGAGATAATTCCATTTTAAATAGTTCACCTAGAAACTTCTTCTTGAACAAGCTTTGTAGGAACAAAAACATTCTCACTAAAGCATCTGATACTGATCCACACCTAAAAATCTACCGCTTCAACACGAACAATTGAGATGTTAAACCAGACGAAACAGAAGCTTCATCTCACAGCAACAAAAGTCTGTGGCAAGGGTTTGGCTGCAGGGATGGCCTCAGTGAGAAGAGGCTGAGACCTGCCCCATGCCAGGCACAACTGGTTCCAAAGAGTTCCAACAGACCTAGCAGGACACAACTAAGCCAAGCAGCCAAGCTGGTGGTGTTGCTGGGAAAGCATTGTTAAAAAAAAGTTAAAACACCACCTGACAGCAGGTCAAGGGCAACCCAGTACACCAGGACACTGATATAACTCAGTTGCTAAAAGGTTTTTTATTACCTCTCCAGGTCTGGTATTAACAGAATCATTTCTTAGCTAGCACCTCTGTGTCCTAAAAGACACAGAAACAAGAAGACAATAAATAAATATTTGAATACAAAGTCATATTTGATATCCTCTGTTTGCTAAGTCTTGTGTCTTGTCTAACACACTGAATTACAAACACACAATCCTGCTGCTTGTGTAGTCTGTTACTAAATTCTTTTTCCTCCCTAACTAATCATTGACATTGCCCAAGTCAGCATGCATCAGTTCCCTCAGGTTTAAACCCTCCAACACTAACCCCAGAGAGGAACAGGATGCTTTGAATCTAAAAGCCACGTTTCATCAAATACAGCATATAAATACATGGATCTTGCAGCAAACTCAGCAACTGTTTCAGTCCATTGAGATGGCAAGATGTGGTGAGGTGTTCTCCCCTTCTTCCCCCCTTTCTCTCCCCCAGCTTTTGCTTGAGCCATAGCCATCAGTGGGAGGTGCGATGAGCTGCTCCTGAACATTGGAAGATAGCTGACTACAGTCAAAACACTGTCTGGAGGGGGGTACCTAGATACTTGATTCCGACAAGAGTATGACTACAGGTCAACTATCTTACTCCATGAATAGTGGACAGGAGCTCTCCTGTATGGCAGGGGCTGCATGGTAGGATCTCCTCCCTTGGGGGGGGGAAACTTACTTAAGGTTTTGTACTACTACTCAAGGTTGAGAGATTCCTTGCAACAGATTCTCAATAAGTAACTAATAGCATGCTGAAAACTTTGAAATCTTAGCTAAGTGATATGAAGGATTGAGTGCGCAGATATATAGAAACCTTTAGACCTCTTGACTCAACAGGAGGGTCTCCTTGACAACCTGTCTGACCCTGTCCTCTATGCAGTAAGTAATAGGGTGTACCTGGACACCAAACCTCCTAAAACTCTGCTGCATTTATTATCAAACTTTGTTAAATTACTGTCTTAAATTAATATTTCTTTTCTTCTTTCTTACAAGTGAAGTCAATCACTCCCCCCCCGACATAAAAGGAAGTCAAT
>VZTY01001131.1:0-24459 GCA_013400935.1 Turnix velox
CCACACAGCCTGTATCTGTGTGCACCTGATTCCCCAAACCAGGGATGATGCAGGGCATGAGTGGAATTAGAAGGATTTTCAGAAGTCAGAGTTAATAATGGCTTTGTCATAGATGCATCACACTGAATCTCAAGCTGTGGTCACACATTATCTATGGGTAGGTAGATGTGGGTGCATCACAGAGAGATTATTAGCATGTAAAAGTGCCTAAAACAATATATAAAACCACTGTGCTGTAAGTGGGACTAACCTCTAGGCAGTTGTAAGGTGGATGTAATGCAGTGCATGACTTTCATTTGAGTGGTGTTATTTTCTTTCACTGACTCTTTTCTGTTTCCTCTGTGACTAATGACAAGACAAAACTAAAACTGTCTCGAGCTGAGATGTAGAAGCAATATTACTTCCCTGCAGCTGAGCAAAGTTACTCTCTGGCTTCCAAAAGGATAGTCCTGAGAATCTCCCATAGGATTATCCCCACATTACTCCTGGGAGAATGAAATTCCTGGTATCCCCAGTTTGCCAGATGGTAAAATAGAAGCCCTGATTCGTGATCTCTAATTTTAATTGTCTAAAATATTCTAGCTAATCTTAGCCATGTTCCCTCCATAGTCAGTAGGATGAGATAAGGACTTCCAGGGCATGATTCATCCCATGTATTGGTGGCTCCTTTCTGAGGACAGGATGAATCACTCACTGCAAATACCTAGGTCTCTCTGATTATTATAGCCTAAATCAGGCTGCAAATTTTTAAATGAATAACTTCAGGTAATAGGAATCTCTCTTAGGTGTGCAATGGATGTATGGATCTCTTAGAGGGACTACATTACATTCAAGGAGCTCAATCTAAAAATCTACTGTATTCAACATTATGAGGTTCAAAAACAAGAATGAAGTGATTTTTATGTAGGAGTGGAATGTGTGTGTTTTAAGTTTTAGATCTGCCTTCATTTCCAGTGACTTCTACAATTTGTATCACACAAACAGTCGAGTGCAGAGGCAGAAAGAACATTTTACCCATCAAGGTTTTGCAAGAGACGAGCAATTCTCCAAGTCACCCGAGACTCCATATAAAGAATTGCAGCAAGAATTGTATCAAGTAATGCTGGTATCAGAGAGATTTAATTCTTTTTCAGTGATCCAGGGCAATTTTGGTTTTTTTAGGCAACAGAGAAAAAGAAGCATTTTTAGGGCTTGATTCAATTGACCGATTTTATGCATCAGCTTCAAGAATTGCACCCTGGACTCTGCTGATGACACTCATTAGACACTGCTCTGAACAACAAGAACAAAGTGGAACTACTTTAGATTAAAAACTCTGCCATACAGACTAATTTCAACACAGATTATCTGTGACTGTGTGCAGAGTGAGATCCTTCAGTTTTGCCTTGCTTTAGCTGCTGAAAAATAAAATGCAAGCCAGAAGCTTTCATCAGCCTCTGTTGAGATTTAAAACACTCCATATAAAATACCATGGATTAATTGTTTTTCCAGGTCTAATGTTTCGTTTTTAATTAGATTAAGAAAGGCTGTAAAGAGCAGAACAGGTTTTCATTAAAGCTTCATGGAGGTGGAAAGGAGAGCTTTGAGAAGAGTTGACAAAGTTGAAGTTGTTACAATAGTTTAACAAAACTGGGGGGGGGATTTTTATCTCTTTGGGTAGCCTTTGCTGCAAAGACAATTTCCAAACCATGTCTGGCAAAGAGAAAAACACTTGGAATATCACACTAAATGCACTAAATCACAATTAAAAAGGCCTGATTTTTGCCACAAATTTTTGGGTGGGTTACTGGATGTTCCAAGACCAAAATGTGCTCATGTGGTGTTCCTGACTTGATTAAAAAGGGAGAGAAATGACACTAAAATAGGATAGAAAAGTAGAAGAAGGACATCAGAATGATTGGGAAGGCATCAGGAAAATAAGTAAGGAGATAAAGGGAATACCAGGGGGGGATTAGTCTTTGAATTTCCGTAGGCTGCTTAAGGTGGTTGCAATACATCCTATTAAGTTAATGAAGCATCTTTGTCTCATACCTCCTCTGTAGAAAATGAACATGCCACTGAAAAATCTCACTAGGGTGGATTAATAATTCCCTGAGAGAGGCTGACCAGAAAAAAAATACAGCTGAACTTTTGAAAAACTTTGAACATTTGGGGATTTCACTTTGAATTACTTCAAAATCTGTCTCCACAATGCCAAAAACCTCAGCAAAAATAGTCCCCCACACAGCATTGGTGAAGTATTTTACAGGCTCTCTGAAAATGTCTTTTAATTTTCGAAATTTATATTTGAGCATGTAATAGATTTCAAACCACCACCAGAATAAATCTTCTCAAACAAGCAAAGACAGAAAGAACCTCCAGAAATAGGATATTTTAAACAAATTTGCATTATTCTTTTCCTTTTCACTTTTTGGAAAGGCCATTTTCACCAGGCTGGAATAATTCCCAACGTGAAATAATTTCAGCATGCTTTTCAGTCTTCTATGAAAGCTTTTTTTTTCAAGTTTTGGATATAAGTAAAGAACATACCAAATACTTTAAGATAATGAGAATAATATGGGTTTGATGGATGGACCANAAGACATTCCAAGTTGAGTTTTCCAGCCTTAACAGGAGATCTAAACTTGTCAGATTCTGACTTAATCATCTTAATTTCATTCAGAAGTTAATAAAGAGAGAATGATTCATCTCATTCTAAAATAAACATATAAACCAGAGGCAATGAAGCATGTTCTATAGACAACCATCTTCTCTTAGGAGGACAAATTCTTGTCACTGTACCCCTGAAATTATAAAACAAGGGTTATTCATACCAGAACTGGAGAGTCAGGGCCATTACCTTTAAGATCAGGTGACACAGATTCATTCTTCTCTAAGCAGAGAGCTTCCTCTTTGACCACCTGCTGGAATATCTTGCATTCTGGATGGATTCCCACAACCTCAGTGAGAGAAGGACAAAGCAAATCAAGAAGTGCTGTGATTACTGCAGCAAAAAGAACCAGGTTTCTTTCCAGTTTGTACCTCCTGGCTGACGTTTTGAGGGCTAAGAATGTTAAAACTCCAAATGATTTTTTTTCCCNTCCTATAAACAGGGAGTGTAAATGGAATTTATCTCAAATTAAGACAACTACATTTAAACAAGCAAATGGATTTCTAGACATTGAATGGTCAATAGGGTCTAGATTCAGATACAGATGCTTAGTGTCATTAAGATGATTTTGATTTGCCTTCATCTCCCACTGCAGTAAGTTTCATATCCCCTGTATATATTTGCTGTGATTGTGAAGCTGCTTCTGATACCCTAGAACCTCCCATAGAGATTATCTCTGGGAAGGCAATTAAATGCTGAGAAAGAATCTACAATCTCAGTGTCTACCTGTAATCTTGTCTGAGCAGTCCGTGGAAATTTAAAGGATGCCTCACTCAGCCAGGAATGGTTATTTCAGGATGCTACTGGGTATCCTAGTTCTCCCAAGGGTATATTTTTCATTCATTTTGCCAGTTACATGTAGAAGTCTCGAGTGCATTATTTGGTGTCTCAACTACTTTATGTGCTCATGTTTAGGAGACTAAATAAACCCCACAATCAATACAGTCTCTAAAGTCTAGAAAGCAGCTGAACTGCATTCAATCAAGTAAAGACTGGATCAAAGCCTCCTTCAGAGCATGGATCTTCATGACATAGAGTGTCTTACATGGGATAGAGCAGAGGGTTTGCTCCTTTGCCAGCTGAGCTATTCAAGGCAAAGCCAGGGTCTCAGGGGGTGGTAGTTTTATTTGAAATGATGGATTGAAGTAGGGCTTTCTGAGACATCTCTGAGAAGGGCTGTAGGCCATTCTAAACCTCTAATGACTGAAAAACCAGTACAGAGAAAACAATGCTGCTAAATTGCCTTTTCAGTCTCAGGGTGTTGATTTATTTACCCTCAGAATGCTTTCAGTGAGCAGTGCAACCAGGTCTTCTTTTAGCCTCCACAAAAACTTTTCTGGAAGTCATGTAGGCTATTAGCAATAATATCTGTCTAGTGGAAAAAAGATAGAACACAACTTCATCTTTAAAAATCTTTAAAAATTCTGCCTCCATCTGAATTTCAAGGTATCCTAGGCAGACTGCTTTAATTATGAAGCCCTAGAGATGGTTCTTACATCCTAATATTAGAACAGAAAGGATTAAGGACACTGTTTAAAAATAAAATTAAGACATAGCTTTTCTTATTCATTATATTCCTCCAGTGAGTAATTCAAAAATACATTTTACAAATCAGCATGAGGGACTTTTAAAATAGTTCTTCTTGCTGTTCATCTGCAGTGACACCCCTTCTGAAATGAAATTTTTCAAGCACTAATAGGATCCCTGCTCATTGCTTGATATTCTAAGAGAAATTTCACTTTGTGTTCGACCTACATAACAAATGACTGATTTGAGTAATAATAACAAAGTGATTGCTACATAAATCTCTCACTGTTCCAGTTTATAAATATGGATTCAGCTGGACAGGAAAGAAGCAATTTCTGTGCTTTCTGGAATGTCTCACCCCTGTTACTGTTGAAAAACTTTGTATTCAGAATATTCTTGAGATTTAAAGACAACTTCCTATCTATATAGAGTCCTTTGGTAAAAAAGGACTTGAAAGAAACAATTAGTTATAACCCAAACTGAAATCAAACTATGAATGGCATTCAAATTGCCTTTGAGAAATAAGAGATGGGTTCACTCAATTGCTATCTCATGCCAGAGGTGCTAAGAGTGGTTGAAACATATAAATAATTAGTAATGAAAAGTTTCAGAGGAGGAAGGGCTACCTTTCTCCAGAAGTCAACTTAAGCAGCACATGCAGCTGGTGTTGGTGGAACAGAAATGAGGGCCTAAAGAGCTGAGTTCTTCCAGTTAGACATTGAAAATGTGTTCCAGACCATCACCTGCTCAAAGTACAAGGCATCTCCTCTTTTCCCTCCTTTGGTAAATCTAAACCATACCCACAGTCACCAGAATTCAGCAGGGTTGTGGTGAAGTAGCTGGGAAAGCCCATAACCTACCCACAACAAAGTTGAGCTGTTTTAATTCACGATGGAAAAATCCTTTTTTCTACCACATCAGATCCATAGTCCACATAATCCTATTTCTGAAAGCAGTGATCAATCAACAGAAAACACAATTTTATGGCTCCTTCTGGAAATCCTGATCATTTGTTGGTGATCCTCACTGATGATGAAACTGTACTCAATCCATCTACCACTGATAGATTAGAAATTCGTTATCATTCTCATAATTTTATTCTTTATTCTGGGTTACTGGATTTGGGATGGGGGTGGCTGCAGACTTTTCATTGTAGGGTGGTGAAAAAATTAAATATTACTGATGTTTCAGTGTTTGAAAATGAATGTGAAGTGCAATTGCAAATGGAACCTACAGATTATCCTGTAAGAAGCAAAAAAAAGGTGTTGTAACTTTACAATCATGTAGCCTTACTGGAAGTAATCCCATTTAAAAAAAAAAAAAAAGAAAAAAAACATATACAAGAGATAGAGGACAGGGATGATGCTTCAATTTGTTGGTTTTCCTCAGGCTTTAAGAAAAAAAAATATTAAGCCTTTTTACAGTTAAAGAAAAACCATCTGGGTAGAACATTACTTGTGATTTGTTGGCTATGGTTTACTTATTTTTTGTTATTAATCTCACAATGCCATGAGAATAAAGTACATGTGGTTGCTCTCATCTGCCTACCATGGTTAGGTGATGGGGGGTTTTCTAGAGAAAGGGGCTCTGAATTACTTGCAGGAACATGCTGTTGCAATTTGAGAGGCATCTGCTGAAATCACTGAGCTCTCATGGGAAGAGAATGGCTCCTGTTCGCTCTAGATAAGGATAATTTAGGAACCAAAACAAAGCAGAGATTTCTAAGCAGGGATGTCCAGCCTGGCAGAGTCTTCCTTGCCACAATAATAGGTGTAAGAGGCTGATTTAAAATGCTGCTGCTTGAATCAACATTTCCTAGTAGCTAGGCAGAAACCTGGCATGAACCTTACTGAAAATCACTGTGGCTTTTACAGAAAACTTGAAGAGTTTTCTCACTTGTAGACAGCACTCAAAGAAGTGAGCTGTGCATTGCTGAGCATCATAACATGAAGAGCTTTCTCTGGCTCGAACATCAGTGACCGTTCCAAATTCAATCTAAGTCCTAACCACTGAAACAGGAACAAAGCAATCTCATAGTGAGTTTTAAAAAGTCACCCATGACAAGTACAGGCAGGCTAAAAACCTGAGATAGTTTAGTGAGTTAGATTGTGGGCTTGTGCTTTACTTTTAGGTTTGTTTTTCTTAACATAGGTGCTGTTATTGCATTGAAACCTTAAGTGGTGTACTCGCTGACAGTAAGTACAATGTTGTTTTGTATTTCCTCTGCTACAGGACAATTTATTTGCCTGAATCTGAACAGAAAAATAAAGCTAACAGCACTTTTGCTCATGCTGGACAACATCAGACTTAAGCAAGCACTGGGACAAGAGGTTTTCTAGCAACATCCCCATGCCATATGTAGTGCAACTTAATTAAAAGCAATCTTTTCTGAGAGCCCATCTAAAGATGGTGCCCCTAAGCTGTTGTGGTGGTAGAAAACCTGTAATTTAGATGTCACATAAAAGACACATCCTCACTCATTAAGAAGTCCATTAGCACACTTGGGGGAAAGTAGGAACATTTTTCATGCTCTCTGGAAACAAGGGGAGTGCTTCAAAGCTGGACATCAAATCTATTAGTCACTTTGGAGCAAGCAACCCAATGAGATCAAAGAGTCAGAAGTAAATTGGTAACACTTAGTCTTTTTTAAAATTAATAAAAAATTGAAGAAGTGGCTGAATTCACTGAAAAGAAGGGGAGGTTTCAGGAACTTGAAGAGTCTTTCCAGTCACCTGGTTCAGTTTCCAGTGCTGTGCAGCCCAAAAACCTCACAAATGGGCTCTGTGTTGAGTGCATAAATAATTTCTTGAGAATATTAATCATTGTTATTTTCATCTTTGTCTCTACAGCTTGAGTTCTTGTCTCAGATCTCATCTCAGATCTGCTCTGAAATCATCCCTGTACTCCTTGTTCTCTCTGTCTCTACTTCCCCTGTTCAGTTCTTCTGATATGATTCTGGAGGCTGAATATTTTAGCTCTCCCCTTTAGAAAACCAGGACTGTCTGCTGTTCACATTACACACAGCTCCCAGCTTGGAGGATTAAAACTCACCTGATATTTTAGGAATCAAAAAGGCACAGCAGAGACTTTCAAAACTCCTCCATCTCCTCCCCAGTTTTAACAGTGGAATGGAGTGTTTTGCCAGTCCTTGAAGTTGGCTGGTGATGCCAAAGACAAGGGGCAGAGAAGCAGGAAATGCTCTGAAATGCATGTGCTTACTTCAGATGAAATCTTGATGAATAGGCAAGGCTTATGGCATTGAAGGGGACTCATGGAATAACTGAAGAGGACAAAGAAAACCTCAGACCTTTCCATAAACCTCTCAGTCAGTTGCATATTCCTCATCAAAATCTTCCATAAGGCTTGTCCTCTTCAGTCTGCTTCAGTCCATTCTCAAAAAGCCAAGTGCTAATTAGAAGCTTTGAGATAGGGCAGCACAGGCCACTCAAGTCTGGGGCAATTTTCACATCTACTTTGAAGAAAATTGGAACCAACCTCAAGCTCCATAACCTCTAGCTCATTTCTGTGCAGCTACATTCACAATCACAGATGGGAGGATCTTCCTGTCTACTGTGCCCTAGAAGTAATTCTGGGATAATTATATTATAATCATAGAATCATAGAATAGTTTGGGTTGGAAGGGACTTTAAAGATCGTCGAGTTCCAACCCCCCTGCCATAGGCAGGGACACCTCCCACTAGATCAGGCTGCTCAGGGCCTTGTCCAGCCTGGCCTTAAACACCTCCAGAGAGGGGGGCATCCACAACCTCTCTGGGCAACCTGTTCCAGTGTTTCACTACCCTCACTGTAAAGAATTTCTTTCTTATGTCGAGTCTAAATGTATGTAGTATTATGTCCTGTAAATAAAAAAAAAAACAATACAAGAATCTACAAAAACCCCATAGAGTTCTTAGGCAGCAAAAAGGTCCACTGCTAAAATGTGCTTGTTAATATAGATGAGTATCCACTTTGTTTCTACTATATCCAGGCCATGTTTACCACTCATCATTGTGATTGATTGGAAAGCATGATGAACAGACTGCCCAAAGAGGTTGTGATGTCTGAAGTCATCCAAAACCCATCTGGATGGGTTGGAGCAACTGCCCTATGAAGACAGGCTGAAGGAGCTGGGGTTGTTCAGCCTGGAGAAGAGAAGGCTCAGAGGGGACCTCATAGTAACTTATCAGTACCTGAGGGGGTCCTACAGAAAGGCAGGGGAAGGACTTTTTAACATAATATGGGATGGGAGGACCAGAAGCAATNTAGTGGGAGGTGTCCCTGCCTATGGCAGGGGGGTTGGAACTCGATGATCTTTAAGGTCCCTTCCAACCCAAACTATTCTATGATTCTATGATGAGTTCCTGTTTAACCTGGTCTAAGTGTTCCTGCTCTGGCAGGGGGATTGTACTAGATGATCTCTTGAGGTCCCTTCCAATCCCTGACACTCTGTGATTCTGTGTGTGACCACAGCAGACACCAGTCACCAGTGAGGTATTTAGTTATCATAGGAAATTCTGCCCTCAACTTGCAAGCTCTGACACAGTCTTGATCCCAGAAGCTTCCAACCCCAAAGGTAAAGACCTATTTCCAATCTGTGTCCTCAGCCAGTTAAACAGATTATTTCAGGAGTCTTTTTCATTGAAAATGACTACCTAGAGGACATTTTCAGTGTTTGTTTTCTCTTTCTAACTTGATTACCTATGGAACAAGAGAAGCTGAGACACTGATTGCCTCGCAGTCATTTAGAGGAATATCTTGTCAAGATTGCTTTTAAGATGTTGGAGTAATGTTTGAATGCTCCTCTGTGTATTGGATTGTATTTATCTGACTGTGCTTAACAGCACAGCCTTATTCAGAGCAGTACTTGCTGTACACACAGATCCATATATATCTACCTATATATTTGCTCACACATATTCTGTATCTGACAACACAGCCATATTAATTTACTTTGTTTATAAGCCCTATGTAATTAGGTATTATCCTGAGAAAAATGAAAATTAATTTATTAGCTCTCTGCTAAATTGGGTACAGCACTTAATTACCACCAACAATTACAGAAAAACAGAAGACTGTTCACTGAGGATCCTCATTTTCTGCTACTGCAAATATTTCTCTGAATTAAAAAGGGAATTTTTCCCTTTCTATGTGCATGGCATGATGGGGTTTGTATTCCCTAAACCCAAAGGACCAAAACCTAGATGTCAAAGTCCATCTATAAGCTCACTCAGCTGAAGCTGTACCCCTTGTTAGAATCATAGAATAGTTTGGATAGGGTAATGATCTTAAAGATCATCAAGTTCCAACCCCCCTGCCATAGGCAGGGACACCTCAGGCTGCTCAGTGCCTCATCCAGCCTGGTCTTTGCACCTCCAGAGAAGGGGCATCCACAGCCTCACTGGGCAACCTGTTCCAGTGCTTCACTACCCTCACTGTAAAGAATTTCTTTCTTATATCTAGCCTTGTTCTTGTAGTTTCCACCTCTTCTCAGCCGTATTGTATTGATGAAGGCAAAATGAATAGCGTAATACCAGAGTCACAATTTTAGATGTGAAACTTTAGATGATTAATCTAAACTCCCCATCAAGCCTCCCTTAATGATCAATGAAGGCAGACAAGCAGTTCCAGGGAAGGATTCCTCCTACCTCTCTCAGACATCTATTTGAGGACACAGTGATTCACTGCACAGGAGCTCGTCTCCCCTCCATTAGATCCCTCTAAGCTAATGAAATACCTAAACAGGCTGATTTTCCCCCACCTCCAGCTCCCTATGGAGGGAAATTTAACATGTGCAGGGATTGAATCTCAGGAAGAAGCATCTATGTCCCTCAAAATTAACAAATAGTAGCTACATCCAGAAAGTTGGGCACCCAGCAAGAATTCATCATCTTGCCATGGATTTGGATCTCTTACCATACACCCTAAAAGCAATTGTATGGCTCAGCAAAAAGCCATCTATGTTTCCATTCTCTCTCCATTCCTTAGATCAGACTGAATCCCTCTCCCAGCAATGTGAAAAGCTGTTCTGTGTCTGAAGAAGAAAGCAGTTTAGCTCAGCAGGAAAGACAGTGAGTCTTTTCTGTTCTCCACCCCCTTCGTTCCCTGAGACCACAAACTCTTTAAGACAGGGAAAGTAATTTTTATGCATTTCTGCACCCACTGCTCTCTGTTCCTTGTCACTTACAAGCAAAAGGTAATTTTTAATGTCAAAGACTCCATTCTACAATGCACAAAGTATGTCTTGCAACCTACAGAACTCCCTGTGGAGATAGTAGGAGGGAAAAATACCCAGTTTCACCAAAGTTTTTAGGATTACCCTTCTGGTCTATTTTTGTATCAGAATAATGAATTATTTGCAGACTCCACACTAGAATTATTCCTCTGCTCCATTGCAATCCATCCTTCAGGGCTCTGCCTTTGCATGACTGTCTATATTTAAAGGTAGAATCATAGGATGGTAGCACTCCCCAGGTTTGCAGGAACCTTTCAGATCATTGATTCCAACCATCAAGCCATTTCTGGCCATAAGAGGTTGAAAATTTCCTTTAAAGCACTACCTTTTGGCTTGGAGTGTGAGCTACAGGTTGATGGATGACTTATGTTTCTCAAAACTGTGCTAGAACAGAGTAAGTACCTCCAGAAATCTTGAGTTTCTATATTTTTGCAGGTTATGAAAAACTTTGTTATTTTTTCATCATTACAAGCTTCCCATGGGACCCAGTTTAAGGCATGAAAACCACTGATATTTAAAGCACTGACTCTTATCAAACGTGGTTGGAGTCATATATGAGCAATAATTTGATGTTTGAAGCTCCATAGAGCACACAGTTTGTAGAATTCGTTTTATTATGGGCACAGCCTTGTGCAACAAGCTAAAACTCTAAAATAATAATAATAACAACTCTAAAATAATCCATGGCAGCCCACAGATGTGTGCGATACATCACTTCAGGTGAGTCCCCTCAGCTGGAAGAGTATGTTGTGCCTCTATTATGTGTAGAAACACTAGTCCAAATGTGAAAGTCACTCTGCCTGTACCAGCTCAATGCTTTAGTTTGACTAGTTTTCCCTAAAAGTAGGGTATTACACATGATCCTAACTATCCACAACACCTTTTATGTGACAAGGACCTATATCTTATCATTTGGATATGAAGATGTGTAAACACAGAGGAAAAAACTAAGTTCAGAGGACACAATGTGCAGGTGTGAAAATTTACATCCCATCTTTCACCTTTTAAATCCAGGGGCTCAAGAGCAATCTGGGACCATCTTGGCTCTCTCTGTCAACACTGGAAGAAAAAAGATCCTGGGGGAACACTCATCCCATCTGTCATTCTCAGGACAAGGTAACTGGGAAGGTGATTTCTTCCCCCTTGACTGCAGCAGCAGCCTGAATCTAAGCCTACAATAAATATTTATCTATGAAACAAATTCCTTATTGTGTCCCTGGGAATCACACCCATAGGAAGATTTCCAAACATTTCTTGGTGGCTGAAAACTGGGGTGGGGGAAGAAGACAAGTGAAGTACTTGTACTTCCACTAACTTATTCTAACCAGTCCAGGCAATACCAGTGTGGGGCTTAGAGAGGGATGGATGTGCTTGTGTTGTGTCTCTGTGCTCCTGTACCTACAATGCTACAATTTCACCCTCTGCCTCCAGTGCAGAGCAGACACAAGACAATACTCTTACTTGGTGACATTCTAAGCAGCTGCCTTCTGCAGCAAAATCACCAGTGCTCTCTCAAAGAGTTAAATGTCCCAAATCCAGTGGGAGAACTAATTTTCTTTTGTTATCCCCCTTCTTGGGCAAAGTTGCCTGTCTCAGGACAATTGGGGCAGCAAGCTGTTCCTCTCTGCCTCTTTAAAGACAAACTACAGCTATTTTGATTTAGGGATGCTTTTCTGGCCTTTGGAAGCTGCAACTGTAATCAATGGAAACAAAAAGACATTTATTCATATGTTATTTTTTAGCAGGATCATTTTCAAGGAAAGAGCCTGATCAAGTCTCAAACTCGGTAATTTTTTTAATTTCCTTCCTTCCATTCCAATCCCCCAGACACTCACCTTTTTAAAAAAATATTTTCCTTATTTTTCTTTCTTTCTTGCTGTGAGAAAAGTTACCTCACATCTGCGGAAATTTCACCCTCCTCCTCGACCCCCCGCGATCCTGCAGAGCAAATGGGGAACCATCCAGCTGTGGCCACAGTGTCAGGAGCCAGATGTGCGGTGTCCCACTTCCCCCCCATCTCCATCCCCATCCCTCAAACCCCAGAGGGACCACTGTGGGGCACTCACCAGCGGGAAGAGCAGGCAGCACAAACTTAGCATCCTCCGCAGCATCCTCCCCGCTTCCTCTGCCTGTCGTGATGCTGCCAAAAGCCGATGCTCTGCCCGCCCCTACCTGCCCAAGATCCGCCCCGGAGAGCCTTGCACCTCCCTCCCCGGCCAACCGGGACCAGCCTTGGGGGTGTCTCGGCAACTTCTCATCCCATAAGGACAAGATTTGATTCGGAGGAAAAGAGATTCCTCAGCATCCTCTTGGGATTTTAGAATCATAGAATAGTTTGGGTTGGAAGGGACCTTAAAGATCATCGAGTTCCAACCGCCCTGCCATAGGCAGGGACACCTCCCACTACATCAGGCTGCTCAGTGCCTTGTCCAGCCTGGTCTTGAACACCTCCAGTGAGGGGGCATCCACAACCTCTCTGGGCAACCTGTTCCAGTGTTTCACCACCCTCACCCTAAAGAATTTCTTTCTCATGTCGAGTCTAAATCTACCCCCTTCCAATTTACATCCATTGCTTCTGGTTCTCCCATCAGATATCTTATTAAAAAGTCCCACCTCTATGAAGCTGTCCTGCTGCAGCCCAGCTTCAAAACTAGAGGGAGGCTGGAGCACAGAGTGGTCTTTTAGGGTGTTTTTGGAAGCAGATATTCTTCATACAAGAAGAGATGCTAGATTCCCCCCCCACCTTCTATGAATGGGTCCACATTGTGGCTGATGGCAGCAGGTTTTCAAAGTGGTCTGATATTCCCCAGGGGCTCTTCGAGTTGAAATTCCTGTGTTTGGCATCCTTCCCAGGCAAAAAATCTTGAGCAGTGGCAGAGGGTTTCCCCCACAAGTTGCAGAAGGTCCTTATGGCCCTTGTGTTAGAAAGTAATTCTCATCCATTGAACAGTGAAACCTGTGCTAAGCCATAGTTAAGAGAAAATAAAACAACATAAGTAGACAGAGTACTGACAAAGGGAACCAAAAAGTAAAATTTATTCTCATGTAGAAATCCAGGTTCTTCTTGAACTGTTTGTCATTGTCATATCCCTGGTCAGTAGCTCTGAATGGTGTTTCTCCTGCAGAGCCTAACAACAGAAGTAGATCAGAAGCTCCTAAGATTTCACTAAACTATTTGTAACCAGGAGAGAAAAATCCTTTCAGTGATGTGAAGCTCTCTCCAATCTTGTCAAAGTCAGGTAGAAGCTTCAAGATGTAGCTTTATTTCTTGGGGCTATAGGTAAAAACTAAAGCCATTCATGCTTGGATTATTGTGGGGGGGGTGGTGGTGGTAAAAAAGTAAAAAAATATCTTAGTAATTTTTAAAATGCCAGGATTCATAGGGTCTAGACACTGGTTCTGTGTTTTGCCACAGTAAATACTGTTTTCCTGGGAGAGCAACAACTGTGGACATGAAAAAAAAATAATATTTTCTTGATAAGATTTAAGGGCTATTTCATATCCTACTTATCATTGATTATTTCCCAATGGTATTAAACACAAGAGTTAGTTCTATGTATTTGGAAGAGATGTAGGGCTCACCTAAATTATCCCAAAATAGGAATCTAATGCCTTTTGAGGAAATACACATCTTTGCAGCTACCTGTGTAAGTCTACAGCTCTCCTCCTAGTCTTTTATCATATTTGCCAGTTCTTTCTAGATACTTTAGGCATACAAGGATACATATATTGGCATTCTTTAGTTATGAAACTATTGTGTCTGTGTTATCTATTAATTTTTCTCTTTGCACTGGTACTCTTGATTAAATCTCTCTTGTAATGGGAATAGACAACTTTCACATCTGTAGGCAGCTGTATTAGAATGCTGAAATGTGAGTGTTTTGTATCAGGATGTAGCCTACCTCAGTCTTGTAAATCAAAGAAAATTTAGGCTGAAATCAAACAGCAGCCCCAGGCTACTGGGGAGACAGTCATTCTATAATCTGTGAATAATAAAGAGTGGGATGAAAGCACAGATTTGTGGGATAACATCTTATTTTCCTCCTCTTCTCTAGATGCTCATCTTTCACTAGTAGATGATAGCATCACCTGCACAGATAAGCCTCAAACACTACTCCACAAATTAAGTCTGTTATAAAATGAGATTAAAACATAAAAAAAAATAATCTGAAGTCTGATTCTGACTGTTTTTCCCCATCTATAATGGAGGATCCAATGATGTAGCCAACTTCCACTAGTCAATAAGGTGGTTCCCATCACATCAGAATAGTTTTTAAGACCTTACTGCAAGGCAGGTACCATATGGTATCATGAACTTCTTCATTCTAATGCAAAGGAAGATGCATAGTCCTATCAAATACCATCAGAATTATAAAGATTATGATTGTTGATGAACTGTTTTAAATTGTTCTTGAATATACAAGATCAGAATGGACTTATGGACATCTGTCCCCAGCCCTTGAAACAGGTCAAATCTCAAAGGCAGGTCATGTTACTGAGGGATTTGGTTGCTGTGTTCAACAGAAAATTGGTCCAGGGATCACACTGTCAACATAAAGATGCAATGAAATGAATATCAGTATGAAATCCTAGTCCATAATATTTCAAATTGCTATTATCATTTAAGGTCCCTCAGGTCTCTTTAGTGAAATCTTTAAGGCATCATAATCAGTCTCCCAAAAAACCAAGTGAGAACCTTTTAGTATTTTTTTGGTAATTTCTTAACATGGGTGTTATTAAGGGTTCTTTAGGAGAAGACATTGCTTCTTTGAGCAGACATGGTCTCTCAGTGCCTCCTTCTTTGTATATTTTATCTCCTCCATCTGCTTTAACTATCTGATCTCCATTGGGTATAAAAACCAGGCCAGATTCCAGTTCTTCAACTTCAAAATAATAGTTCTTTTAAGAGATTTTGTCCAAAAAACCTCCCCAAATCCTGTTCTTGGTTTTTTTTTGGTTTTTTTTTCGTTTGGTTTTTTTTAACATCTCCCATTATTTGGTGCTACAAACCTTGCCCCTGTTAAAGTCAGTTCCTACTTATATCCCTTCATTTCTTTAGACATGTAGGCTAAAACTTTATTTGGACTAAAACTTAACTTCTCTTTAATTTCTTTGCTTATTCATTCTACTTTGTTATCTCTCTGGATGTCTAATAATGAAATAATACAGGAAAATAACAATACCTCTGATAACCTCTTCTATGCTATGAAGCATTCTGCTACTGCTTGATCACAAAAATAGGTGCTTGCCTAATTTTTTTTTCTTTTAATTTTTCTTTTAATTTTTTAAGTTTTCTTACTGCTCTACACCAGTGACNTCAGCAACTGTAGGATAACAAACCTGAGGACCAGCTTTGTTTTCTTACTGCTCTACACCAGTGACCTGGGCTCTGTAGATGTAACTCTGATGTCCATTAAAATGTACTCTTTTTAGCATCATCTATCGAGCCACCATGATGGCATGAAATTTAATCAATGAAGCAATAGACCTGAGATCCTCCCTAATCCCCAGCATAGATATTCTGAATCAATTGCTGCTGTTTAATAAAAATGACTTGACATTTACAGAGCTGCTTACAACCTTTGTAAAAGCTGAGGAATGTTTTTTGATGCTGCCTGAACAAGGCACTTTGAGAAGAGAAATCTTTCTGAGATGCAACTGCATCTTCTCTGTGTGCATTTAGAGGCACCTCCTTAGACAACAGAATTACAGAGCACCAGTAGCACATGGCAATAAAAGCCATCAGCTGGAGAATCAAGGTGAATCTACTGACATTTCTAAACAATCTTTTGATAAATGTTCCTAAAGACACACACAAAGAAGCCCTGGGAACAAGGGAAGAAGGTTGCAATTTCTCAGTGCTCACAATCCAGTAGTTAAATAGAACATGGCATTTCTGAGAGATATATAGCAAGTATAATTAAGAGCAAAACTCCACTGTATTTTAAAAAATGGAGGGTGTATAAGAAGTGTGGCTGCTTTATTCCTGAGGATGATGTCTGTGAGTGCTATGAAAGCAGGAAGATTGAAAAGAAGATCAAAAGAATGGATTGGGTTTGAGATTCTAAAGAGATAAGACACTAAATATTAGAAAGCAAGGACTTAAAGCTGCATGAGGATAGTTTGTCCAGTTAATTTTCTTTGTATAATTAGCTTTGTTAACTACTTTTTTCTTGGGTAAAATTGACTACTGCTGTGTCCTGAGGCTCTGACTTCCAATGTACCCAAATTCTGCTACTGCTACTGGCATGACTCCAGGGCCACCACAGAAATATGAGCAGAGATACAGCCCAGTTCTGCCATACAATCATGGGCACTGAGCTCATGTGGGTTCTGCCTTGTGCATTTTAATCTCTAAATTCACCAAATTTCACCTGAGAATCTGTTTTCTGAAAAAAAATAGATAAGATTAAATTATCCTGTCTGTACTTATCTAACACAATTATACTATTGGGATTCTTTAAAAAAGAAGCTCTTCCAATGTTTTTCAGTATTTATGCTTAAAAAAAGGTAAGTTTGACAGTGATCCCTGCTCTATTTCTATTGCACTTCATTTATGGAATAAGAAAGTAATTTTTTCAAACCTAAGGGAAGTTACTTCTCCCTGTGACACACGATGCAATCTTCATTCCTATTAATAGTCCCCAGAGTTGACAAACCAGCTGTTTCTGTCCTCAGAAATAGTTTTATGTCTTGTATTATTCATTTGTTTTCCTCTGGCCGTTTCAACTCAGCTTCATTCCTGTTTGTTTTTCAAGTGGAACAACTCTGTTTTTTATTTGCTAAAATGTGCTTCTAAGACCAAGTGATTTCCCTGCTAAGAGCCAAGACAAAAGCCATGTTTGTCCTAGGTATAGGTCAAGCCTACAAAATAGAAAGCAGATAAACACGAGGAACCTATTTTTGAAACCACTGGAATTTAGTTCAGTCTAAATTTGTCTCTGCTTCTTTTACATTACATAAAACAAAGACATCTCTTTTGCAGACTATTCTCTTTGATAATATTATCAAATTTTCTCCACCAACTGTAGAGGGGGTTCAGGCAGCATCTCACACTTTTATTGTAGTATTCTCATCTAATTTCAGAAATTAAGAGTGCAAATGTGGACTGCTTCTTCCAGTTATTTTCACAGCCACAGACACTGTTGAATGCAATTTGCCTGACATAATTCAGATGTGCAGAGAGGACAAGATAAATGGTTCCTCAATGATCTCTCTACCTTCTCTAATAGGAGGATGGGATGGTTGCTCAGATGGAGATGCTTACTTTGGGAGTGAAATTCCACACATTTATCTGGATACCTAATGTAGGCATCTATATGGATGTGGAAGCTGGAAAAAGGGAGCTCCTGCTGTGGTTAATAGCCAGTCTGAATTAATTAACTGGGTCTCCTTCACACTTATGGGAATGACACAGAAAGTTCCTGCCAGAAACTCATTTGCACTATGCTGTGGTGGGAGTCTTAAGCTGTTCTGTCTCTTTCAAGTGAGGGACTATATCTACCCCAATTAAACCTCCAAGAGGCTTTTCAAAGTGGAGAATGTGCTGACAAAGAAATGTGGAGATTAGATGGGAAGGTGGCAGGAGGTTTTCAGTGATGGGTAAAAGCCAGAGAACTTCTCCATAAGGAAACACAACACAAGGGACATGAGAAGTGGAGTTTGTTGAAGACATTGAGAGGTTTAGGTAGCAAAATGTAGGCATCTAGATGCAAATTGTGTGTTTAAGCTTCCACTGGGGTCAATAATCATCTAAAATGGAACCTTCATTTAGTCCACTGAATGATTTTTAGGCTCCATTGGCTATGTGGGCTAAGATTCCATATAAGTTTTTACACTTCAAGGTTCAATTATGTTGCCCAGTAGTTGGTGATTATTGCCAATTCAGGTGCTTTATTATATTTACTATTCAAAAGAAGGCGACAAATATGAAATCTGAACACTGAAAGCAAGGCAGGTTTAGGCATTTCCAACCTCATCCAAAAATACATTTTTATACTCTTTATCTGAGGAGACATTATCATTGGATTTTTGTTTCTTCCTAATAATTTTGCATGTTGCAAGCCACATAACAAAATGTACTAGTCATAACTGGGCTACCAATAAGTAAGGGATGATGTCCATGAATTTCAAAGCACACTGCCAGTCCCTTCACATTAAAGCACTGAGAATATGTAAAGGGTCCCCATGTAAAGTTTCTTCTTCACCTTCCAAGGTGTGGTAAAAGTATCTTCTCATACCAGAATATAGTTTCTGTGGCAATTTTGAAGGTGCACTGATGTTAATAGAACTTTCAGCAGTTGAACAAGGATTATTGATGTCATTAATTTATATTTTTCAATAAAAGATATTACTGCATACTTGTAATGATCCCAGTGCTAGCACAATGCATGAAGGTTACTTGAAAAGCTCTTTGGAAAGGCAGATAATAAAAAGGGCAGACCTGGCACCAGTTGTATCAGGAGACTTGTCAAATCTGGCAGTAGCCAGACAGAGTGTTCTGCTGTGAAAAATCATGTTAGAGCAGTTGTTGCTGTGCTTTTCTGTGTTACTATTCACATTAAACATAAGGAGAATGGGTCAGCTCTGTTTTGGATATACACAAGGAGACAATTCTTTCTCTTTACAGTGACTGTCTTTTCACAGGTTGGAAGGGACACAACAACAAAGTTCTTCATAGTCATAGTCATCTAGGTTGGAAGGGACCTTTCAGATCATCTAGTCCAACCATCAGCCCAACTCTGACAAGCCTCATACCTGGACGGGAACTCAAACCCCTGACCCTCAGATTAGGAGTGCAATGCTCTCCCAACTGAGCTATACATCCAGGTCATGTATTCCAGTTGTTCAACATGATCCTAGTTTCTCAGCTCTGTGGAAATCCTGTACCACACTCAGTTCAACTCAAAGCCCAAATCAATGGGAAGAGCTTTCTGAGAGTTGGATCAAGTCCAAAGCTGATATCTAATCAAAATGGGAAAGGGATCATTCTGTGACTGCAAAAGCAGATAGAGGTGGTACCTGCTCATAAACCCAGCTTCTCTTTCTCCCAGAAAGAGCATCACCCTTATATAAATGCCTTAAGCAACCCAATGCTTCTCCCTATCCCTGGCTCTTCTTGTGTACTCGTACCCATGCTTTATGGAGAGCCCCTCTCTGAAGACAATCATGTGTTCTATGGACTTGATGGAATTACAAATATATTCAAACAAGTTTTAAACTTCTGGGAGAGTAGAGAAAGTGATACATGAATGTCATGCACAGAATAATATTTCAGTATGAAAACACATACCAAAAAATATCCAAATAGTAGTAAATGCACAGTGATAAAAAGTGATATCTCTGACATAAATTTCATCCACCATTCCTAGGTGATATGTGCATCCCTGATCCTAGGAAGTATGAGGTTCTTCCCACCTACTTTAAGTTTTTATGGTGTAGATATGTCCAGTTGAACTACTCACAAGCTTCTCTTCTAACAAAAGTAGAAAAGCAGATGTACTTTCGTGTCTTTTTTTGTGATTTTTTTTCCCCCTAACTTTTTATTCTAACATTGTACCAATAGGATCCACGATACTGATTGAATTAATCTAATATGTAAATCCTTTATGTGATCTACCCCCCTGGAGACTCATTATTCTGAGTGCTAGCATCTTGGAGAAGAACTGAAGAAAAATGAAATCATAACAGGAAACAAAATCTTTCCCGTGAGTGAAACTTTCTGCTCTCAAGGCCAAGGAATGTGAGTGATGCGTAGGGGGAAATGAGTTGACTCAATTTCTGGGAGTGAAAAATACTTTAGCTAAAGATTTCTGAGTCACAACCCTCAAATGGGACAGATAAAGTCTTACAGGGATGAAACTTCCATGTAGGTCTTCCAGCAAACGTTATCATTAGAGCACTCATATTTGCCCTAAAAAAAAAGTAGCTACCTTGGGAAAACAGGAGGATTGTCAGTCTCTAGGATGAAAAAGAGAATTTTTTATTCTCTATGTGAGGTATATTAGTACCACTTGGCTCCCTTCAATTTAGACTATGGAAGGAAAACTGGAATTTCTCTGTTGAATTAATCTTGGATGGAACTTTTCTCTAAAGAGACCCTGTCTCCAGGAACACCAGTGAGGCTTCTACTCTGAACTTCTTCGTGGAGGAACATCTTTTTCCTTTTTAACTGACTACAGGTTACTTAGTGAGACCCTTAGTGAGGAGCATATGTAAGCAATTGCACAGTCTAGCCACACATTTCAGAAACAGCAACCAACAGACAGGAGCTGAACTGTTTCCTGCTTCACAAGTAGTATTTGACAGGCTAATTCTAAGAAAAGGTGAATATAAAATATACTTTAAAAATCCACCATCAACTTTGGCTACAAAAACTACTACAGAGATATTCTTTTTCCTTTTCTTTTTTATTCCCATTTCCTTCTCTGACTTTCTCTCCCTTTTTTGAGTAGAAAAGAATGCTCCTCCATGAAGGATTATATATATACATATAAAAATATATTACATTATATTATATTATATGATATTATATGATAAATGAGAGATAATTTTTTAAAAAATAAAATCTCAGGGTACCAAAGGGCTTTAAAATAATTGCTCTTAGATTTGATGAAAACCCTCTTTTAAATAACATATCACCCAGTTCTCACAGAGAAACTCACAGCTCAAACTAATAATCAATGAGCAGATCCATCAGTTAGTGACAGAGCATCTCTAGATGAAAAATAATTTACAAAAATAAAATTGAATCCTCTTTCTAGAGCTGGACTTTTGTTTAATGTTAACACAAGTGTGGTAGCACCAGATAATTGTCACCTTGCCAACTGATACAGAAGTATAGGAAGAAAAAATCCATAAACCTCCCCCCAGGAGCAGACCAATGAAAGAAAGGAAAGAGCTTTCATCTTGTGAACTTGCAACAGTTAACTGGTCAGCAACAGTTTAAGTGATCTGTAAGAAAGCTGTTATAAAATACATTTGTCACTACTGTGGCATTCACAAGGAAATGAAAAAGAAATATTGATTTGACTCAAAGTGAGAAAATTGTTCAGACTTTTGGTGAATTAATAAGTAAAAAGACCATCTGGGGTCAAAACTAAGGCTGTAGTCATGGCTTGAGTGAGATTCTGTTTTGACCAAACAACATGTCAAAAGAACAGGTTGTGTCTTTCCTTGCTGAACATACTGCCTTAGTTATTGAAGATTTTTTTGTAGTAACACAATGATATGGAAAATTAAGGGTAAATGGATGCAATTTTTAGTGCTATTTGTAAATACATATTTCAAGAAAACTGTAATCATGGAAACGGAATACCACATGGGTGAATTTTTCAACTCCAGACATTTTTGTCCAAAAAAACCATTGCTTCATTTAGTAATTTTCAATGTAGTTAGCTTTTATTAACCTCATTTTTATTTATAAGTATGTGGGGAAGATGCTGTTTTCTAGTTATGTTTTTGTGCAGAGTTCTTCCATGGTTACTCTTAGTTTTCCAGGGGTCATTATAAATAATAAAAATAAAATTGTTCCAGAAATGTGCATTGAAATTGTTCTCTTATCATTAAAATAAAATAAAAATAAAATAGAAGTCAACTATATAAGGGGGGTGTGGGATTTTTTGAGAGAGTAGTGATTGTATTGCATAATTATATTCTGAGAATTAAGCTTTTTCCTACAGCATTAGGTGAATAAAGGGAGAAAATTCTTAATGTAAACACAGATGAAAAATAGGTGCTTGAAAAACAAGTGTGAATTAGGGTTGACCTAACTCCTGAATAGAAACTGTATAAAACCAACTAATTATCTGTGTTGAACATGGTGCATAGTTCATTGTTTATATATTTTTACTGAACCCTTTTTCCCATTACTTGTTTTTCCATAAGCAAGTTTTAATTATTCTAGAACAATAATTTGAAAAAATGGTGTATAATAATAGGATGCTGACAAAATGACTTTGACTTGAAGCTTTAGACATTTGGCATCTGTACATCCTGTGATTACACTTGACTAAGTTTCTGGCCTTAGTTTCTTGAAGCAGAATTTAGAGTGATTATTTTACTACTTGGGCTTTTTTTGTGTGAGTTTTTAATACACAATACTCACAAGAAGTGGTCATGAAAGTGAATGTTTTCCAACTTTTTTCTTTCTCTTCCTGTGAAACACAATTTTGAAAAACTAAAATAGGAAACAAGTCCATCACAAACTTCTTACAACAGAGTGAAAGAATTCTTTGGGATTGCTCTGATCTCTGTAAGGACAATCAAGGTTTGCATATAGCCTTGCTAAAATACCAGAGATGACAAAGATGATGAGAACCATGATGCAAACAAATGGAAAAAAACTGAAATAAAACACTTCCCTTAACAAAAACTTACTTTTAATACCTGCTGATTGTCAGATTTTAGAGCCAAATGGGTCAACAGGCATTCAAATGTGAGATATTGTTTAAAGTGACTGGTTTGTGTAACAAAGAATTAAGCCATTGACCAATTTGACTCAGAAGTTGGTTCAGAAGTTGCTGAGCTGCAGATTGCTGGAAGAAAATCAGGTATTCTTGGAAAAATCACTGCATAGTTGTGCTCTTACACCTTTATTGAGCTTTCTTCTGCATCCACTGGCAGAGAAATGAATGAGCTATTAAAGCCTTTACACTGATGTACAGCTGCTTTGCAAGCATTTAAAAAAATAATTTAAATAATAATTTAAAAAGAACAAAAATGTCCTCAACAAGTCAATTTATTTCTCCATTTTAAATCTTTCAGGACTGGAAAGCAGATTCTGCTATCTAAATAAAAACACTTTGAGCAATGCTACTGCATTATAATGTTTGCTATTAAGAGGCCCTGAGTTTTCTCTGAGATGTTATTAAGGAAATCATAAAGCAACAGCACTCCCTTTTTTACACTTGCTACTAAATCTGAGATTCTTGATGCAAATATTAGGCAGCAAATCAAAGGAAGTAGAAGCAGAAGGCAGGTGAAGGTGAATGCATGAAGCAGAAGAGGTTTTTCTGTATTGTTAGTTTATTCTTAGAACTACTTTTCAGGCAGGGGTATGAATCCTCCAAAGGATACATGATTACATCCTGGAGGAGAGGTCTGGCCTAGGTACACATCCTCAGATCTTTTCTTGGAAACATCATCACCTCAATTCAGGTTGAAATGATCAGGTGATTAGTAGGTTATTTCTGCAGCTTCCTATTAAGGGGGTTATAACTATCAGCTGCAAACACAATTCTCTTCTGAGAAAGACAAAAACAGCTCCTGTGGCCCCTGTTAATTAATAGATGGCAATGAGCTTTGTATCAAGGACTTAAATGTTTCCTCCTAATGCCGAGTTTGTTGTTATTATTGTTTCTCCTCCTGACAGTGGAGGGCTTATTATAGAGGGAAGGCTACTGAGGTAGAATCACCATAATTAAAAAGACATTTAATGAAACACGAAATGGCAACAGGAAGACTCTCCTCTTTTGTGTTGGTTTAATGTGACCTGAAGAGTCCCCAGGGGCTGGTGGTATGCATCCAAGTGTTGTTTGTGATGGTGTACTAGCTGCAATGGGGAATTAAATGAGATTTATGCAGCAGAAGGTTCAAAGACCTAGTGAGAAAATGAAAGGGCCAGGCTGGATGGAGCATTGAGCAACCTCATCTAGTGAGAGGTGTCCCTTCCCACTGTTGGGAGGTTGGAACCAGATGATGTTTGAGGTCACTTCCAACCCAAACCATCCTCTGGTTCTATGAGAACTGTCAGCCTTTAAAGGCACTGGTAATTCAGGCAACCCATGCAGTTTGCAGGCCGAGTGCAAGGTCCTGCACCTGGGTCGAAGCAATCCCAAGCACAGACACAGGCTGGGTGGAGAGTGGCTTGAGTGCAGCTTTGGAGAGAAAGACTTGGGAGTGTCAGTTGATGACAAACTCAACATGAGCCACCAGTGTGCACTCGCAGCCAAGAAGGCCAACCCAATCCTGGGTTGTATCAAGAGAAGTGTGACCAGCAGGTCAAGAGAGGTTATTTTGCCCCTCTACTCAGCACTGGTGAGACCCCACC
>VZTY01001133.1:0-16460 GCA_013400935.1 Turnix velox
TCTGTGATTCTGTGATTTGGAAAAACCATGAAACACAAAATTCAAAATTAAGGTAAATATAATATACTAAGGGATTAAAGATGCTGGTGGGGTGTCAAAAAAGCTTCTCTCCTCCTGTGAAGCTGTGTAAATGACAGGCCCTTAAGCTTACATGACTTAAAGGTTTTTGAGCTGAATAAATTAATTTTGTCTTCTGAAAGCTATCATTTTATGTTTTATCTGAATTGTGAGTAATGGGAGGTTAAAAATGGTACGACATGAGATTACTGCTACACTTATTTTAATTAAAATACGTTGATTCTTCTGCTTGCTTCATGTAAATACACTATAAAAACAATTTCTTGCATGACAGAGATTTATTACTAAAAATCCAAACTGTTATTATCAACAAACACTACAGATTTACCTTGAATTTCTCTTATTTAAATTTAACACACCCTTCACTGCAAAACTGTCATTTTTTGTATATATTAAATATTCCTTTTCTACAAAGACACAGACAGACCTTAACCTTAAATTTATCAGAGTATATTAGGCTGGTTTTACTTAAGAAGAATTCAAAATATCTCAGGAATTTTTGTAAGTTGTGGATGAACATAAGGATGTTGACAGTCACAACTCTAATTGTACAAACAGGACTGCGTACGTAAGCAATTTTTAAGATACATCCTTCACTCTACTAATATTGGTTCAGCTAAGTATCAGTGGAGACAGGAATAATACATTCTGTGAAAAAAAAAAGCTCCATGTAAATCAACTAACTACACTGTTTTCAACAAGCAATATCTATGCCACAAAAAATGTAGTTTAAGTAAAAACCAGGAATACAAAGCTTCAGCATTCCCACTGTTGCAATGCTTCATAGTTCTTAATGGCACAATGTTGACTATAAAATGTGAATATTTTACAGAAGTCAAAAAAAAGAAACTAAACACAGTGGCTGGGTAGCTGTTAAAATGCATTAATATAATTGCCCTTATTCTGAAATGGGTATAATCCATTTAAAAAAATTGGTTTAAGTATTAAATAAAGCCTTCTGAGGATTCTACATTGAATACAAAGCTTTTTTCTGTTTTTTTATCTCTACTATACGAGGGTGACAGAACACTGGAACAGGCTGCCTGAAGAGGTTGTGGGATCTCCTTCTATGGAAACATTCAAAAACCTCCTATAAACCTTCCTGTGTGATCTTGACGTGGTCTAGGTGCTCCTGCTCCAGCAGGGGAATTGGACTAGATGATCTTTCGAGGTCACTGAACCCTTGACATTTTGTGATTCTGTGATTCAAAGATCTCACTTAATCATAATTAAGGAATGTTTGGACTATTCTCTGACAGCTTCTGTACCAGTTTTTTTTTCTTAAATCCACTTTCCATTTTCAAATAACCAGTGGTGATGTCTGAGGGTTTCTGATGTGCTTACAGTGCTAAGGTTAGTTTAGAAATGTAATACTGTTTCCACATTCATTCATAATTTTCACTCAAAGATGCAAATCTATTCTAAACATTTGAAAACTGATGAGCGCATGCAGAAAGCTTGCAGAGAAAGAGAAATTACTGTTTTGGACTCAATATCATTTTTCAAATGAAGGTCTCAGAAGACTTCACAAAAACAAACATTTCTCCTTTTCTTATCTGATGAGAATCTTAGGCTTCAGCTAGTCTCAATGCTATGGGAAAGCTGGAAACAACCCTGAGTATTTAGACTTACGTACAAGGATTCATCTATGCTTATGTTATCTTACTTTAAAAGCACAAAATAGAGCTGATTTGATTTTCTACAAAAAGCTAAAATAAGCTAACAATATTTTTAACAATAACTCAGATGAGTTATATAATTTTTCAATTGAAAGGAAAAAAAAACAAAACAGAAAAACACTACTATTAATTAAAAAAATAATTATTAAAAAAGCTGGGAATTTGTTTTGAAACTGCAACTAAAAACAAATGCATAAAAATGGAGTTCACACCTAAAACATTGTTACATGGAGATGAACGAAAAGACAGAAAGCAGAAATAGAAAATTGTCTCAAAACACAACAGAAAGTAACATGTAATGCAACATGTAATTATAAGAATACTTTCAAGTGTTCTATTTTTAACTGGATTTTTCTTACTAATTTAACATCATAATTTACAAGCATTTTTTCACTTTAGAATACACTGACTGTGAATTCTGACACAAGTCAGGAGGCCTATAGTAGAGTCATCCCTAACCAATTTGCCCCTCTGCAGCTTTCATGTCAGTTTCTGTTGTTTTTAACAAGATCAGCATTCTGCACATGAAAAAATAATTTAAATTTTTTTGAACATTCTTATGCCTAACTGCTTAAAATCTAATTTAGCTTATGAAAAGCTATACCACAATCTATCCAAATCTCCCTGCCTATGCAGTTCTTCTCTTCTGTTAGCCACCTTAATTTTATTATCTACTATGAAGTAGACCACTACATGCCCATTACAACAAATTATGATCATCTTTTCAATGCCACATTTTCTTCAATTCTTGCAGATTTTCTGAGAAATCTTTCTCTCTTTGCTTTTATCAGCTCTTCAAAATCCTGACCACTTTCCTGATATAGAAGAGGCACGCAAAAAATTTAGGTCTAGATTACAGCAGGAGAAAGATGCCAGACTGTGAGTAGACGCATAGCTACAGAAGCAGATTCCTCCCAGTGTATTACACCAGCAGAACTGTTCTGAAGGTAAAGCAAAAATCAGCCTCCAGACAAAACAAATTATCTACTAGCAAAAGGCAGCCAAAGGTTGGCTAGGCTTCCATTTTAAAACATAAAACTGGACAGCTCAAAATTTCCAAAACCAGTCAGAAGACCCAAAGATTTATACTACTAGCAAAGTAAGTTACTACTGCAAATCTAGCTTTAGTCACAAGGTCTGAAAGCCAAGAAAATTAAAACTATTTTACTTCACTTTTCAGATATTCTGGGGATGCTTCTGACGCATCCCCAGCTTTGGGACAAAGCTGCAATACTGCTCAGTTTAAAATATTTTTGTATCCACAGAAGAACATTAAAATAGGATGCCATCTGCAAAAGTAAGTCCTCACGGTCTTGATGGAGAAGCAATTTTTTTTGAAAACTGTTCATGAGTGGAAGTAATATACAGAACAACAGGACAAGAAGAAATAGAGACGAACAAGCATGACAGTAGTCCCAAGACTGTAGAGAGGACAACTATATTTCAGTAATTAAGGACTTCAGAACGTGACAGACATAAAGGGTCAGGAAATGCACAAGGAGCTCCCAAGAACAAAGACAGCATCAAATATGCAAAGGAATATGCTTAAGAATACCGCACGTTTCACAAAAAATCACAACAAGAAGGACATTGCTCTGGTCAGACTTATCCATAGGTTGATCTATATGACAAACATCACCAGCCAGAACAACTGAATGTAACCTGACCAAACCAGCTGCTATTGCTTCCTTCTCACTAGGTCGAAAGTGATTTCCTGAGCATTAAACTTGAAGATAACATTTGACACATGCCAATACCTTTTATTTTTTTCTAGGGCTATAAAAGGAATAAATTACATAATCATCTTACATTACATAATCCTTCAGCTTATTTCAGGAGGCTTAAGTGACAACTTTCCTCATAAAATGAACATACATTAGTACTTTTATTTTACAATCACTTTGCAAGTAGTACTACTAAGGAGACTTGTTTTACGGTATTGCAAGCATGTAATATGGCATAATACTTCCGATCTACACCAGAAGTTACAAACATGAAGCATGATGTTTCCTAACGACAGTTAACTAAAATATTCAGGAAAAACTGTGTCCCAAGGCCTTTCTAGACATTCTGTACTGTAACTTTAGTCAACTGTTGCCAGTAAAAGTTATGAGCTCCAAAAGAAGCTGAAGCAAGTTACATTAATGAATGATTATACTCTTTTATTTTAAGATTAGTATTTATCAGCCTGTCCTGTGCACTGAACCTCATCAAATACAACTTCCCAGGGCTGAACTTTTAAGAATAAGTAATTTATGTGATATAAACAAAGGACAACATATAAATATTTTTCTTTGTGTAAAACCACAATTATGTACGTGCTCTGAAATAACTTGTCAGATTTACTCCATGCTGGCTTCCTAAGTCAATTTTCAGCTTCATTTTAAGCAAATGAAAATCATGTCAAAGAATACTTGAAAAGCCTACTTATGGAAGTTACAACTCAATCAAATGTACCAAATTCTTCCCATAAGGAACCTGTAAATCACATATTTTTCTACTATTGATTAATGCTGACCCACTGAAACAAAAATCAGGATCAAAATACAATAAACCTTTGTAAAGAAAAAAAATATGGACTTCAGTTCCAAATGTGTTACTAGCCACATACTGACACGTTTATTGCATTTCAAATCTCTCAAATGAAATGAAGAGCTACTAAACATTGAACTGTTATAATCACACAATCACATTTTCCAGGTGGGGAATGGAGATCATTTGTAGCAAATCTGAGGAATCTTGTGCATATTACTACCACTGCATACAACAAAGGCATGAAAACAAACTTAAGTCCAAGTGTTCCAATTTTTGAAAGACATTATCTCAGAATCTCAATAAAAAGCAAAGCTACTTTCCAAAAGGCACACTGCAGCACTGAAAAGGGGGGTTACAATTGCTACATTCTCCACTTTGTCTTAAAAGTGAAGCAAGAGTTTAAGAGAGTTTAAAATACATCTTAAATTATAATTTTTTAAAGGTTTAACACCCATACTCTTTTACCTGAGACTCCACAGTGACTGTGGTCATAGAGATGTTGCTGATGCATGGCAGATTTTTTGTATATTACATGAGGATGACCGTTCTCATAATCAAAGTTACTAGAATCTTCTGTTATATTCCTTAAAGGCTCAATAAAATACTCTTCGTCTTCTGTAGCAATGACTCCATGCTTAAAGAAGAGCACAAGAAATTTAAACTTACGTAAGAAAATACAAACTCCTATTAAAAAGCTTAACTTTAAAAAACATTTTACTATAATCTATTTCTAGGAAGAAATCCATTACTATAGCCAAGACAGAGAACGTCTGAGACAGATCTCCTGATTTCAGAGAGCTGGATTAAGCACAGATAAGCAACACTATGAAAAATTAATAAAAATATCATTGCATTATTTCTGGAGTCCTTTCACAACATTTTTGGAGGATGTAGTAAGAAATCAAGAAATTTACCTGGTTTCTGACAAATAATCTTCATAGTCATATTGCAAAACTACATGAGTTCTATCATAAGTGGCATCAAGCCAACATGGCCTTGCTCAAACGATGAGAGCAGTATCCCTCTATAATTCCAAACTGGCAGATGCTTAAAGCCCCATGCTTCATCAAAGAAAGGTGCCATAAAGAATAACTTCCAAACAAATATACCAGGAAAACACTCAGCATTTTACACTCAGATGTTTAATTCACATTAAGACACTTGATTCTATTCTGCTTTTCTGAGTCCCTATCCTGAGCACTGCATCCAGCTCTAGAGTCCTCACAACAAGAAGGACATTGAATTGATGCAGCAGGTCCAGAAGAGGACCATGAAGATGATTTGAGTGATGGAGCACCTCTCTCTTACGAGGACAAGCTGAGAGCTGGGGCTGTTCAGCCTGGATAAAAGAAGGTTCTGTGGAGGCCTCATAGCACCCCACCAGGACCCAAAGCTGGAGAAGGACTGTTTGCCAGGACATGCATCAGTAGGACAAGGGGCAATGATTTTAAAGCAGGGAAGGGCAGCATTAGATCAGGAAGAAACTCTTCTCAAAGGGGGCGATGAGACACTGGAGTAGGTTAACCAGAGAGGTAGTGGAAGCACCACCCCTGGAATCATTCAAGGCCAGGCTTGATGAGCTTCTGAGCAACCTGATCTAGTGCAGGATATTCTTGCCCACTGAAGGGGGGTTGGATGAGCTGGCCTTCCAATCCACCACATTCTGTGATTCTATTGTAAGACAAAATTTAGTGGTTTTCACTTGAGTTTTGCAGTTTACATGCAGTAACTTCTTTGTGACAGATGTTTAAGCTCTTAAAATCTTCAGTCATTTTGCTTCTCACTTATTTTCAGCTAAAATAGAACAAGTTCCTGCTTTCAGTGTTCTTCAAACATAAACCTATTATAAATTCTGCACGTATACATATGAATGCACTGCAGCTTTTAATTAACTCCTTGCTCAGTGACTCGTCAGTGTGTTCCTCGTCAGTGGTATTTTTCATTATGAACTCAATTATTTACTCAAGAAGGCAATATCAGGGTCCATATTCACCTGGTGATGCTGGTATCAAATTCCTCTCACAATGCCTCCTTGTTACGTGTAGTCTAAGATTTAACTAGAAAATACATAATTTACTAGTATACTGCTGTTCTAATAGACTTGAAAATACAAATGAAATTGTAACTGGGTTTACCAGATGTGCAGAAAAAACCTTAACAGTCTGGACTATATCCAGTCTGGATGTCAGACATCTGGGTTCATGTGAATCCTGAGCCCTTTTAAGCTCTGTATCATGTTCCCAAAAGGAGAAAGTCCTATAGAGTAGTTCTGGCCAACATCATCATGCTTCATGCCAAGCAGAGGTACCATCCAACCTGTGGCTCCACATCTGAAACAGTATGGGTCCCAGCCTCTATCTGGTTACACCAGGGTGCTTCTCTTTCATGTCTTTACTTAAGTCCAGTCAGGATAATGAGTCTAAGTATGAACGAGACATTTAGGTACAGAAACAGACAGTTTTATGCAATAAGATAACCTCAGCAGGAGTAAGTTGATCCAGATGCCATAAACAATACTTATTTGTAGCATATTTCAGGGGTAAATACAAAAAACCATTGCGAATGTCTGCAAACTCCAATCACAGCTCCTTCAGGCACCAGCAGCGAAAAAGGTTAGGAGAGTATCACAAATTCTTACTATGCCTAATTGACGTTTGATTTCATCTGGCCACCACTGGGGTGGTTTTAGAAAAGTAAGATCTTAGCAACACTTACTCAAGTAACTGCAAATAAATTTGAACTTGCATCTACCACCAAGTAGTCCAAATACATATGTGGTCAGTTGCTGCAGTTAGCCAAGTGATTTGATAAACACTGAAAACTCACTTGCCCTGCATGTACACTTCACAGAAGCTTGGCATACATATACTGGTTTTAACGTGACATTAATTCTGCTGACAGATAAAACAGGTCTTCCACTTAAACTGGTGTAAGTGGTCTCACTGAACTTTAGTAACTGATTTTTAAGAAGCACTCAAAATTCTACTCACTAGAAGTACCCGTGTCAGTGACAACCAGCATTTAATTGTATTTACAAAATTTGTGTGGCTAGAAATACTTCCATTGCATTTGCATTCAGCATTACTAGGACATATGGTATTACACACAAACCAATATTCTATACTCCATTTGGGCTTATAATCCACTTTTTCAACAAAACACATTTCCAGTTGAAAAAGATTGAAATAAAGTCCTTCTAAAGTATAACATACAATTCAGTTTTGCCTATGCACTTCCCTGTGAGGAAAAAGATGACATTACCTTACCATGTTCTTAAAGATGAAAAAAAAATAGTGACCTGGATAGAGACAATACATCACAGAACCTAGTAAGATACCTTGAAACTACAACAGTAACAATTTATATATAACTTTCTGAATACTAAATCTGGTACCAATGCAGTATTGCAGTAAAAAGACAACACTAAATCATTTTCAGCATAATTTCTGATCTGCATGAGTTATTTTATAAATTATACATTATTTTACATGCAATACCAAAATATGATACTATGAAATTTGTAAGCTCTAAAAGCAGATGCATTCTTTGCAGTAGAACCAGCTTTCAAATGACCCAACTTAAGAAGAATACAAATAATTGAAACACATTAATTTAGGAATACAAACATGAAGCCTTCCAGCAAAATACTTACTATTTTAACCAAGTAATGTCATGCTTTTAGCCACGGTCCTCTTTGTGCTTACTTTATCATTTCTGTTTGGGTGGAGGTAACAGTGCTGTCCAGCACAAATGTTACTCAATGCCTACTTCAAGCCATAGTAGCCTCAAAATACCATTTACCCTCTCATATGCCTTCCTAGTAACAACTTTCTGCACACTATAACCATGTTTCCAATTACTGAGCTTCTCAGTTAAAGATGAAAAAATCCTCTGCTAAGGCAAACCTGATCAATCAGTTAAAGAGCTGTGACACCTGACATTGGAGAGAGGTAAGTCAGAATGCAAAAAGATTGGTTCCTGCCTGATTCCACTACTATGAGCTCCAAAGCTTCTTTTAGACTGGCTCCTCTCAGAACCAGACAAACCTCCTTCCATTGAGGTGAAGTTCTCCTCAGCCAGTTTACTACTGCTTCTCCTCTTTTCCTTCAGTATGACAAGCTCAGCTTGGGCAATTCCCCAGCCTTATTGCCTTGTACCCAACATCCAAAGGCCCCAGAATATTGCTCATTGCAGACCCTTTAATGAGAAGGCCAAACCTGCAATCCATCCACAAATGTAACTTCCACTGAAGTAAACATGAGTTTGGAAGCCAAAAAGCCTGCTGGACAAGACCTTCAATTTCCTCACATGACTGCTCACTGGATTATAGAGCTTTTCTCATAACTTCAGACAATTTGTAGCATAATCAGGGCCCAGCAGTTGGAAACTCCTGGAATGAAAATCCACTAAGTAGCAGCCTATAATTCTGAGGCACTTGGTAATGGATGTAGGAAAATTAACTGATTGTAGATCACTTTTATTATAAGAAAACTGAGAGAAAGTACTCCTTGCACTAGAACTCAGATATTGCAAGTGTTCTTTGAAGTCATACATTTTCTGTTAATTAGACAATGGTCTCACCTGACCACCATGAGTAACTAAAAAGAACAACTCAAATCATTCCCTAACGGGAAGAAACTACTTGTTTCGTAGCTCTGAACCAGATAGACAACTAGAATAAATCAAATCTCACTTAAATCTCACTTGTGTGCAACACTCACTGTTAGAGATTATTATTTCTTTTAAACTGAAAATAACTTTGAGATAGATGTTAAAGACTATGCAGAATATGACTAGCGGTCTATTTCAGAACAATCAGACTAGAAAATACAACAAGCGGCTAAACTACATCATATTCTGAACCATCACCAATTCTAAAGCAAGAAACATTACCTTCAATGTTCACTGATGACTGTTTTATTAAATACACCCTAACCAGCAGCTGTATAACAAAATGGTTTGCAGTAGATAATGTTATTTAAAAATAACACTGTGATGGATTTATCTGGAGTGGTAACTCCCATATTCAGTAAACTGGAAGACCCTGCCAATACATGATGACAGAGGAGTTTCTGTAGGTAGAGGATGAGACACTCAAGCCCCTCACTGCATCTTTCTGAGAGAGTATCTTGAGTCAGCCCTGTGGCTGCTTCTGGAGCATGACAGGAGCTTCATATGCTTATGGCTTGGCCTTTCTGGGGGGATATTATGGGCATCTGCTATCCCAAGTAAGAAGCATGACAATTAAGAACTCAAGAGTATCAGCCATGGTGTGCCCAGAGACTGGCACTGGAAAAAGGCTACTTTAAATCAGAACAGAATACCTGAAAAAACACCCAAGAGCACTGAGTGAAAGCACTGAAAATTGTTTAACTGGGAAGTAATTAATCTGTAAGTTTACTTAATTTATAACTTTAAATACTTAAATCTAGAGCCAAAGAACAATAGACACTCCAGAAAAAACAGAAGAAAAACACATAGAAATGGGAAAGATAAATGTCACCTCAGTGTAGAGAACCACTAGCTGGGAAAGCTGTGACTGTTGCTGGTTAGATTTAGGGAGGAAAATTGATTTGGGGTAAAGCAGGTTTGCTCTGGTATCCGAAAAGCTTCCTGGTGGAGTTCAAAAGGGCACTGGGGAGGGCAGCAGGGGGCTGAGAGCAGGCTCTGTACCTGGATGAGCTCTATTTCATTTTGAGTCTCCTCTGGAGACATTCAAAACCTCTCTGGATGCCTTCCTGTGTGACCTGGTCTAGGTGTTCTAAGGGGACTGGACTACATGACCTCTAGAGATCCTTTCCAATCTCTGACATTCTTCTGCTTCACCACGACACCTTTCACACTGCTAAATTCTTGGAATAAAACAAGTGCCACAAGGAGCAAGAGATTCGAAAATCTGGCAGGAGAACATGGATCTTCTCCTCCTTCATCCTACTCCTGTTTTCCTAACATAAAAGGAAAACAACAATCAGCTAAGGGAAGAGCCCAGCAGTTTTTTGGCAGAAGCTCTGGTGGTACAGTGACAGGCAGCCTCTTTTAAAGAAGCAGATCCTGAAAGCAGGAACTTGTTCTATTTTAGCTGAAAATAAGTGAGAAGCAAAATGACTGAAATTTTAAGAGCTTAAACATCTGTCACAAAGAAGTTACTGCATGTAAACTGCAAAACTCAAGTGAAAACTGCACTAAATTTTGTCTTACAATAGAATCACAGAATGTGTTGGATTGGAAGGCCAGCTCATCCAACCCCCCTTCAGTGGGCAAGAATATCCTGCACTAGATCAGGTTGCTCAGAAGCTCATCAAGCCTGGCCTTGAATGTCTCCAGGGATGGTGCCTTCACCACCTCACCCTTGTCCTACATGCCCTGGCAAACAGTCCCTCTCCAGCTTACTTGTAGACCCCCTTCAGGTACTGGTGGACTGTGATATTAATAACAACAACGGTAACAACTACCACTACTACTTAGATTGAAGGAGAACTTTCAGATCATCGAGTCCAGCCACCAGCTATGAGCTCTCCTTGGACCCTTCTCTTCTCCAGGCTGAACAGCCCAAACTCTCTGAGCTTGCCCTCGTAGGAGAGCTACTCCAGACCCTTAATCATCCTCATAGCCCTCTGCTGGGCCTGGTCCAATAGGTTCGTGTCCATCTTGTGCCAAGGATTCCACAGCTAGACACAGTACTCCAGGCAGCGTCTCACAGAACACAAACTGTACTACACTAACCCAACTGTGATATCACACTCAAAGGTGCACCATTTTACAACAGAAGTGTTCAATTAGCCCTGAAAATCCCCATTAAATTATTTTTCCTCAAGTACTTCAAAATGTTAGTATACCCTATATAAGGGATATCACAAGTAGCTAAGTGTAATGCTAACTCTCTAAGTCTGAAGCAAATGGCTTTTAATTCTAAATAACATCCCAAGATTATTTCTAACAAGAAAACTAAGCAGTGTTCTACTGTAATAAAAACAGAATAATCATAATATATACATACATTTTTACTAAAAGATTGACTGGCTCTTGATTTAGTTAGTTCATAGTCCCGCTCTTCTGTTTTAATATTTTGTTACTTAGTCCTCTGTTTTTTTTCATTTTTTGTGTTTGCTTTCTAATTTCAGTTGGGAATAGAAGAAGTTTTTCCCATGCACGAAATACCACATGATCAAGTGAAAGAAGACATGGCAACAGAAGACACTCAAGTTTCTAAACCTACTTAAAATGCACTGCTTACAATTTGTAAACAAAACATCTCTAGAAAAAGGTAAACAGTTACTACAGTGATTTGTACACCTGTTTTTCATTCTTTCTCTCTTGATCCAGATTCTCAAAGACAACATGCAGGTGTTTGGTTTCATCCATGTCTCTCTGGATAAATATAGCATCCTAAAGGATCCAGTGCTTCCTTCTACCCACCCCTCAAGCTTGCAATACTTTTGTACATTGTAAGGATCTCAGCAAAGTCCTGATCTTCCAGCCCTAGTGCAGACACAGGAAACACTGAAACTATTGCCTGCTGAAGGGTTACAGGACTGAGTCTTAGTAAGTACAATTAAGCTTGAAAAACCAATGGCTATTTTTCTTCAGGACCCAGGAGACCCCAGGAGGTTTCATGGATTTTTTGCACCTTCCCGTCTGCTTGCTTCCTACAGGGACTCAAAAAAAAAACCCTGAGATACACCAATTAAGTACTTCTTCTGTAATTTAAAAGGGAAAATAACACTATTGTATTAGAACATGTAACATACACTTACCAGACCATTGCAGTTGCTTAAGGCCACTTTAGTTGTAGTGTGTTGGTCTTGCAAATATCCTGTGTAATGACAGTGGTCTAAAAAATCATGCTTCCATTCTGGTCCATCTTTCCCCCAGTATTCTACTGTAAAATGTCTGGACACCAAATCTGTGTTGAGAGTCAGGTTTAAATGAAAGTGCTTGCCATAGGCAGAAAGTTTAAAAAATAATTTAGATGCTGCCAGCTCTTGGTCATAAGGGTCTGTGCTCCTCCTCCTTCTTGAGGATTTAGCATTTTTCACAGTAAAGCTGAGGAAGGCTCCATTTTGATCAACCCGTATTGGGACTGTTAGTTGGTAGTGTTCAAGGTAAGACAGGAATTCCTCTTTGTAATCACAAGGTAAGACAGTCCAGGGAGTGGGCATAGAAGAGAAGAAAATATGAAAGGAAACAACAAATAGTAGTATAAACAAAAACCATACTAGGCTAAATCTCATCACCCATATGAGTAAAAGTAATTTTCAGGTAAATACAAGATGTAGTACTTTACTAAGTTTTTTGGGTTTTTTTCCATTTTAAGTCATGAAAATATGTTCAGTTTCCTATTAGCTTCATGCCCCAGGAAATCCAGAAATTTTAAACTATATATCTTCACCCTATTTACCCAAAATATGCAAACATTAAGGGTTAAATTTTAACCTAAGAAGAACACATTCTTCCTGGTAATACCATTCAAAAGCAAAAGCTGCAAGAATAAAACCAGTAGTAATGAAAAATGCAAAAACACATAAACTCCATTTAATTAATGACATATAAATGTTAATGGATCAAAGTAAGAGAGTAATGGATCCTTACTTCCTAGTCTAAAAACACATTGATGTTGTTATGGCAAGCCTCTTAACTATGATAAAGTACAACATTTCACTGGATTTTATTTGCAAAGCTTTCCCAGACTTAAAAGTAGACAGAAAGAAACAAAACCAAACAAAATTCATCATATTTGCTATATTTAAACTTCCATGACAATGAATCGTGAAATGATCTCATGAGCTATATAAACATGATTTAGAAAATATTACCGGAATACAATGCAAAAATAGATGCATGTCAACTACAGAAGTCAGAACCCTACCTTGAGAACTATATGAAAGCCTGCTGTCACTGTGAAATTCCGATGAAACCATGACTAGGCTCAAAATCCATGTCCACGTCTTCCAAAAAATTTCCATAATTCAAAAAAAAGAAAGCTCTTTTTTTTTTTTCTTTCTCTCTTTGGAGGACTACCTGTGTGCTATAGAGTTACCTCCACTCCAGTATAGCACCATAACAGGTATATTTATTTTATACTACTTCCAAATTAATTATTGGATTTTCCACAATTTCACAGGTATTTTCCAACAACCTGTATTTTCTTCTACATTTGCAGTCATTTTCTCAATTCAAAGTAAGTATTTGTAAGACTCCAGAAGATCTCAGTAAGATGTTAGACTGGATAGTTACTGAATTTGCCCAATTTCTTCTCCTGAAAAAAGAAATTAAAAAAACAAAAATAAAGAAAATTAGTCAAATGAAACAGATCTATATTGCTACCATATACTAAGCCATCACAGTGAACTGTGCCATGCAGCATTTTAAAATCATATTCAACCATCACTACTGTTATGGTTCAAGATCACAGCCTAAAAAAACCCCACGAATTAACACTGATGAACAGCACATGCATACAGTTTAAGATGCACATTCCAACTTTACATTAAATATGCATAAGAATTCAGGAAATCAAGGTTTCTTGTTGCTCAAATACTCCACTCAGACTTGTTCCAGCAATAATCAATGCTATGCACCCACTCATTTCAGCAGTTAATAACTAGATCAAATACACTGGTAGACAAAGTCAGAATCTAGCAAACAGACCAGAGAATGATTATCTGACCTTTACTGCAGCATGCATTTTCCTATTACTTGGGTCTGAGTTCTGCTCATTCAGACAGAATTCTCATTCACTCAAATGGGAATGTGCCACATTCTAGCACCAAAGAAGAAATTTCAGTATCTGAAGCTAGTCATCATACATATTCTAATTCTGAATATATTTTTAGCAAATACACATTTTGTACGTATCTTAACTACAGCTTCATACAATAGGAGAATGTTGGTTTTGTTTTCATTTTGCAGGTCACAGTATCAAGGAAATAACATGTTACTTGCCTTGCACCAAGTGGATTATCTATAAAGATTAGAGAGTTGTAGCAAAACATTTCAAGAAAAATCAACAGTGCACAAAACCTATTTACTAACATCACAGTGAATATTAGGAAACTTCTGGGTTAATTTGCAACAAATGTAATCATTACTACGTAAACGGGGATAAAGCGATCATGGTTGTACTTTTTAAATCACACATGATATATTCAAAGCTATTTAATCAGGCTTGCAAAGGGAATAAAAGATACTCTGAAAGCATAGCCTGGGTTTAGTAGTATTTTTTTTCTAGAGAAATATAAGACTTTAGCAATACCATTCACATGTTGGCAAGGACATTGATAAAATTCCTGCTCTAGCCTTCAATGTAAAACTTTTATTTCATACCTAATATTTAGTTGCAGCTTTTAGACTTTTACAAGTTCGGAAGAGACTTAACCAACCCCACACCCTTCCGCTACATCAGTGCACTAAATAACGTGCCTCATTTAGCAGTTTGACATTTCTGTCACTGATCCTGGTTTCACCCCTGCCTGCTAACAAGCTGCTTTTTCTTTGCAGTTAAAATCTGATAGATACAATCTTGACATTTCCTGATAAGCAGCCCAACCTATTTGGTTTACCTCAACCTTTACTATCCAGTTTCCAAATGTCTAAATGAATGTGTAGGTTTCTTTCTGTATCCTTTCTAATTAGTCAGCATCCCATTTCACACACAGATACCGGAACTGGGCACGCTAGTCCGGTAATGGCTCATTATTGCCACATATAGAGATTAGATTGCTTCACAGCTTTTACCTAGCTGAAATATCAAAATAGGGAGCTCATGCTCAGACTGTTGGACTGATAATAAGTCACTCTAACATTGAGATCTCATGAAACCGTGGTACCCAAGAAGGATGGTAGCACAGAATACTGGATATAAAATATAGTGCCCATTATTTAGATACCAAAGACCAACATAGTGGATGTTGAACAACAGTCCAGCAGTCACTTTAAAACTGCTGGAAGCTTTAGCAAAATTTTTAAATTCCTTTACATAAGCCAGCTTCAGTACAGTTCCACATGCAGCTATACCACTGCTTGAACTGAAGAAGCGATAATGGACATCAAGGATGAAGTTGCTGGATAACTTCAGATAAGGACTGGAGCATAAAGTTTAGTAGGACCCTGCATAACATCTTTTCCATCTTTAGTGAACCAAACTTCCAGCATTCTACATTTGGTGTAGATTACACACTTGGCAAACACTATGCTCACAATTACAGGCATTCCCTCTCTCTTGTGGCTGAATGACATGTCCACCCACCAGTAAGGGCAGGTGCTGTTCAGGTATCCTAAACAGCTACATGATTACATCTTGTGCACAGTTACAAAAGCTCCACCAATCAGCAAGGAAAAAGAACATGATGTTTTTAAAACTGTGGATACTGATGACAAAGCAGGTGCAGAACATCGGCACAACTGTGGAGAAACCGATGACAAGAGTGGCAGTTCTGTCACAGATGCATGAGCTTTCAACCCAATGAAACTCAGCAAAGGTGGGAAAAAAGGCCATGCATATACACAAGAATACTTCGGGGAGAAAGTGGATTGGTGGAGTTGGGGGTTGCCTGACCAAACTGCTTCAACCAATCGCCTCGGGAACCTCCGTCTAAGCAAAGGTGCTCTGGGCAGCTAAAGCATCCCCTGAACTGATGGTCGCTGAGGTTTTAGGAGAGGAAGGAGTCCGCTCTCCCAAGAACACCATCACGTCACCACCTTTCCTGGGGACTGCCACGTCCTCCAGTGTGCCGGGGGTCTCCACACAGACCCGCGGGTTCTCCGCCACCCTTGGCGGAACCCACGACGGGTGGAGGGGAGCGACCACGACACTGAGCTCTGCGGCGGGCGGGAAACGGCCCCGCCATTCCAGGTTGGCCGTGGGGGAGACAGCAGGGGGAGTGTCACTGCTACGGTCTGGCCCCATGCCGCGTCTGCAAGGGGGACCAGGAACTCCCCCCTGCCGCCTTCCCTCCCGCCCTCCCTAGCCCCAAGGCGGGCGCGCGAGGGGCGACCAGGGGCGGCCGTCTGCGCCGGTAGTACGAGTGGTTGCTAAGGAAATGGGGACGGGGCGAGGGAGGGGGCGGGCATCAATCACACAAATTCAATTACAGCTAAGAGGGCTGGCCGTGAAAAGCGTCGCGGGGCGTCAAAAGCCGGGGATTAGTCGTTACCCTCTGAGGGAGCTTC
>VZTY01001136.1:0-10749 GCA_013400935.1 Turnix velox
TGAGCCTCGCCCCGCCCCTCCCCACCCTCCGGGCCGAGCTCAGACCTCATTGATTCAATTTCTGGAGCGTACATTATACCGTAATACTCAGATCCAAGGAAAATATAACTCTGAAAAAAACCCACCAAACCACCCCAAACCCGAGCGGAAAAAGCACCTCAATTCTGAGCCGCAGACAGATTCCATCACGGCACAACTTTGATGAGCAAGTCCCAATCTTTAAGGTGAAAGAGCCCCCGCGCGTCCCTGGCGATCTCTGGTCTTTAGAAGTGAGAGTCTCCGAGTTCAAAGTGGTTTCAGGTTTCCAGAGGAAGTATTTGCAGGGTTCCACACAAACAGGGTGTTCTCTGGTTTATTCAGGCCCTAATTCGCTTTAAAACAATAGAGCAGAGCCACTGAGATGCCGGCATTATCTTTTCTCATCATTACTAATTAGTAATCGGTGAGCTGGAACGAGCTGTTAGAGGACTTGGTATCGCTCTTTGTTTAGGAAATAATTGTTCCTGAATAGCCAGATTCCACGTGATTGATTTAACACTGGATTGAATCGCTGTTTTTGCACAAAGTTAACAGAAAATCTTGGGAGCATCTTGTCTGTTCAAAGGCTCGAGGTAATAATTTTCTTCCCTTAAAGACTTTTATCTGTTGCATCCCGGTGGTGTTTCCTCCTCCCCTGTGACTCTGCCTCCTGTTTGCAGTCGTTAAACCAAGGGCTGCTGGTGGCTGTTAAACAAGACAATCATTTCTTTGTCTTTCTTTGGGTAATTGCAATGGCACTAAAACCTTAGTAGGTCGAGAATACTACACTGAAATTAAATTTTTATCATCATTTGGCTGGTGAAAAAAAATTATCATTTTTGAATGACAGCTCAAATACTTGCCAGTACATTTGCTAGGGCTGAAGCTGAGCCCTTAGGACACTGAAGGACTTTTCCAGTGCATTTTCAACTTCTGATTTCAAATTACTGCTTCAAGAAGGTAAATCACAAAAGTGTCTTCTACATCTTCTATTGTATTTTAAGCCAGTTCTTCAAACAGGTAACTTCTTGGTAATTAGCTTCCAAAATCTTCTATGGAGGACTCGGGAACTTCAGACTAGAAGAGGCAAAAAGAAAGGAAAAAAAGTCCTGATTGATTTATAGGAGTGCTAAAATACATTAAAAGAGAAAAAAAGAGGAAAACATAAGATAGTATAAAATTCTTAAATTAAATACCTCATTATTTTTATAATACATCCTCACCCCTGCCTCACCCCTCGTCCTGGGCACATCCCCAACCTTCCTCTTGCCACACACCAAGCACAGGCCCCGAGGCTTTTGTTTGCTTCTACAAAGGAGCCCTTTTGTCAGCTTCTACAAAGCCTACTTTTCAGTTTTTAAAGCTATGAATAATGAAAAAAAAACCACCAAAAACCAAAACAAACCTGAGATAATCAATGTTGTGAAGCACACAGATTTTCACCAAAAGGCAAGGCTTTACCTGGGGACAGAGGTGAGGATTTAGCCCACGGCTGTCCTTGTGCCCAGGGAAGGACGTGTCAGGGGCAGCAGCAGCCGGGCAGGACCCCCGGGACTCCTGTTGGGACGATGGGAAGCTCAGGCTGGAGCAGAGGGACGAAATTCTGCACTTACATCCCACCAAAGCACAGCCTCACAAAGCCCTTGTGCAGAGTTTGCTGTATCTTTTGCTACCGTTTTGCTTTCTGGGTGAGAAAATCTTCTGCTGGCACTTCTTACCCACTGTTATCTGTGAAGGAGTACAAAGCCTGATAGCACAGAGCTCAGTGAAAGAAAGATTAAATCGCAGAGATAAGACTAATTGTTGTCAATTTCAATACTTTAAGCACAAGATAGTGATCTTTGGGTGGCAGTTCTTCACAATCAGAGACACGGGCACTTCTCGTGCACCAGCTCACTGGGTTTACTCTTTTATAATGTTAAAGATAAATATCAGTCAAATATCTGCATCTGGGCCACTTCAGAGAAGCAAATCAGTCTTGATGAGAAGGTCCGCGTAGAAACTCATCGCTATTGAGGAGTTCTAGCCGCTCACACTGTGCTGGCGGCTCCTCTCAGCAGGGCACATCACTAGTTTATCTCTCATTTATAGTAACTAACGAGCATACACAGCATCGGAGCTTTGCTCTGATTTTGTAAGGCTAAAATTTTTAAATCCCTTTAAATTTTGCAAGCAGGTACATTTTCTAGAAGCGCAAAAATTATTGAAAACATCTTTAACTCCCCATAAAGAAACCGGACCGATTTAAACCGTTTTTCCTATTTCTATTTAGCGCACAACTTGATTCATGTGATGAAAAAAAAAAAAAAGGGAAAAGCAGCGGGGCAAGAATGAGGAGAGCGGGGCAGAGCGTGCTCCGGAGGCTCCGGCGGAGCACGGCCGGGAAGGTCGCGTACTCCATCCCACGGTACCCTCGCACCGACAGCCCCGCATGGGGGTCTCGACACTAGGGTACCCTCGCACCTACAGCCCCGCATGTGGGTCTCCACATCACGGTACCCTTGCACCGGCAGCCCCAAACTGGGCTCCTCTCCCCTCCCGGCGCGGCGGGGCAGTGAGGCGGGGCCGCTCCTCCCGCCCCCAGCGGGGCGGAGCGGTTGGGGCAGCGCCGACATTTCCCGCAGGGTCGGTGCCGCCCGCAGTAGCGGAGGGATCGACAGACGGACCAGACGGAGGGAGGGAGATGACAGACGCGCTGCCGCCCCACGGGTGCCCGGCGGCCCAGCCGGCGGAAGACGGCTACTTTCGGAAGGTGGGTGCGGGGGACCGGTGGTGAGCTGGATGGGGGGGGACCGGTGGAGCCCCGGTGCTGGGCTATGCTGCGCCGGTTGGTGTCGGGACGTGTCCGTGTGCCCTGTCCCGCCGACACCGGGCGCTGGAGGTAACAGGTTCCCTTGGAAGCTGTAAATGAGCATCTGCCCTAGTTACTATCGCCCGCACCCGCCGCTTCCTTCGGTAACTTCATTGTGAGCGCTGNTTCATTGTGAACGCTGAGAGTGTCCCGGTCCGAGCAGGGGGTCAGAAGCGGCTCGGGGTGGGTTGTGGATCCAGCACCGTGTGACGGGCTGTTTTAGATGAGTAGAGGACGGAGAAATTTTCTGGGCCCGGCTGTCAGTGTCCTCTGGCCAGGGTGAGACAGAGGGGCCGCCCCGTCACGGTGTCTGTGGTTTCGTGCCCCCGGTATTTACCGAAACCCTAAACCCGCCCGAGGTCGGGCTCTAGCGTTGCTCTTTAACAGAGGAACCGTTTGTAGCTGCATAAATGGTGAAGTTTCACCCGGTCGGTGCTGCCGATGGGCTGAAACTCAACTTTTACCCAGTCCTGTCGGGTTTCTTGGTTTGAGTAATCTCGCCATGATATTTGGTGACTAATCACTGGATTCTCGGAAGCTGTAGCAGGTAACCCTGCAATGTGGCAGAGCTGTAGTTGGAGCTTTGACAGCCCCATTTCCATGGCACGGGGCAGTTCCTGCTGGCTTTGGGCATTCGTGAAAAAAGTTGACTTTTCATTAACTTGGTGAGGTAGAAAAATCCACTCTTTCACCTGTTGGTTTTCTCTGGTGGGGACTCAGTGATGCTTAACAGCCAAGTTGTGCTCTGTGAGTCATAAGAGGGGTGTATCGTCTGCATTCAGACTCACTAGCAAGGTCTGAGTTAAATTACTTTATGCTTATACTGAAATAGCATCAGGTCAGTGTAAACCCCTGCCCCAAAAAAGATGAAAATACTCTAGTGAATTTTATACATTGGCATAAGTGTCATTCCCACGTCTGAATTACTTATATCTTAAGGCAGTATCTGATACTAAATATGGGTGATGAATCTTATACTTAATAATCTGGGCGAGCCAGTGTTGTGGTGCTCACTCAGATCTCTGAAAGGTTCATCCAGCCCGTAGGTGTCTTCATAATGTTGTCAACTTCAGATCAGATGAGATGCTCCAAGCCTTTCTGTCCATGACATTCAGATGTTAGCAGGAAACCAGTATTCCTTGTTAGACATCAGCTGAATGGTCTCAGAGATCAGAGCTTTCATTCTGATGCAGTAGAAGGTGGAGGAAAGAAAAAGCAAAGCAGTCCAGCTGTGGAGTCTTAAACTGGGAGAGTCTTAAGCTGTGGAAGCTGTGAAGCAAGGAGATAACTTTGGGCAAATTCTTTTGGGGTGATGATGATCTGTGTGGCAGCTGTGACTGCATCTGACTGGGCCCAGTGACTGAGCTTCTGCCTCTGCCCTCATATCGTCTTCTCCTCCCACTTTAAATGGAAAGGATTCCAGGACTGGCTTATCATTTTGTTGATGCAGAGTTGCAGAAGCCTCCAAGGCTTGTATCACAGAATCACAGTATGTGTGTTTTTAGGTCAAAGACACTTATTTAATTGTTTTCTGTTCTATCAGCTGTGGAACAAGGTGAAAACACTCCCTTTGTATCAGTCTTGCTCACAAAAGGGCTTCCAGGAAGCCTCGGTGCTGCCCTGTGAGAACTTTTCTCAGTGAAGTAGAATCATAGAATAGTTTGGGTTGGAAGGGACCTTAAAGACCATCTAGTTCCAGCCCCCCTGCCATAGGCAGGGACACCTCCCACTAGATCATATTGCTCAGTGCCTCGTCCAGCCTGGTCTTAAACACCTCCAGAGAGGTGGACAGTTCTTATTACTAGTTTACTGGAGTGCAGTGCAGTAAGATCTCCTCAAAACCTGTCACCTCCCAGTCCTTTTTTCATGGCAAAGGCCTGTCATATTTATACAGGAAAAATTTAACTTTCTTTAAAGCTATGTAATGGTTTTAATTAGGTCAGAGGCCTTTTCTTTTAACATCTGTTTACCCATATAGCCACACAGGGTTTACACACCTCTATCAGTGCTGTCTCCACTCTCTTCTCCTTTTATCTCCCCTCCAAAGCAACCATTTTAAACCATTTCATTAGCTGTGAACAAACTCGTGATAAGNCAATAAACCAGCAAGTTCTCCTCAAAACCTGTCACTTCCCAGTCCTTTTTTCATGGCAAAGGCTTGTCATATTTATACAGGAAAAATTTAATTTTCTTTAAAGCTGTGTAATGGTTTCAATTAGGTCAGAGGCCTTTTAATATCTGGTTTTAAAGAAATTACACATATGTCCACATGGGGTATACACACCTCTATCAGTGCTGTCTCCACTCTCTTCTCCTTTTATCTCCCCTCCAAAGCAACCATTTTAAACCATTTCATTAGCTGTGAACAAACTCGTGATAAGGATTTTAGTTTTGAAAATGAAAGAACAAAAGCAATCCTCGGTGTTTTGCTGAAGAGGATCTGACAAGGTGAAGCAGCACCTTACTTCCCATCAAAAAGAAGATGAAGCTTTTGTCCATAATTTTTTTACTTCCTGGCAGGATAACACACCAACAAACTATTTTTGTGATGGCTCCATTCAGTCCATTCCATGGTGCATTTACCTGTGCTCTGATGTACCTGCTCTTGGGGAGTTCTGGTGCTCCACTCTCGGCCTCCTGCCTGTGCCTCCTCCGTGCAGAGCTTCACATTCCTCCACCACATTCTTTCTCAGTTACTGGCAGCAACCCCAGAGTCAACCTCTAGTGTCCCACGTGTCTCTCCAGTGCTGCTCCTGGTCCTCAGAAAGAGTCTGTGGTCAGCAGAAGACAATGATAAAACTAATGATAAGAGCACAGAACAGTTTGTTTTAGAAGCAGAACAAGGCTTTTTTGGCAGGAAGGATTTTTTTCAACCACCTGACAGGACTTAAAGCTGGTCAGTCCTCCTGTGCTGCTCTGCTTGCTCAGGATGCCTCTTGCCTCTGGGGAAGTTATTCTTTAAGCTTGAGGATTGCTTGGCCTCTCAGACCTCTTCCTGGTTTGTTTGTTTGTTTGTTTTTTAGTTAGTTTTGACTTCCTGTGAGAACTCTTTCAAGCTGTTCCCTTTTGATCCTATTGCAGCACTGCACTCCAGTAAACTAGTAAGCTCTCCTCAAAACCTGTCAGTGTACATAACTCAGGATATTTATCAAGTAACACTTGTCCAGTCACACAATCCAGTGCTTGCCTGGTGATCTGTTAGTAGGGCTGTACTTACCCTGGTGGTTTTCAGGGAGTTGATTTTTTTGGGGGGAGGTGGGTAGGAGCAGAGCAAGGAAAAGCTACCTAGTGAGTTTCTTCTCCTTTGCCTTTCCCATCTTGGTTTACTGCTTTGTAACACCTTACATAGATTATCACTTTTCAAATGGCCTAACAGGGCAGAAAATTGCAATAAATGATAAGAAAAAGCCATATAGTTTATAATCCAAGCTTACCTTTCCTGTAGCTCTGCAGGCACCTGAGGATGCAGCACTTACTTCGCATCTTAGTGAGCCTGGGTGCCAGAGCAGGTCCCAGCAGGAGGACAGCCAACTTTATGGAGCTTTGGATTTTGATCAGTTTAACAAAGATGCTTTTCTCTTCCCTTTCTTGAAGCTTTGCTTTCATCTGTAAGGATAGATAGTTATTGTATAGACGAGCTGATGATTCAGAAAGACAGTATATATTAGTCCTCCCTGGCAGGGGAGGCTAAAAACAGAAAATGAGCAGTTCCATAAATAAGGCACCAGGCTGAAAATGATGATGGGTATGGCAACTGGCTGGTGAATCACCACATCCCTAATTAACTCCCTCTCCTTCTCCTCCTTACCTTTTGGCATTTCTTCTGCAGGGCTTCCCCTCAGCTCTGGTTACTTCATCCTTTTGCCAGGCTGCACTGCTGTTCCCACTGGCCTTTGGTCATTAACAGCCTGGCAGTCATCAACACCAACCTTGGCACAGGACTATTTGTGTTCCTGCCCCTCTTGCCACATGTCTGGCTGGCCAGAAACTACCTTGTGGTGATGATTCAATCCCCTTGTCATGTCACATCCACTCACTGTATGCCAGTTCATGGAACATAAACCTGAAGGTCATCCTTCATGTGAAACTAGGAACCACCTGAAACTCGGTTAGTCTGATGAATATTAATTTACATTTTGCTTTGTGAGTGGTGTGATAAGAGGGAATATTGTGTAGAAAAGACATATATTTGTAAATAACTACAATAATTACACTAGTAAGTTCTAGAACTTAATTTCTGGGACCAGGCACGTGGAACTGTAAAGTACTTGTTTGTGGCATAGGTAGAGAAGGCTTTGGGATACCAGATCATCTTCCTTCTCCCCACTGTTGTTTCTTTTTTTAACTTGGATAAAACTTCTGCTATTGAAAGAGTTGTAGCATGTAGCTAGAACTTCAAAATTGAATTAGTAGAAATGTGCAATTGTCAATTAGTGGAAGAAGGCAAGGAAAGAAATATAATTTAGCAGGACTTGGGATCACTCCTAGAAACATTGGTGTGAATCATGCTGTTTGCTGCAGTTGCTACTAGAGCCAAAGCACTCATATGCCCAAGTTAAATTTCACACAGGTTTAAATGTCTGGAGGGTACAGCCATCTCTGCTGGCTGCTGGGCTTGACAAGCAGCACAGGTTGTACTGGCTGTAGAAGGCACACCCAGCTTCAACTCTGTGTCACCTTCAGACAGTGTGGTGCTCATTTTAATACTTCAAACCACAACTTCATGAAGCATATTTATGTTAATTTCACTGTGATTAGTCATTGCTTGGCAAACACAACATTTTTGTGTCATCACAACCGATACTGAAAAACTCCTTGAGGAACAACCTTCCTGGCATCCCAATTAAATACACCTGCTTCTATATTTGGGACCCATAAGTAATTTAAATGAAACATCCTGTTGACAAGAATTAAAGAGTAGATGTGGAAGCTGTTAGGAAGCTGGCTGCCAGATATTGAAATTAATTGGACATCAACATTTTTAGAATTGTGCATATGCTGTCTGGGAAAAGGAACTTCTCCAAGGAGAACAAAATGAAGCACCTTCTTGCACCTGATAAGTAATTTTTTAGTTCACAGAATTTGTGCTTTACAAAAGGGGTGAGATCTTTCCCAGGTTGTGTATTTCCTTTTTCTTGCAGATATTGGTTATGTTCACTGAACTCCATGCACTCAACTACTCAGCAGTTTTTAGGTAGCCTGATGACAAAAGCTGTCTGAGCTTGCAGATGAACACTTGCTGGTGACAGCCCCTGTGCAGGAGATGCAAAAAACAGCTTTTTATAAAAGGGAGTTTCTTTCAGGCCTTGAGAAGTAAATGGGAGGTAGATGCTTACAGCAGGTGAGCCTGCCTCAAAAACAGACTCCTCTGCCTTTAATCGGGGAGACAATAGCACAGCCCTTCCAGGTGAGCTGGCTGTGGCACCCATGCATGCCTCAGTCTCTCAGTTCCTTCTCCTCTCAGGCCCTGGGGCTATTTTTGCTTCATACAGAGATTAGTGGCTGGTCCTGAAAGGCAGGGAAGCATTTCTGCCGTTTTTCCTCTTTGCACATAGTTTAAGGTCAGTATAGTTTTGCACTCACCATCTAATAGGAGCTTGTTTGGTTTCTGGGTTGGAGCTTGATCGAAGGTCAACTGAAATATTCCACTTCTGGTGAGCTTCATGGGCTTGGGAATGGGGCAGTTACCTTCCTGAAAAGTTTCCCAGAAGTCAAACTGTAAAGAAGTATTTTAATGATGTCATGAGACTTGTTTTGCACACAGGAAGGGCAAGGAGTTCTGCAAAGAAGCTGCAGCTTTGAGAAAATTAAGGCAAAGTTTTGGTATTTTTGGTGGTAGGCTGCCTGTGTCCCAGTACAGAACTCTGCTATTTGGCAGGAGCTCTAGGGGAGAACAGACTGGCTCACACACATACATTAGCTTTAAAATAAGTATTTTGTGTCTGGATTTTGATGTCAAATGCTTCAGTTAGTCATGGTCTCTTTTACTTTGAATGACCAAGTTTGAGAAAAGAAATGCTGTCAGTCATTGATCACTGATGTCAATGTAGTCGTTTTTCTTAACGCAGAACCTGTGCCATTAAAGTTCTTTCAGATTCACTGTTACTCCTGTTTCAGAGTGTCTCACAACACCAACAAAACCGTTTGTTTCCTTAATTCTAGGGATGCAACCCTCTTGCTGAGACTGGTCGAAGCAAACTGCAAAATCAAAGAGCTGTCCTGAACCAGCAGATTTTAAGAGCAGTACGAATGAGAGCTGGTGCTGAAAACCTTTTGAGGTACGTGTCAGGATTTCCCCCTTTTCTTTTCCTGAGCAACAAAATGATTATTTTTTAAAATTCTGTTAAAGTCCCTAGGCTATTGCTTTTTGCAGTCTGCCTAACAGCTCCCCTGAAGTGCTGCATAAATTACTGCTGGATGCTTTGTCAATCTCCCTGGGGTTTTTTAATGGTGTACTTGTATAGAGTTATTACCTGCTATAAACTACACTTCCAAAGCTGCTGTGTTGTTGCAAATTACCTGAGTGTTGGAGACTCTCACGTTGTCCTGTGAGATCAGCTTTATTGCTGTCGTTGTTGGCAAGTGAACCTTTATCTGCAGCTGGTGGAGCAATGGGTCTCTGAAAATACATAATCAATATACTTTACTTAGAGATGTGAAAGTGCTTGGATAAATTGATTTTTCTTAAACTTAACATTAATTACCCTCTGCTTGTCACTCCCAGTTATCTGCACTCTTTGTAAGAGAGCTGATACACCCTTTATGTGTCTGCAAACTGTTATCTGGAAACTATCCCAGGCTCACTCTCTTGACCAAAAAAAACCCTAATAAATTCTGAAACATGAGGCCTTGTATTATCTCTTAAGGAGATAAAAAAAATGTGAAAAATGCTGAGAATGCCAGCAAGGGGGTCAGCCAGGCTTATGGACAGAACCTTTTCCTCAGCAATAAAACCCTGTATGTCTCTCTGCAGAGCAACTACCAACGCTAAAGTACGAGAGCAAGTCCTGCTGGAGCTGAGCTTTGTCAACTCAGACCTACAGATCTTAAAGGAAGAATTGGAAGGACTTAATATCTCAGTAGAAGTTTATCAAAATACAGAGTAAGTATAAAGTTAAGTTACTCAATTGTTAACAAATCCTTTGTTTACCACTGGGAACAAGATTGTTTCTATGTGAATGTGAGTGCTGGAGAGTAATTATGTGAAAGAACAGGGAGGTTGATAGGAAGAGAACATATTTGATGGTATATTTGTTGACTAAGGGTTAGTCTGGGTGTTTGTCTTTCGCTTGGGAAAGGTATGTACCACTGATCCTTAGATACAGAGTTCCTGCATGCAGGAGAGTATTGCGAGAACCGAAAGCTGTTGAGGCTTTATGAGGAGGACCTGGCAGCTTGCAGAACTTCTAGTGCTAGAATTGGGTCAGAGCCTTCTGGAATGAGTAAGTCTGGTGATAGCTGTGCTCACATGCAGTGTGTGCAACACGCCTGTCTTTAGCTGGAGAGCACAAGTGCAGCACTGATTTGGGGCTCAGAGCAGACCTGAGGTAAGGTGTATATGTCAGGGACGAAAATATGTAAATTTTCTCTACATGGGAAACCACTGTTAGTCAGTAAAATACTGATAGTAGCTATTGATAAATGCTGTAGCTCTTACCATGGCAGATCCTCCAGTGGCTGTGGAGCTATTCCATGTCTGTAGTACTTGTGAAGATGTGTGAACGCTGAGCTAAATGGCAGCCTTTGAGAGTCTCCTTCCCTTGAAGCAGAGATTGAAGTGGAGGAAAAAAAAAAATTGCTGTTAACACTTTCTGCAGACTTTTCTGAGCAGGAAGGAACTGTTATAAGCTGTGTACCTATTGAGCTATTCGAGAGGGTCC
>VZTY01001141.1:0-122759 GCA_013400935.1 Turnix velox
AGACTATTCTATGATTCTACACTATTTGTTTTTTTAATTTTTAAAAGGCTGTGAAGATAATGCAAGGCTGAAGAAAGGCCCTTGTTACTGACTCCATCTCCAAAAAAATCCATGGAACTACAGCCTGCTCAGCCCCAGTTTAGTCTTTGGTAAAATCAAGAAGCTGGTCCTCTTCAGAATCCTAGTCCTACACATCAAATTGTGAAGGTAAGTTGAACAGTCTGAACGGTATTAACAAGGAGGCTTGACTAAAGAACTGCAGAAGTCCATTCCAGTGTGAACCACTACATGATTCTATGATTCTGTAACTAAAGGACTTTACTAGCATATATTCAACTTATTCAGAGATTTATGCAATATCAATAAAACATACCTGATGAGATTGACACTATTGGAACAGGATCACTGGGACATGTTGTAGCGTAGCCTTCGCTTCTACAATGCATTCTATAAGTTAAAATACAAGATCCTTTCCACAAGAACTGAAAGACAACCAGAAAGAGAAGGGAAAACACGTTAAAAATATCAAAGGAGAAGTCAAAGTATTTCTCATTAGTATCTGATTTGATTGAATATCATGTAACAAATTGTTGCCATCACACTACAGACAATTCACCAGGAAGTGATCTGAGTAACAGGGCAGTGACAGATCTAGAAGTACAGCTGGCATCCAAAGAATGAGTTAAATAGTATAAGTATCTAGGGTTATTTCTCTCTGATCAAAATAAAGCATATATTAGGTAACAGGCCTATATCTTTAGTACAGTATGAAAAAGGTACCATTTTGGAAAAACCACATTAAATCTTTGTGAAATGTAAGTGGAACATTGCAGTCCCAATTAGGTAAGTATAAGAAGTTTGACCACATTTGCAGCTGGTGTGTTGAGGGTGTTATGTCATAATCAGGTAAAACAAACAGATCGCTCATCTAATCTTCAAATTAATCTCATTTAGTTCTGTCTAATTGCTCTTTTAATTCCCAAGCATGTCATGCAGCTGTAGCTCTGTGTTTTATAAAACTGGACATGAACAAATCCTTGCAAATTCCACTATGCTAAAGGAATATGCTTTGAAAAATCTCAAAATTGATTGTGTAATTTTGTTCCAGAAAAATATTATTCACTCTAAGAAACCTTGCTGATGTTTACACAGTTGATCACAAATAAGAGTATCCCTTTTTTTTTCAGAATTGGTCAGAGTACTATGGATTAATATCTTACAGATTTGCTCAGGGTAAATGTATTTGGGACAGATGCCAGTTCAACACCACAATAAAATTTAGTCATTCTTTTAAATGAAAAGTGATCAGATTTGGCAATATCTATCAACATGGTTAAATTACATATAGTTTTTAAAGGGCTGTTTTCTAATCTCCCCTATTTACAATCTGACAGATAATGTGATTGTCTACAAATTAAATGTAGACTACACAAATTTTAGCTATTCAACTGATATATTGAGAGGTAATAAAAATCCTTAGTAAATAGTAAAATAGTAAATTGTAAACTTAGTAAAAAGTTTCACCCATCTCTCTGATGGGTGAAACACATAAATCACAGGTTGACAAAATGACTTGCAGAATGTGGTCCCTCCTCCCATCCTTTGTTCATTTTAATGATGAGATTTTACAGCGTCTATCAGTTAGTGCTCAACTATACCCTTAGACTGAAAATTCCTCCAAAAATATTTAATCTTCTAATAACTAAGATAAGTATTTTTCATTCTGTCTTCAAAAGGCATGTAAGTTCATAAATGGAAAATTTAAGTCTGTGAGTGGTTAATTCTCAGCATGTTCATAAATGCTAAGCTTCTAGTATGTCCTTCTTCAGCTCAACAAAACTTTTCTGTCCATAACATGGGCTTTTTATTTTTAATATTTCTCTAAATCTTACACTTTTTGTTGTCTGTAATCTTCTGAATATGCTTAAAACATGATACTTTGCTTCCTGAGGTCTGCTGCAAGAGCAAGTAAAACTAAGAAATTGTCTCCGATGTCTCTCTGTGCTGCTTATTGATCTCTTCCAAGATGGGAGACCAGCACTGCCTTTCCCATTCCTACATTAATTGATTTATTCCAAGATTTCACTTAAAATGACAATTAAATATTAATTAAATATTGAATGATACAGGATTTAGAGCAGTTGATTCCTCCTTCAAAATTTGTAAATAAGTACTACAACTTTTCAAATAGGTTTTTTGTCTTGGGCTAAGACTACACTGTTGTAATGTGATCATCTAAACTATGATCAAAAGCAAATCAGTGTAAAATTGCTTATTAAAGGGTTTCAAAAGATTCTAAATTTGAAATTTCTTTTGCCAGCTACCATCTCATGAAGGACCACTAGATCTGATGAATTGTTTTGATACAAATGTTTGGTGAAATATTTATTCTGTTATCACTTTGTCACTTGTTAAGTGCTCATGATTTTTCAGTAATTCCAATGCTATATTTATAGGCTTCAGAATGAATATAGATACTGTTCTTTTTGCAAAGGTTGCCAAGTAGCCATGCACTGAACTATCTTCTCTGATCCCATGGGAGTTCATGAAGATAATTACTAATGGGTTATAAATTGATTGACACATTTCTTAAAGACTTTGATGCAGTGTCTTGCAACTTGCAGCCTGCGGACTACTGGAGGTCTGTAAGAGGACAGATAGTCACCGCTTCATTTATTTATTGAATAGACTGCTAAATAGAAAAGCATGGGAAAAAGCTTACTTCTCTCAGTTTAAAACCAACCCCCATATCCTGTTACTGCATATTCCTGCAAAGAGTCTTACTCCATTTTTCTTCTGGGCTCCCTTCAGATACTAGAAAACTGCTTATGTGGTCGTCCTGCAGCCTTCCCTTTTTTGGGTGGAACAGCACCAACTCTCCCTACTTTTCTTCATAGGGGAGCTGCTCCAGCCTTCTGATCATCCCTACCTTTCTTCATAGGGGAGGTGCTAGAGCCCTCTGATCATCTTTGTGACCCTCCTCTGTTCCTGTTCCAACAGGTCTATCTCCCTCCTATATGGGAGACTCCAGAACTGGACTCAGTACTCCAGATGAGATTACATAAGAGCAGAGTAGAGGGGGGGAATCGCCTCCCTTGACCTGCTGGTTGTGTTTCTTTTAATGTAGTCCTGAATTCAAACTGTAGATTTTGCTTTAAATAATGACACAAAAACTCCTTCCAGTCCATTTTTGACAGCTACAAAAAGAATGCTCTGGATTTACCTAGATCTCTACATTCTCTATGGAATGTTCTTATTTGAATGGCAGTTTTCCAAGTAATGTTTGGTTTAAGAACATATCCATAACATGTCTGGAGCTTTTATTTTTCAGTGATTCATATTTAATACAGAAGAGTTTCCAAGTCACTTTAAGATACTGTTTGAATATACCTAACACACTGATAATTTTGCTTTAAGAAACAGCTAAGCAGTTAAGACGACTTAAACCAGTTCAGTAGTGCTAATTGTGTTTTATGTAGTAACTCGGATATTAGATAATGCAGTGTCTGGTTTCTCTTTAACCCAACAAAGTTCTGACCCCAAACTTTATGTAAGGGTGAATTAATCTTTGGGGTGTATGTGTATGTTCATGTAGGGAAGAAAACCTACTCCGCCCTTAGCACACCCCACTGTGAAGCAAGGAATACAAGTTCTATGAAAGAAGGAAAAAAGTTGGAATGCAAACTTAGCCTATTCTATTTACTCAGTAAAGAACAGGGTCACTCATCTTTTACTGTTTGCTTGTGGAAAATGCATTTGTTACGTGTTTAATAGCCCTCTTGATCACTTTGATAATAGAATCATTCTGGAAGATAGCCCGAGGAGACCTCAGACGTTCTGGACAGATAAATGTATTTTTTAATTACATCTGACAGGGGATTGCATACCCCCTCTATCTCTTCGGTGAAGAGAAACATACTATTCTGCTTCTGGCTGGTATTATTTATTGCACTAACTTAACTTTAGGCAGCAAAATAAATGTTTTCCTTATGTGACTTGTGATTTGATTCTCACAAGGAGAACCTTCATCAAAAATTGTGTTTGTTATTTTGTATTGAAATGAGAAGACAGTGTGGAAAGACAGTGAAATTGCTCTAAGTACTGATCATATCAGGTGTGCTGAGCTGAACATTTTTTGGTGAGCGCTTGCCTATCTGAGGTAGCTGTTCTTTCCCAGAAATCAAGAAGTCCCATTGTATTTTCTTTTAAAACCATGCTTTTTTTCCTGGAAAGCCAACCTCAAGAGCCTTGTAACATGAGAAGACAAGAACATAATAATTCACTTATCTACCCTTTCCCTTAGAATATTGCTACTTATTTCTGTTAAATCACACAGATCTGACAGATTTCAGGGACACACTTCTTTTTCTTGTGTGTTTCTGCAGCGTCTTGCATAGTAGGGAGTCAGTCAGTGTTTGGACTCTTCAGCAGTAGTGCATTACAGATTATTCCATAAAGTTGTATGTCTGCGTATTTCTTGCCTATCTGACAACTACTGTAAAAGCATAATTTTGCTGGACTTCATAGAAAGAGAAACCAGAAATCAGTGACAACTTGTCATAAAATACATTGTACTGCAGAATGAAGATGTGGAAAAGTATAAATTTTACCAAAGGGAAATTATACTAAATACCTTGAACAAATTTGCTAGAGAATTTGGATTTATCTTAACATTTCTTACCCACTTACCAGCTTCTGAAGGATGACACAGAAGAAAGGAATGAGCAGAACAATAAAATTAGTGCCCACAACCTCTTGTTGGCTTTTCCAAGAAACATTTTGTCATGCTGATATGAGGGGGGTAAAACCCTTAAGCAATTGCCTTAATTTTTTAAGTGTTGATTTGAAAGATTTAGAGTCCTAAATCCTGTTATGTGGCTGACTCTCTTCAGTCTGCAAATTTATTCTTTTTGTCTTGGAAAGTCTTACATTAGGACAATGAAGCAAAAATATAATGTGCAAAATAGCTGCTATTTTGCAAATTAATATGATCATTCACTGAAAAGAACCCCAACAAAACAAAACATGTTAGGAAGTTAACAAACTGTTCCATTATCTGACATTTTCATGTCTAATCTTCACTGATATCTCAAATATTACCTGTTAAACTGTGGTTTATTAGTGAACATCTCCTGCTGAGGGCAGTCTCTCTATATGTAAAGTGCTTAAAAATTTGCATTGCAGTAGGACTGACCTATATTATTTCTATGCTTAGTCCTATTGACTGGACATTTCTTCATCTTAGTAGAAAGCAAGTAGGATGTTTCAAGATGTATAAGTTGCAAATGAAATTACTCACACGTCTACAATGAAAAATTAAAAAATGTTTTTACATTTTCTCATGTTCTAGATATAGAGAAAAGAGCAATGAGAAATGTGCCAGGAAAAAAGATTAGATAAACACAAGGAAAGAATGATTTTTACATAATAATGCTTATATTACTGTGCAGCTTAGTGTTTGTAAGCAAGTAATAATAGGGAGTGTGCTATATGTACATAACAATATATTGAAAGTCATACAGCTGTTTGTTTCATCATATCATGGCTAGGCAAAAGATATTCAAAAGCAACTGGCAAAAATAAATACTGTCTAATTAGCCTGTGACATTCATTGCTGCCTCATTTTACTCTTGTAAAGGAATTACTCACTTAAATGTGAAAGTACACATGAAAGTATGAAGGGAATGAAACATGCTAAATCCTTGTGCTTCTCTAGATGCAGTTAGAGTTTACCTGAGATTACAAATAAACATTTTTTATTTTGAAATTATTTTATAGAAGCAATTATTGTATGCAAATCATAGGAAAATTTATGTCTTTTTCTTAAATTTCCAATGTCTCCTTACTGTTGCAAAATACACTGTCTAAATCCTAAAAGGATCTGGTGAAACCAAATTGAAGTGTGAAATACAACACGTTATTTGGTGAAATTTTTGTTAATTGTAAAAGGAAAAAAATCAAGCAAATTGCCACTGGTTTGAGATGTATACAGATTGTTTTCTAGCTTTGTACATTTACAAGTTTCATGTGCAGTCTTGAAAGAATAGACCATCCCTTCATCATCATTAAGCTGAGAGGAAAAGTACCTAGGGTCAACATTGCTGAATATTCAGAAGAAAATGCAATCACCATTTGAAATCAAATGAACATGATCTTGTTACTGCTATATTTATTTTCTACTGCTGCATAAAGTCATTATAGAAGGTCAGTGAGCCGTGCTTGGCCAGTAGCTTATGCTTTGGCTTAGCTGGATCTTACCGGACTTTTGGATAAAATCCTTATTCATTCTTGCGTCATCACAAAAAGGTTTGGCTTCAAACCTTTTGGGAACAGAATGAAGCAGGTGTCAAAGCCAGCAGTAAAATTTGTGACTTCAAGGTCCCTGAACGCAGTTTTGCTCTTCAGGCCCTAATGAAGAGTGCTTCTGACCTACAGTGAGTTTATCACAAAAACATTTATTAACCAAATGTAATTGAGCATCATATACAGCTCTGCATCAGTCTGTCTCTCTCTTGCACTGGATTGTTCCTTGTTGTTGTGTAGTTCTTTGTACTGTCAGATGAAGCTTCCTCATCCTCAGGAGAGCTGCTCCTCTTTGGATGAACGATTAATATTTGCTTGTCCTTGTATGATGATCTGGGACATCTTAGGTTTTATGCTACTCTATATAAACCAGAAAGGCTGTTTATATCATGAAGGAAAAGGAACTGGTCTGTGAACAATACATGATCATACACAGAATCCTAATTTCTTCTAATTTCCATATGTCAATGAGAAAATTAACATGCCAATGTTGAAGACATAGTCAGCTAAAGCACACAAAAGTATATAATACAACAGAAGTAGGCTGCAATGCAGAGAAAAGAAACATTTTAAAAATGTTTTAACATTTTTTTTAGTTGTGAAGAGGTATTGAAAATGACTGCTGACTTGTTTGAGAAAAGCAGAAATATTTGTCAAAAGCCATCAGAGTTGGGTATGGAGTTTTTCTTGCTTTTAGCTACTTAGTTCTGGAAACAGTGATTTTACAAAGTAGTAGATGGATACAAGGTGAGAGTACTACATGATATTTTGCTGAAGTATGGCAATGTTAGAAAGTACACTTTGGATGCTTCTGATGTCACCAGGAATATCACTTTTTTATTCTGAATGGATTTATTATCCATGAAAAATACTTTTCCCTCTTGTTCGGTGAAATCCTCTTACATCCTCCGTGGAAGATAATGAAATGACCATACATAGAGAACTACTTAGACATTTGACTTTTATAGAGGGACTTTGGCTTTGCAGGACCATTTATACAGAGCATTGTGAAGCATCTTCATTTCCCATCTAAGATTCAAAAAGGATTTCTTTCCTGATTTTAGAAAAAAATGCCAAAATATGTTTGTATGCATCTGACATCTTAAGCTGGCCACAGGTAGTCTCTGTCATGTGGGCCTGAAATATAGGTAGGTACTAAAGAAGGAATATTGAGGAGGAAAAGTGAAATACATCCAAATTTACACAGGGGCCTGAAATCAAGAGGTGATTTCATTTCCTTTGCAGTTTATTACTAAGAAGTTCAAATCACCTATCTCCTTCCTTCTTGCACAGATGTCATCCTGCAACCTTCAATGTTTATGTAAAGATAACATTTTATACTTTAAAATACTAGACATATGACTGCATTTATGATTTGAATTTTGACATTTTTAGTTTAAGTAAAATGCAGAATAATTCCAAAGGCAGACTATTTCTTCATAAAAAAAATTAGTGTGCTTCAGCTTTATACTGACTTGCTTCATTTTTTGTCCCTTTTAAGACTAGGATTTCAAAACAAACCACCCTGACCTAACTGTTATCTTGGGTTCTTCTTCTCAAAAGTCACACCTCTTTCAGCACTCATTTTCCCCATTAGCCATGTGGGTGGTGCTCTACATTAAAAGAAGATTTAACCAACTATTTTTCTGAAAATAAGCATGGAGAGATGAAGTCTTTATGTAAGTGAACTGATAATGGCTTCCCGTATCCAGTCACTGGCTTAGGGTTAATTAATGTAAATACACAAGAATTTTACTAACAGATATTCTGACTGAAGGTACAGTTGAACAGGACTTATGCACCAAGAACTGTTAAAATGAATGCAGTTTTGGTTTACAGTGGCAACTGGGTCATTATGGTATTTACCTCTATTTACCTCTAGCTCTATTCCATTGAAGAGCTGTCAGGATTGTTGAAAGGACCTCACTCTGATATCTGAACTAGACCTTGCTCAAAAAATGACCTTGTTTGTAGTAAAGAGACTTCCCTTGACTATGTCAACCAGAATAAATGACTGTCATGATACAGATTTTCCTCAAAATTCATGATGTGCGAAGTCCTCATTTTGTAACTTCATGACTTCATCAATCTGACGCATTTAAAAGAAAGGCTTCTACTACCCCTACATTAGCAGCTGCTTTTTACTATATTTAGTCCCAATGGAGTCCTTCTACAGTAAGATATCATTCATCAAAGATGATAGTGTCTAGCCAGAAGTGAATATTTGACTATTTCCTTCCCCTTGAGAAAGCTTTTACAGGTCAGCGCTGAAACATATATGTCAATGAATAAAGTAATTTCATCTTCAATATCATCAGTCTGGTATTTTTCATGGATAATAAATCCATTCAGAATAAAAAAGTGATATCCCTGGTGACATGAGAAGCAACCAAAGTGTGCTTTCTAACATTGTCATACTTCAGCAAAATATTTATAACATTTTTATGGCTGAGAAATATTCTCTACTTTCCCTCTCTGCATTTGCCTGAAAGGCAAGTACTTTAATGCAGTTACTGTACAGAAAACACAGCTAATGTTGCAAAATTAGTAAGGAATAATGCAACATTACTTTTTTTCTAGCTAATTGTAAGTACAGAGACAAAATGGAGATATAAATGCTAGTGCAATATTTAATAATTTTTTAGTAAACAAGAAATTATACTTGATTTGTATTACCACAGTTATTAATGAAATTCTCCAGAATTTGAAAATTTCCTTCTGACTTGAAAAAGTTCAGTACCAAAAGCTTGGTTACGGTAGTACTTACATATACGCATAAAAGCAGATTTTTAAAGCCATTTTTGTGCTTAATTGCAAACAAATTGTGCCTGAATACAATCCATTTTCTCCGGATGGAATGTAATTTAAAGGTAAAAGTTCTCAAAGCAAAAAAAAAAAGCAACATTAAGAAGAAACTAGAGGTACAGTTCATGGAAACTTAGGAAGTATTTTAAGGATTAATGAGTTTGAATTTTTTAACTTTTCAGCTGTGGATCACTGATTTTTAACGTAGTTTAACAGTGCCTCTAACTTGTTTCTCTTTGAAGGCTCTTTGACAGTTCAGTTGAAACAATCTATTTGAGAGAGTTTTCAACAGAGTAATGTCTGTATAAAGAATATCAGTTCAACAAAAATGAACCATGTTATCAGCCTCAAATGTGGCCATGAGATAAATAAGCATAGTGATCATGAAGGGATTACTTACCTTGCTGAAATGAACTCCCCAAAAGTGTTCATTGCCAGAGGGGTGGAAAGAGGTAAGATGGAAGAGAAAAGGAATATGACAAAAAGAATTCTCCTCAAAAATACATTTTCAGGAGGAAATTTCCTCCAGAATAAGTTCAACAATGTAAGAAAAGATTTTTTACCAAAACATGGACAAAATAATACATATGAAGCTAAAATGAAGTCTTATGAGATACTCTGCTGAACTTAGCCCAAGCAGATGTTTTCCAGAATGTCTCACAACCACACTGTAAGTACACCACAGAGATTTTGCTTTTTGTTACTAATATTACTGTGGCAAGCAAGCTTAATCTCTCGTGTGAGTTAGAAGAATGTACCTCTGGACTTGTTCCAAAAGGAACATAGAGCTGTTTTTAAGTAACACCTCTGATAAACCTTCCATCTTTATAATTTAAAGTTATAGCACACAGTTGAAGTAGCAAATCTGTCCTGTCTCCTGCATTCTGAAGTGTTAATGAAAAGCCTATAGAACTCTTGTGCTTAAGGTCACTGCCAAATTACTTAATATCTTCAAATTAGCCTCCTGGTATTACCAGTGATTAGATTTAGGAGTGCTTTTGAGTAGGAAAAATATATGTCCCCATTGCTAATGCTTTGTGCTTGAACCCTTGAACAGAGGGTTCACCAGAATAAGTAGAACTCTAACACATACAAAGAGAGAGGCAGAACAAACTTTTTAAGAACAGGTTTTCCCAATGGAATGAAAGTGGGAAGATTCTTTATGCTAGTCTGACTTTCAAGTTTTGCTAATGGTCTGAAGTTTACTTAGAACAATTTATTGCTCATCACTCCTGTGAAGAGGAAAGATTGGAGGAATATGCTGGTTTTAAACAATGGACACAGAAAAAGTTCATGACTGACAAATTCTATAGATTATCTGCATGTGCTCACCTGTAACCAAACATTTATTCTTGTAAGGACAGCACACTTTCAATAGTTTCAGTGGAGCTTCTCTTCTTTCTTGCTCATCAAATCTTCCATTCTTCTCAGTTCCCTTCTCTGCATCTTGTTTCTTCCCACAGTTATTTCCTCAGTATGTAGCTTTGACTTATGCTTGCTTTCTGTTCTTTCCTGATTTCTGAAAAAGGTGATGTCTTTAATTACCATACTCTTGCAAGCACAGTCATCTTTAGGTTGATGCCATTTGAATCAGAAGTTCTTACTGTCCCTTATTCTAAAAAAGATCCTTTCTCTACTATCTGAGAATCTTTGCCTCACCTTTTAAAATCTCTTCATAGAGATGAGAAAAGGCAGAAATCTGAGAAATAGGGCTGGAACATCTCTACAGTACAATAAATGACCACATATAGCAGAAGAAAAAGAAGAATTTTAACCTTGAGTCAGAAAAGAAAAATAATGGCCACCTTTTTCCTCCAGGTCCTTTGAAATACAAGAAAAGAGATCATGAATAAAACTTTATAGTCTTACTTTCTTTGGTACCTATGCTATAGGGCACAAACTAGAAGTTCCAACTGAACATTAGGAAAAACTTCCTTACAGTGAGGGTGACAAAGCCCTGGAACAGGCTGCTTGAGATGTGGATGCAGATTCTTCTCTAGTACTATTCAAACCCCACCTGGACTACTTCCTGTGCAGCCTGCTCCAGGTCACTGTGCTTTAGCAGGGTGGTTGGAGTAGGTAATCTCTACAGGTCCCTCCATCCCCTGCTGTACTGTGATTCTGTGATTTGTGTTATCTAATACCATATTTGTTAGTGGTTGGTCTTATGGACCATATCTCAAAAAATAAATTAACATATTTCTGCTTTAATTAGTACTTTCTAAAATTAATACCATTCTTCTGTAGTGGTATTTTTGGTTTAATATATTTGAATTATATTCTTCTTGAGTGATGGTTTACTTTCTGGGATAAGATGGAATCAGATAAAAGAAAGACCTGAATTTCAGTTTCTTCAACGCAGTGTGTCATTGTCTTCCTCCTGAGAACCATAGTCTGCAAAGCATAATTTGGGCTTAACTAATGCTATTTTTCCAACACAGTCTGTGACTCAACACAGCCTCAAGTTTCCCAAGTTATGTCCAGATATTCTTCTCTGAATAAGGATAATTTTCACCTCTAATCAAGATCAGGATACCTGTTCTCTGAAATCTGACATAATATGTAACATAGCACTGTGATTGTTGAACTTGTGTCACTGACACCAAATTACCACATAGTAATCCGACTTTTTCTACCTTTCAGACACAAATGCCATAAATTGTTGGTTTGCTTTTGATATAAAATAGCAATCTCATTAGATTTCGATGTGAAGCAGTTATCAGTTCTACTGTATATTCAAGAGCCTGGTCTTTTAAAAACTGTTGCCAACATATTCTAGACAAATTATAAGTCAATTATATGCTTTGTTGTTAAATCAATCCATCCAGTAATGCTGTTATAGCAGTTCTTTTGAAAAAGAGCATGCTGTAAGAAAGAGCAAGAAGGTATTAATTCAGGATTGGAGCTCTTACAGCAATTAACCTAAGGTCTAGGGTTTTAAGACTTAGTAAAAATCAGAGAACACACTTGTTCTTATGATCTAATCTTGCTGTGACCTTAGTGCATATTGCATGTTTGAAGTCCAGGGTGCTGCTTCTTGGATCTGGGTGCAGGAAAGAGTGTAAATATAAGATGGCTTTGGAATAGAATCTTAGTTGTAATCTTAGTTCATTTTAAAAGTCAGTATGGCAGAAAATTATATTCTTCCCTTTGTAAACTTCATGATCTTTCAGTTTCTGGAACTTTTCAATACAGTGGATTCCAAACTAGTTTGGTAGCTGTGGCTTATTTCTAGAAAACCATGTCTAAGTATGTAATAAGAGTCCAACAGAACAGAAAATTGAGCTTCAATCTCCTGCAAAGCCAGTAAATATACTTAGCATTATACTGTAACCAACTGTGAGTTTAATAGATAATAGGGTACCTAAAATGTTCCACAGACAGCTGTGTGAGCAAAAATCTACCATTAAACTATGACACCTTCCCAAGCAATTCTGAAATTCATTAAAATATTTCTGATAGGCATTACTCATCCCTCTCATAGGAATACTGCCTTTCATGCAATTAAGAGATATTAAAGATAAAACTTCAGGCACCAGACAAGCAATTAGCTGTGCAGACAGATCACCTAGTAACTCGTTTATTCTCTAATTGATCCAAGTTAAATAGGAAACTTGAAAAGGACCCAGTAGCCAAGAGAAGTAGTCTGAACCTAGCCAAGGACATGCAATTTTATTTCTCTTTGTGTTGGCATATCCCAATAAGTACTGCACAAACCTCTGTTTGTGCTTTAAATCCTTACAGGCTTATGGCTTTGCATCTCAAGATTAATTCTCTGTACATAATAATTTGCCAAATCACATGGTAACACTTTACAGTGAATAAAACGAAAGTTTCTTATATTGTCTACTTGTCTAGCACCTCTGGGGAATCAAAAGAATAAGACAGAAACTGAAGAACACACTCTAATGAGGAGTGTCTTTAACTTCATGATGATACAAAAGGGTAGAATTTATATTTTCTTAAGTGCAATTTCTTCCTTTTTCTTATGCTTAGGATTCCTTTGCTTGTTAGGGTTATTTTGTTTTTTTTTTCTTCTTAAGCAGAATGTTGAGCTTAGAATCATAGATAACAGAGTTGGAAGGGACCTTCAAAAGTCATCTAATCCAATCTCCCTGCAGTGAGTGGCGACATGTGGTACTAGACCTGGCAGCTCAGAGCCTCATCAAGCCTGGCCTTGAATGCCTGCAGGGATGGGACTTCCAACACCAATCTGGGCAACCTGTTCCAGTGTCTCACCATCCTCACGGTGAAGAATTTCTTTTTACTGTCTGATCTAAACCTGCCCTTCTGTAGTTTAAAATCAGTGCCCCTTGTCCTGTCAGTACATGCTCTGACAAACAGTCCCTCTACAGCTTTCCTGTAGGCCCATAAAAACAAGGATAATGGGGTACAATGATATCTTTAAATAGAATTCAGGCTTCTGACGTAGGTTTGAAAATTATTTTGCAACAATAGCCTTTGACAATGTCATTGCTAAAGGTTCTCAGTTTACTGAGAACTGAGTCAGCTGACCATGACACCAAAAATTCATTCATGGTTAGACTTATGAACCTTTTAGTCTTGATGAAAACCTCTTGAACTTTCATTGCAACAGGAATTAAGTCTAAATACATTCTTATAAGTGCAATTCATGTAGACTAGCTGTTGTGGAACATCAGAAAACCAAGTCAGATCAACTAAGGCACTAAAACTGAATTTTATTTTTAAAAGTCCACAACAAAATCAAACTAAGTTTTACTTTAACCAAAATTGCTTTCAGAATCTAACAGACAATGACAATCCACAAGATCAGAATGCTTTTCAAGAGCTAATACTACACAACTAACTTTACAATTCATAAAGATTTATAGCTGACGATGAGGAAGATTTTTCAAAATGTGGAAAATCAGCCATTGGAATAAGTTTCCAAAAGTGGTGATGAATTCCCCAAATCTGGATACTTTTAAGATTTAAGTGATCAGAGTGCTGAGCCAGCTTGTCTAGATTGTGATTTTGACAAAAAAGGTTGGACCAAACGATCCCTTGTTTGGTCCTGTGCAATCTGATGTTCTGTGATTCCAGTTTTCTAATTCTGTGATATAAAATATGTATGGTGAAATCCTAAGTTCAGGAAAAAAACACTAGTTGTGGTGTCAGCTCTTCCTCACTACATCAAGGAAACCTGAAAATTATCTTTCTACAAAGTTTTATTGTTTTCAAAATTAAGGTATACCAGATAGTTAAGAGAATATTGTTACATCTGCAAGAATTTATTATTACAATTACTTAAGAAGTGACACTGCTCAATCTTGCTCACTGTTTTTCCCTTAACAGCTGAATTTTTCAAGATGAATCTATTATGCATTTGAATAGATGAGCACCTTTATCTCATCAAACATCTAAGCTGTGATCTGTCTCCTTAATTTACAGAATCATAACATAGAATCATAGAAGTACAAGTGATTTTTCACTTACTAGAGAGGTGCACAGGAAAGCAGAATGCGTATGACCTAATATAAATCAAGCAATTCCAATGATTTGTATGTTGGATTTCCAAGAACTTGTGAGTATTCACTCTCACACTGTGTTAAGATTATAACCAAAGTAATCAAATAATTAAATACCAAACTGATTTGTTACTTTTTTCCAATGGAAAAATTAATTTTGCAGCAGATGAATAAGTCTGTCATTAGAGTAATGTTGGAACACCATAAATTCTCACAGGAATTTTAAAAATTCATATTAAGGTTTATAAATTTTTCCAGGTGATTACATTTTTCTCCTTGGTCATGCAGTAAAGATGGGCAGAGAGAGTATTTTGTAGATTCTAATGTCCTCCAGATCTTCCTTCTCATTTTCACACTCCACTACTACTGGCAATCTCTATCTGTTCCATTGTTATTTTAATAATTTTTCCTTTCCCTCTTCCCATTCCTCATTGCAGAAAACCACATAGCCTGTATTAGAATCTTTAGTATACTCAATAAGATGGAAATAATTACATTAAGTGGAAGTTAATGAAATACAGCATTATTTGCCCTCTAGAAGTCTAAGTGCTATCACTGCTATTGTTCACAAGGCTGGAATGCCAGAAGTGAACTAGTACATAGCAAAATAATTTATTTAAGAAAATATAAAATAGACAGCTAATGAGTACAATTATAAGAATTTGTATTTTATTTATGTGAAAAATGCACTCATACACCCATATACACAGTTTCAGTTTTACGCAAATTAAACAAAGTCATCTGCAGACCTAGAGCAGTGTAATATTTTTCTCACTTTTGCTTCAAAATTTGTTCAATTGTTTAAATTGTGTCATTTATATTGATATTCTCTCATATGGTAGAAAAGCAGCAGCTGTACACATTTTGCTTTCCTTAATGCAATAGTTGATTATGTCCTTATTTTGCTTTGCTGCCCTGCTTGTCCTGTGTTTCCAGTTTCACTGAGAATAGGTAATAATTTTAGACTTCCCTGATAACTATTTGTAACCTTGTACTCACTGTTCTGAGCAACTCCTGACATGTTCTTTCTCAAGGAGTATTGCAAAGAGGATAATGTTTAAATGTAGTACCCCAGGGGCCACTTTTGGAATTTGAACACAATTGATGGAATTAACAACTTATATAAATTGTCAGTACTTTTTAATATTTTATTGCTCCATGGAGTTCTGCTCACTTAGAACATTTAGAAAAAGTTTTCACCTCAGAATGCCTAATATCAGGTTACCAGTTAAAGATGCTGTAATGTGGGAGATAAATTTCCAGATGAAAAATGTTGTCTAAGAAATACGTCAATACCAAAATAAACATTATTCACAGGTGAATATGAAAAGAAAACGCAAGACTAGTTTTCCTGTTCTTTAAAAATGCACTTTGTATAGGAAATGGGATTGTTTGGACTCCTTTATAACATCCTAGTTTGTTGTGACATGCATCAATCCTGCAGCATTTCTATCTGGAATAATATCATGGTGTCTGCTTACTTAATATCTGAAAAATGCACAGTGCATTTATTCTCATGCCTCTGAATTACAAGATGCTGTTAAAAGGAGGGATTGTGGTTGTGGTGGTGGACACAAGAAACTTCTCCAGTGCAGATCCTTCCCACAGGCTTCAGTTCTTCCTGAGCTGGTCTAGAGCAGGTCCTTTTCTTTTCATATTCACCTGTGAATAATGTTTATTTTGGTATTGACGTATTTCTTAGACAACATTTTTCATCTGGAAATTTATCTCCCACATTACAGCATCTTTTACATGGGCTACAGTCCTTCAGGAACAGACTCCACCAGCATGGGTTCCCCCAGGGAACTCACATCCTGGCAGAAAACCTACTTCAGCATGGGCTCTCATGGCCTCTCCAGGAGTCCACAAGTCCTGCCAGGGGCCTACTCCAGCATAGGCACTCCATGGAGTCATGGCCTTCTTTGAGCATCCAGCTGCTGTGACATGGGGTTCCTCCATGGGCATGTTCTTTACTATGGTCCACGGGAGAATCTTTACTGCAGCATTTGAAGCATCTCCTCTCCCTTCTTCTTCAATGACCTTGGAGTCTGTAGAGTTGTTATTCTCACATATTATCACTCCTCTCTACCACAGCTGCCATTGTTCAACAGTGCTTTCCCCCCTGCTTAACTATGTCATCCCAGAGGCACAACCACCATCACTGTTTGGCTTAGCAGTATCTGCATCTTGGAGTTGACTGGTATTGGATTGCTGAGACTTGGGGAAAGCTTCTAGCAGCTTCTCATGGAAGCCAATCCTGTAGCACCCTCTGCTAATAAAAACTTGCCATGCAAACCTGAGTAATTTATTGCTGTTCTAGTTTTTGAAATATTTGAATGTACTATAAGTTTGAGCAGCGCTTGATGAATGCAAAATGAATTGACTTTTTCAAGAAGGGGTTTACATTTTTCACATCACAAAATATGATATACAGCATAATTGTATTTTTATTTATCTAGCCAGCAAATGCCTTCAGTAAGACTAACAACAGCAAACAGCAGTCAGTCACAGATCTTAGGTAATGAGTCATGAATAAGTGAAGCAAATAAATCACAGTAATTCACACAAATAAACATTCATGAATATTGTGGAAAATAACTAATACCAACTACATTTACAGAAATTGGAACCAATTTGAAAACAATTTCCTACAAGACTGAAGTCTAGATTAATTAGATGATTTATTAATTAGAATATTTGGATAGCCCTACTATATACAAGCAGTATATGGTAAACAAGACACATGCAGGATGACACGTGCTAGTGAGATGTTATATTTTGCTGTGGATGATTTTATTCACCTGAGACTGCTTTAGAAGAGGAGTTACTATGAAAGCAGATTGCTATGCTTTGTCAAAGATGTCTATTCAATTTTAAATTACTACCTCTAGTTAGAGTAACACTTGTATTTAATTTTCTACTAAATCTACATCATCAAACATGACAGTCTTGTCTAACAATGGTTTATAGTTTCTAGGAACACAGAAAACTCGCTTTCTCTTTTCCAATTCACTGATTGTTTCCTGTTGGAAAAAGTTACCTAGCATGATTTATTTACTTTTCTTCTAAGACAGAGCTATGATGGATGCTCAGACATTTCCTTCTTTCTCATAGGCAAATATATTCATCGGTTCTTGATGTTGCACATCAAGAGAAGTAACTATCATAATGTAATAATTGGAGAATTAATAAATAAAATAATTGTTCTTTTAAACCATTAAAACAGTGAGCCCCAAATCATACATACTAATAGTGAGATGCGATCTTCAAATTTGTCATTCTCTATTTCTACCTGGACAAATGTATTCCCTATTTGATATTATTCTAAAGAATTTGCATTGTTTTCTGTTACTCCTGATCGTATCCAAAATAAATAGCTACAGCCTCAGCATAGCTTGAGCACAGGAGTCCCTAAACCAAATTCTCACACAGAACAGATTTTAGGCACTTCCGGTCTCTTAAGTTTAGGTGGCTATTTACTTGATTTCCTTTGCTGAAGTAAAAATGAAGAGGTAATCACAGAAAAGTTAGTGCAGCATTGTAGGGACCATTAGTGAAACCTTTATTCTCATTCATAAAATCTGTAGCTTAGGTAAGAGACAAATCAAGCATTCAGTGAACACAGGCTGTTTGAATCTGACTTTCACATTCAGAACTGTCTTGAAGATGAAATTCTAGTTTCTATGGGAAAATAAATCCAAAGCCTAGTTTTCTAACTATGAGGCATCTGTCCCAATAGGCCTGTGTCTACCTCTGACAATTTTAAAAGATACTGGTAGGTGAAATCAAGTTGCATGAAGATGCCAAACCTATAGCTTCACTAAGACTCTGAGAATATCTAAAATATCAAAATTCCTGAAGGATAGGATTTCTGGAATTCCATTAGTTCCAAAATTTAGCTAAGAACTGAGCACTCATTTTGATTATGCTGTGGCATTATTATTTTTTAATTGGTCTTTCTGGAATGCAACTGTAAAAATCTGCAGATTTATATTTTATTTTTATGACATGAAGTTTTCAAGAATTTGGCAGCACTGAAACAACAGCTTTGACAATCTCAGCTTTTAAATTTATAATATCCAATCAGTTTGTGCGTTTTTAATCTTCAATTTTTAGAGGAAACTCTTGTTAGAGATGATGTCCTAAATATACAGATTAAACTAAATAGAGTTCTGTGAGAGTTTATCAATAATAGAAGTAAGGCAAAGCAAGACAAGAAAAGACAAACCTAGACAACAGAAAGTCTTCCCAGGATTCTATCCTTTAGGAGCAGTGAACCAAAATCAATTCGATAATGTGCTAAAAATGTATCCTGTTGCTCTACAGCTTTACACCAGCAAATGGTCCAAAAAATATACAGATGCTTAATTTTATTGCAGTAGCAATTGATATCACAGGACATTAAAAACAAAGCTGATGAAATTATACATTAAATCAGTGTCCTATGATATTTCAATTATCCAAACACAATCTACAGCTAGAAAGGATAAAATTTTTTCACTACCAACCAACTGGAATTGGAAACCATTTATAGGTCTGTTTTAAACAAGTCACAAATCAGCAGCCTGATCCTATATTAAAGCATTGTCTTGTACAGCATATGTGTTGTTTTGTTTCTCAGCTGTACTGTAGACTGTCATGAAACTACTTGAAAGCATCACTTTATGCATTATCAGCATATATGCTTCGAAATGTGCTATTATCTTGTAGTTTAATAACAAAGATTTTTCTCTACTACAAATTCATTATAAAAAAGTATCAAGCCCTTTCTGTTTTTTTCATATGTATATAAATTTTGTTATACAGCAGCTTGTCTCTTCCATTATAAACTCTGAAGGCTGCTTTCCGCATCCTGAAAGTAAACTGCACTTATAATGATAGCATTTGAATTTCCTATCTGATTTCACTTTCCATCTAGACATACAGATAAACAGCTTCTAATTTGCACTGGAAATTTTTACACTGACTTTATGTTGCATTATTAACCTGCACTTTCCTTTTCATCATTAGTTTATCGTGTGCTGTGGCAATGCTTAGTATTCGTCATAGACAAGTCAACAGAATATGTATTAACTAAGTGGATGGTGAGAGGGATTGAAAACTGTCTAAATGTCTGGGTCTCAGAGGTGACACTGGAGCCAATGCTATGGAACAGGTTCCTGAGAGACCAGGAGTAGAGTGCATCCTTTATATCTGTGTGATTAACACAAAACTGAGAGGAGCGGGTGATTCATTTAGTGTGTGTACTGCCATTCACCAGACTACCCGTAGATTGTAAAATAGGGCAGGCAAAACCTCATTAAATTCAACAAGGGAAAATACCAGACTACCCTTAGGGAGATACAACCCCATCACCAGTATACGCCAGGGGTCTTCCTACTGGAAAGCAGTCCTGCAAAGAAGTACCTAGGGCCCCCAGTATACATGAAACTGACTATGAGCCTGTAATACTGCTTTATAATAGCAAGTCAGCAGACTCGGGGGATGCATTAGGATAAGTGTTATTAACAGAACAAGGGAGGTTACCCTTCCCCTCTGCTCAGCACTGGTGAGAAACGTCTAGAAGTCTGTGTCCAGTGCTGGGCTTCCCAATATGAGAGACCAACTTAATGAAGGCCAGTGCAGAGACATGAAGATGATTATGGAACAAGTTGAGACTGAGAGAATTAGGACTGTTTAGAGAAGGGATCGTGCTAATGTGTGTAAATGTCTGATAAGAGGGAATGAAGACACGGAAGTCAGAGTTTACTCAGTGTTGACCAGGGAACTGAACTATATAGATGTGACAGATATCCAGGGAAGCTTCCAGAGTACTGAGACAACGCATTCCAAATCAAGCTATGTTATGAGTTTATTTAAAACTGCTTTTCTTCTAAATTGTAATGATCAATTGCAGGTAGGTGAACTAGAATGATTTGATTCTTATGTTAGGTAGATTATACCATTTATCCTAGAGATCTTAATATGATGCAGAATAGATGTCTAGGAGTTTCAATTTTGAGAAGTCTTCGAGGAAGTAAGCATAGCAGATGGCTCCTTGGTGTGGAAAAAAAAATGCCCATATAGTGCTATTTTAATAACTGCTATAATACTCAGAAGTAAAAATGGAAGAAAATTATGTGATAGGAATAGGGTGATGGGGAGGCTGATTTCAGTCTGGAAATACAGTACAGCTGGAAAGAAAAAAAAAAAAATCCAATTCTCTAGAAGAACCTCAGGGATAACAATGAACAGCATGCTTCTGGTTAGTGATCTGATGACTTGCAGCCAGAAATAGACACCTGTCTTAGGAAATCAGTTCCAAAAAATGCAGCAGAGATTTCTTCCCCCATCACTTTGACTTGCTTTGTTAGCTTACAGAGCACTGCGTGCACCAAATGTCTCAACTGATCTAAAATGTTTTAACAACATTCTCAACTGGTGATGTCATTTACACTTAGCACGCTTTTATTTTTGCAGTGTGAAATATTGAAAGGCTACCAAAGACTACCAAGGCTTTTTCTTAGTAGAAACATATAATTTAGTGTCAATTTTTGAAAGGGCATTGATATATCTCATAAGAAACTCAACAGAAAATATCTTCCAGTATGCACCATGTATATTAGCAGAAGTAGCATTTGCAGAGCACGACATCTTTTATCTTGGTGACTCCCATTACAAAGCTGAACAAGTCTCTTTCTTTACAGGCAAATGAATATTTGTTTCCTTAGCTTCTAAATAGCACATCAGCATATTATGTTACTGTGAACCACTCACTGGTGTGATAATCAACTTCAAAACACTGTAGCTGTTAAAATCACAATATTCAGTGCAAGCAGAAAATATAAAAGGAATCATCAAAGGAGAAATGCATAAAATCATGCCATTTAGCAGGGGGTCATGTTAAATGAATGAAAATTCACAATGAGCATCTTCCTCTTGAAAGGCTAGATTAAAACCAGCTTTCTGCAAGAAGGAGCAACTTCTTCCAACTCAGGACAAGGGATGACAGCAGCCTTTGGCATCTATTCCATTACAAACGATGTCCAATGTTGAAATCAAGTAGAATAACTGATAAGGTGTGCTGTAATAAATCACCTGTCATAGCAGAAAATTAAGTGGAAGCTTCTTGTTTCTGGATGTATGGAGCTGAATATAAGAAAGGTCCAAAGCACTTCACTGTGCTTAATCAGGCTCATTTGTTAGCCCTTCCTGTTTGAAATCTGTTTCACTAATACACTGCAAAGGATTCACAGATCACAACAGGTAGAGACTATATAGGAGACAGCACACCATAAATTAATGAATGTTACTGAACAGCCTGTCCAAAAAACTACTCAGACAACCAGAATTGTTTGTTTTTCAGCCAGAAAAGTGGTTCAATTTCACACCTAGTAAAAACTAGTGCTTTCTGCTGTATGCTTACAATACTTTTCTGGCAGCCAAAAAAGTGCCATTCTTCAAGATCTTTTCCCCCGTGACAATCTTGAGAATAAAAATATTCACCGAACAAAATATTTGTAGGGAAAGAAATTAGCCATTCATCGGGATGATCATTTGATTTCTATTCTGGGATGGATTACTCAGGGAAAAACAACTTTCTAACAAATACTTTCCATTGCTTATATAACCTTGATAAGGAAAAATGCTCATGGATGATTAAGCCAAAACCCAAAGAAGATTTATCCTAATACTAACCTGTGAAGACAACTGCAAATAGACAGTTATCTCCAGGTTGACTGCTAAACCCTGCTCTGAAATTACAAGAGGGACAACAAGCTTCACTTGCATAATCTCACTCTTCTGTTACTGCAAGAAAGATTTTGGATGCTAGGCAAGATTCAGAAATATGGAAATCATATTCAGTCATTGAGTCCTCACTAAGGAATGTAAACGGCTTATCACAGTTTTTACATTTTACCCACAAATGGAATCAAAGCTTAAAATGATGATAATAATAAATAAAATACATTTATCTTGGATGGATACTGTAAATTTTTACAAATTTATCCAAAATTTTCTTTATCTAGTTTCAAGAGCAGAATTCCACTTCTGTTTTTCTCAAATGGCACAAGAGCTCAATACTGTTACTTAAAATATCCTCTCCATAGATTAACCATAAAAAAAATTTCCCCAATTTGTTTCTTGCTTCAAATGTAGTAGCTTCATTTTCTTTTTTTTTTTTTTTTATAGGAGTACATAAATGTGGCAATTTTGCAAGTATTTGTGTGAGAGAAAAAAAATACTATTTAACTTCACATGAAATGTTTTTTTTTAAAAAGAGGTATCTTCAATATTTCTGTTCAAAGAAGATTTTTTTAAAAAATATTATTATACTTTTCTCTGACAGCTATGTATTACAGTTAAAATGATAAGTGCTCTGTAGCTGATTTGGTATAAGAAAAGTTTGGCATGTCCACAAAGATCCAGTAACTTCTCAGACTGAGAACAGGTAGTAACTATGCTAATATTTGAAACTATACAGGAGAGAAGATGTAATCAGGCAGGAAGCAGATGAGATAGTTAGGCAGAAAAGCATGCCTAAATAACAGGCAGGGAAAAGTATTTTGTATTACCTGAAGTGGTATCCTTCAAACAAGGCGTACTTTCTAAAACTTGTCTTATTTTGCTCTGTATTCTCTTCTTCATTATCATCATCACATCCCATTGCCATCATTGGTTCAAGAATGAGACGTACTATTAATCACAATGTTTATGATCTTCTCCTGCATACAATATTTTATCACATTATAAGGATTCTCCAAACTCTTTGCTTTCATTCTTTTATCATCATAAAATTGCCATAAGTAGCAACCACCTTTGGGATTTACTGGAGTATTACTTTACTTGCAATCATTTCTAATGTTACTGAGGAAATCTACATGCACACATTGAAATGTAACACAAGCTACAGCAAGGATCCATTCCATTCAATCTCTTTCATTAATTCTGTTGTATTTCTAGCCACTGTTACCTTGAATCTCTTCAGTTCTAAGTCCTTGGAGTTTTCAAAAAAATGTCCTTAAACTCTTGTACTCTGAATAGCAGATGCTCTTCTATTTGAAATTGGAAATGTTTTTCGTGGAAAATAAATGCATAAGATTAAAATTGGTAATTTAAATACTTATATTTCTAGATTTCTTGTGAGTTTCCAATATTACATTTCTTATATTACAGTAATAATGATTTCCTGTACTGCAACAGTGATCTTTAATTTAATTACCATCAAGTGTTGTTCACTGTAGTATTTAAGACCCTTCCGTTCTCCTAGGAGCTTTTGCCTGCAGTTGCTGTTTGAAAGTTTTTACACTTCAGTGAGCTTCTTTCTTTTCTTTCTGTTCTTATCTTGCATTAGAAATGAAAGCATTTTTTATTTTCATTATTTTACCTTCATAAATAAAAGAATTGGAATCATAGCTTGAAATCCTAACTTCCTGTGTTTTTCTTGTGAAGTTACACAAAAATCCTGCCTGCATGCATTCCGTATCACTTGGAGGTGCTCATCCTCCACAGCTTTCCAGAACTCTTCCCCAAGCTTGCAGCACTGCTCAGTGTTATTGTAGTTTTGTAAATTCACCATTATTTCAATAAACAGCTTAATTTTCCAAAATAAGGGAAACTGAATTTATTCTTAACTAATAAAAACAGAATTTAATCTAGGGTCCTCTGGCATTCAGAGTCTTAAAACCTTTGAAGTTAAATTGCTTAGCAATTTAGACTCAGCCTCCAAGAGGAAAGAAGACAGGGAGGAGTCTTGTAAGATTAACAGAACTTTGGATCCAGCCCCTTTTTACTAAATCACAGAATATCAGGGATTGGAAGGGACCTTGAGAGATCATCTAGTCCAACCCCCTGCCAATGCAGGAACACCTATATCAGGTGGCAACATGACCATCCTGATAATCCTGTTATTAAAAAAATGCTACAGACTGCATTCTATCATGATCAGGGGACTGGAGCACCTCCCCTGTGAGGAAAGGCTGAGAGTGTTGGGATTGTTTAGTCTAGAGAGGACTTTGGAGAGACCTTACGATGCTCTTTCAGTACCTAAAGGGGAGGTACAGGAAAGATAGACAGAGTCTCTTTACCAGGAGTGTAGAGATAAGATGGGAGATAATGCTTTTAAACTGAAAGGGGGGATATTTATATTAGATATGAAAAATAAATTCTTTACTCTGAAGGTGGTGAGGCACTGAAACAGACTGTCCAGAATGGCTGTGGATGGATCATCCCTGGAAACATTTAAGGCCAGGCTGGATGGAGTTTTTGAGTAACCAAGTAAAAGGCATCCCTATCCTCAATAGGGAGTTTGGAACCAGGTGATTGATGAGATTCCTTCCAAGTCATTGTATCATACACAGGACATCATATTCAAAGTAGTATGTTTAGTATTACATTCAAACAAAATGGACATCTTAAATATAAAAATGATACTTGAAAGGAGAGACTAATCAAAGCATTTACTAGTTGCTGTTATAGAAGAAATAGATTTTTAGGACCTGATCCATCTGAAAAATTTCATCCGTTTGCTTTATCTGGAGTTGAATCACACCTTTAAATTATCTGTTTCTCATCATAAAGTGAGACTTGATGAGAAGCTCGGATATATGTCTCTACATTGGAAATAGTTACAAATTTCAGATTAAATGTGAGATAGCCAAGCATCCAGAGATAAATACATTAGAAAAATTTCTCTTGTATTTGGTTTATTCACAGTACTAACAGCACAGAATTTAGGATTCTTAGGGAAACTGATATAAACATAAAAACATTGTCTACAGCAGTTATTGTTGTAATATTTCCCTTTGGATGAAAAAAAACCCAGACCAAACAACAGAATCTGGAAAACTTCCCAATACATACATCTGTTCCTTTTAATTTACTGCTCAGAGGAATGGGTAGACTGAAGAACAGGGGAAGATGAAGTATTAGTAACTGATGTTCACTCTCTCTAAAAAATTTAAATGATCCTTTCTGATAGAGAAAACTTCTGGCTTCACTTGTAGTGCGTGAAAATGTGGTCAAAACACTGTGTACTTGAGCCAGAAAGTCACTGACATTAATGGAAATTAGTTAGTGCTTTCAAATTTTTAATTACGGATTTTGGTTGTTTGTTTGGGGTTTTTTTTAATGAAATGAATATATTTGGGCTGTATTTCCCCATAAAATCTTTACATTCTCTGGAAATGTTGCCATTAGTTGCATCATCTGTGCTGAATAGAATATGTGGGTTTTCACTGTTGTACTCCTAGGTCATCGTCATTCACTCCAACTATAAAAATTGTCAGGAATTTTTTGTTGCGTAAATTATTTAAAAAAGAATACTTCAGGATAGTGCACATTTCAGCATTTCAAGTCTGGAGTAGTATAAGGAGTTTGCTGGGTTTTCAGCTCCCTGGCCTTGAAGTTCCCATCTTATATTTACATTGTAATAGCATTCAAATTCCTTTTGTGTTGATTTCTTAAGGCTGAATCAGGTTTCTGTCCTGCTGTATTGATGATCATCTTGATTTACCAATTACCTACCACTATATATGCTTGCACCCACTTCCTCTGCCGCATTTTAATAACTTCATATACTCTATATTGTTTTCAGTAATTTCTCTTTATGTAAATTGTATATATCTGTAATGAGGAAATACTGTTAAATAGAAAGTTAGCAGGATGATACATTGCAACCACAGCTCTAATTTCTATAAAAAATTAATCCTGTATGGTCTCTTCTAAGAACCAGTGATACACCAGACACCAAGTCAGTCTCAGCTTGTTTAGTACTCAGTGTAAGGTAGTGAAGTTGCAGCTGGAATTAGGGAATTAATTAAATAGTCCATGTTTGGCAATGGTAGCTGACTATCAGGCTGAGTAGGGAGTGACCTAAGTATTATAACTTGTAAGTACCCAAGGCATTCAGCCCAAGGGAAGGCCAACAAGAATAATATTTTAATTTTAACCGCATAGATCTCTTAAAATTGGCTTTGAAAGACAGGGGAAGTGAGGGGAGATGAATCAGCTAAGATGTGTCTATTTGTTAAACAGAAGACAAACAAGAGAAAAATAGAAGAAAAAAAGAATTAAAGCAAATACACTGAAAAGATTATTTTCATGTGATAAGGCCCTTGAATTATGGGAACCAGGCAGAAATCTGGGGATCCTGCTAACTGAGAGCTTGCAGCAGAGTACTTTGGGACTTAAGTCTACTTTAGGTTTCAGATCTTAGGGTGGTCTGCGGAGCTTACACTAATAATAGGACTTATTTTCAAGCCATAGAGCTTGGGGAATACCAGTTATTCAATGAGGTGAAGGTAGTCTTACGTATCCTGTTTGATTAACCAAATCTCCTTCTATGCTGAGATGACCCCATTTAGTTGACAGGAGAAAACCTGCAGATGTTGTCTACCTAGACCTCAATAAAGCTTTTTGGTTTCCCATAGCATTCTCCTGGGGAAATTGGCTGCTTGGATAGACACATGCTTTACTGGATTAAAGACTGGATTGCAGGCTCAACGAGTTGTGGTGAATGATGTTAAATCTCATCAGTGATCAGTCAGAAGTATTGCTCCCCAGGGCTCAGTATTTGGGGCAGCTCTCCTTAATTTCTTTATTAATGGTCTTGATGAAGGCATCTAGTGCACTCTCAGTAAGTTTGCAGACAACATCAAGTTTGTTTTAAAGAAGACTCTGGACAATCTGATCAATGGGTTGAGGCCAATGGTATGAGGTTCAACAAGAACAAGTGGTGGGTTCTGCACTTGGGTCCCAACAACTCAATGCAGTGCTATAAACTTGGGGAAGGGTGGATGGAGAGCTGCCTAGCAGAAAGGAAACTGAGGAGTGTTAGATAACAGCTCACAGAATATGAACCAGCAGTGTGCCCAGTGGCACAGAAGGCCAGCAGCATCCTGGCTTGCATCAGAACAGTGTAACCAACAGGAATAATGAAGTGATTTTCTTGGTGGACTTGTCAATGGTGAGGCTGTACCTCAAGTATCCGGTTTTAGTCTCATCACTAAAAGAACACTGAGGTACTGGAGTAAGTCCAAATAAGGGCAAAAAGCTGTTGAAGGGCCCAGAGTAGCTGAGGGAACTGTGATTGTTTGGCCTAGATAAAAAGAGGATAAAGGGAGAACATACTATTCTCTACAACTGCCTGAGAGAAGGTTGTAGCAAGATGGTTGTCAGTCTTTTTTCCCAAGTAATATACTACAGAACAAAAGGAAACAGCTTAGGTTACATCAGGGGAACTTTTGATTGGATATTAGGAAAAACTTCTTCACAGAAGGGTTTATGGTCATTAGAATAGGCTTCCCAGGGAAGTGGAGGGGAATTGTGTGTAGGTATTCAAAAGACATGTAGATGTGGTGTTTAGGGACATGGTTTCATGGTGGACTTGGCAGCATTAATTTAAAAGTCAAACTCAGTCTTAAAGGTGACTTTGAAAAAAATAGTTCTATGATTCTTTTTCTATTGATTTGTGAATTACTTACTCTTTACAGAGTTATGAGGGGAGCCCTGAGTTTCAGTGATGCTTGAAAAAATCGGTTACTTGTCTTAAAAGCTGTCTAATCTTGAGAGGAAGATGTGAACTAAAAGTGGAAATTTAAAGATATGTGTCACTTCTAATAAAGAGGACAAAATGCTGCTAATAACTGTATCAGAAAGATAAATGATTCATTAAAATAATCAGAGATTCTTGACTTAGCTCTTAACCAGGAAAAAGTCAAACACCTCAGTAAAACTAAGGAGGAAATGACACATTTTTCCAACGAAAAAATGAAAAGTAATGAATCTGTTCATTAAATAGAAGGTTGATGTACCCATAAACTGTGCATCTATGGACATATTCTATTAAAGCAATGTGAGATTGTTGGTATCAAAAATTAAGTAAAGGATTACATTTGAAAGTGAACTTGCCAACCTACATGCTGTGACTACTAGTCTTTAAATCCTGGGAATATAAACTGTGGCTGAATTATAGTACAAAGTGAAATGAATTTTGTAGGATCAGCTGTAGCTCAGAAAACAGTGTATGGCTCAGACCTTTATGGTTTAATTCAGCACAAGTGACAGCCTGTTCAAAATGTGCCCAGTACTAAGCTCCCTTGAGTAAAGGTTATTTATTGGACATCAGGGTCAGAGAAAATTTTAAAAATACAACTAATCCCTTGACCTCTGCTAGCTCAAATACGTTCACCTTTCTGTAAAATAATCAGGCCTGCCATGTGACAGAGCAACATCAGCAGAGCATTTTGCTATGTAGGAGAATAGTTGAGGGCTCTTGTTACCTGTGCCAGTGGACACAGAGTGCTTATTGATATGATGAATTGGTACTGATAAAGAAAGTTAGTGTTACATAGGTCTATTAATCTCCCTTTTTAATATTATCCACCAGAACTACATTTCTTTTTCTCTTTTGCCGTGAGAAGACTTTCTTGCCTCCACTGTTTTACCCATACCTTTCTAAAGTCAAGAGCCCATTTAAACCAAAAAGTAAGGAAAAGGGAGAATAATCAAACTGAGCCCCAGCTGACATTAGTTGACTGTTTTTATCTGACATGTACATGGTGGATTTGCAGGTGTGCTCCAGAAGCACACACATAGACCTCTGAAAATAGCTCCAGATCTACTTTAATTAATTGAACCACATGCCAATTAGTACAATACATTAAATGGGACTGGAACTGTGGTATGTCCCTAGGCCTCCCAAACATGTGGTGCCAGATGAACTCATGAAGCAGCTGTAATAGCTCATGCAGGCTTTGTAGATTATCTATGCATTCCCTTGCCTAAATCACAGATAGAACAAAGAGTTACAATTTGAAGGGAAAAAAAATCTTTAAAAAGCTCCTGATCTTTTTAAGAGAGGTAAACTTAGAAGGAAGGAAACATTTTATTTCAGAGTCACCAGAAGAACTGTAGCCCCAGAGATTCTTGTTTTTAAAAGCTGTTGACAAGCTCGGGGGAGCAATTACATCCAACAGGGATTTCAGTATTTGTGAGACAAGAAAGCTACTGCAGAAGCAAACAGAGGTGTTGTAATCGGAGGCTGCAGAGCAGCCTTTTGAGAAAGTTTGTTCTTTTCATGGTTCATTCTGGAAGATTTTTATAAATAGCTGAAAACGTCAGGGCTGATCTTTCTATTGATTGTGGTTCCTGTTCTGAGTTTACTTTGGTTAGCTGGAAGACTCCTATATGGTCATGCTCTCATTCCCTCCCCTAAACAGGGCAACTGGGGAAAAAAAGGGACGGCCTCATGATGTGTGATAAAAGCATCTAATCAAAGCAAAAAGAGGAATTTATTCAGTATTTCACATCAACAGGCTGATGTCTAGACATTTGCTGGAAATCTGGGCCTTGGTGTGTGTAGGAATTGCTCTGGAAGAAAAAGGTCTTAACCATGAATTTTTCCACCACTTCTTTTCCCACAGTTTTTATTGCTGAGCATGACATCATATGGTCTGTATGGTCATCATGTTGGTCAGATCCACATCCCCTATCAACCTCTTTCCTATCCCCAAATTAGTAGTCTTTGAGGGCTAACAAACAGTCTTGATTCTGTGCACAAATGCAAAGCCACAAATGCAAAGCACATCATTATATGCACTATTGTGAGGCCATATAACTCCCTCCCAGCCAAATTCAGTCTGTCTCCAAATTGGAAACTGGAGTAGATAATCTTCAGACCTCAACATTTCTATGATTCTGAAATTCCTTTCTAGTATCTCAAAGTCTTGTGCTATGTACAATCAAACTGGCTTTAATGAATTACTTTTACCTTTCTATTACTGCATGAAGGTAATGAAATTGCTAAATACATTGTGACACCAAAAATATCTTATTCAATGTTTGTGCAACCACAAATAATTAATATAAACCATGTAATAGTTTATATTAATACTATGTAATAGTAATAGTCACCTTCAATTATCAAAACCCATTTGACAATATTCAGGTCAGTAGACAACTTTAACCAAAAGATAATTGTACATTGACTGCTATCTTGCCTTTATTCTGACAATACTTTGGCCTAAATTTCTGTCTCCATTTCTTCAACATGCCTTGGGGGACACTATCTCAGTTTTATGTTTGCAGAGGAAATGAGAAAACTGTATTTGTCTTATAGCTCATGGAAATAAAAAAAAGGAGAAAAGAAAAAAAGACCTCTCATCCCCTGACTCACAGGAAAATCTTCCCTCTTAGTTTAAGACAAATAGGCTTTTAGGGAATGTGATACCATAGTGCTCATGATGAAAAAAATTATTAAAGGCTTATGAAGCTTTTTAAATCATTACAGCCACATTGTCATCATCATTTCATTTTCTATTCAAACACCCCTTAGTTGGTGAATAGCTAGAATTTGCATGACCTATTTCCTATACAGGCTGAAAACCCAGTTAGTGATTTCTTTCTTTGTGTTCACTTCACCAAAATTGTCTGAATTTTCCTAGAGAACAGATGTCACTGAGGTTGGATTTGCATCCAGGAATGCACATATCAGGTCATTTGTAACAGCAATCTACACTCTACTGACAAGCAAAAGAACTTTTAAAGGTATTATGTAAACCCATCAAAATAAGTTCTGAAAAACACATTTCTGTCATTTCAAAAATGCTGTTTTCCAGAATTAGTCATGGTGTTTTTGCAACTCAGTTATTGTCTGTTATCAGTCTGCTTACTCTTTTCTCAAAGGCTGTCCTATGACATACTAAAATTTTTCTATTGATCAGTCCCTGCAGGACAACAGACTCGACAGCTACATTTAAGAGTGTAAAAGCCTTCTGGGTGAACTTGTTGCCACCTGTATCAAGCCATAAGAAGTCAATGATGAAGACAGCTGTTTTCAGCCTGTGTACAACTGCTATCTGTGTTGCAGAAACTGTCTACTTAGAGCATATCAGGGACTCGAAGGAACCTCCTTGAGAGATCATCTTATCCAATCCTCCTGCTGGAGCAGTAACACCCAGATCAAGTCACACAGGAAGGTGACCAGGTAGGTTTTGAATGTCTCCGGAGAAGGAGCCCCCACAACCTCTCTGAGCAGCCTGTGCCACTGTTCTGTCACCCTCACCATGGCAAAGTTTTTACTTATATTTCTGTGGAATCCCCTGTGTTCCAGCTTGCAGCCATTGCCCCTTATCCTGTCATTGGAGGTCACTAAGAGCCTGGCTTCATCATCCTGACACTCATTCTTTATGTATTTGTAAACATTAATGTGATCTCAGACTGTGTGCCTGTGCCGTGTAGTCTTCTAGTAGCTGAAATTAATGCATCGGGGATTCACTGCTAAAGGGGACTCCATCCTTACTTTAGAGAATCTCTTGATTGTTTAAATTCTTCAGCTTCTCTATGAGAGATTTGAAGGGCTTTACATTCTCTTTTATAGCACTGGAGAAACAGAATTCACCCAATATTAAGCTCTAAAAATACTCAGAATGCGTACAGTCTGAGCTCAATTAAAATGATAGAGAAGGTTTTTAATTCCTATTTGGGGTTTTAAAAAAATCAACATTTTTAGTTGTATGTTTATATGTCATTCATATATTTATGTATATGTATTTGTATTATATATTTGTTTGTGAAGCAAACACTATTTCCCAGACCTTCTCCTATTCTGATTCAATTTTTCTTGATCTTGATCACTTGGTCAGTAAATTTATACTAAAATGATTTCTCAAATTCTTTGTCCTTGCTTCTGCAGATGTTCTTCCTAATTACTGAATACTTACAGGTTGTTTACATCTTCTCCAGATAGTCCTGATCTTTCATTCTCTCTCACACTGCTTAAACCAATTATCTTTGCCTTTTTTTCTTTCTCACTTCCCTGCACCCTCTTTCTTTACTGTCAATTTTAATCTGTATTTTGAGCCCAGGGAAGATTTCCCCAGAGTAGCAGTGAAAATGTTATTATGAATATTCATAGATAGCTATGATCTTGGAGATTTAAAATAGAACTGACTATTGTCATAGCAATACTTATTCTCTCGATTATAAAATATTCATTCTTTCCTATAGTTGATCTTCAATATCTAGGGCATTGGGCCCTCTTTTTTGAAACACTTTTTCAAGTCTAACTTACTAATTACTGCACACCAAACCAAGACATTGCAATTTAGCACTTTAATAGCTTCTTCACTCTTTGAGCTATATGGTATGTTAGAAAAACAGAAGAGTTGGTTTCCTTGTGGATCAAAACTGGACTAACCATTTACTGCATTATTTTTATAGTATTTTTTCTCCCATCAGTTTCTGTTGTGATCATTAAGACATTTATTTCCAAGCCTTTCTGTCTTTTCAACCTTTAATTTCCGAAGTAAGATCTGAGGAGATTGCTCCATTCTGTTCAATAAGTTCAATTTTCTATCCATAAAAATAAAAAAAACTTTCATGTTTGAAATGATGGGCTGAAGTGTAGAAGTTGCTGCTTAAATACCTCTAAATGTCAGTTCCTCCTTTTTCTTCCTTATCACCCATCAGCTGCTACAAGCTATGCAGTACTAGCACTGGGAGATAACTTACTTTCAGCATTCTATATACGAAATAAAAATTTAACTTTCTCTCCCAAAGATGTTACAGGAAGAAAGGTAGTAAATTAATAAACATGGAGAACCAGGTGAACAAAATAACACTGAAATATGCAATACTGCATAAACAGTGTCTAGCTTCTTCTAGTTACAGTTTGGTCTTCCTGCCATTATGAAGACATGACATTAAGAATAAATTACTCATAATGAGGGTGGTGAGACAATGGAAAATATTGCCCAGAGGTGCCATTCCTGGAGACATTCAAGGCCAGGCTTGATGTAACTCTGAGCAATCTTATCTATCTTACCCACTGCTTATGGCAGAGGGATTGGACTAGATAATTTTTATACTTCCAACTCAGCACCTTCTATGATTTTATGTTTTGGAAATATTTATTTTCAAGTTTTCTCACAGCTGTAAAAGGACTGTTGTTTCTGTATCTAGAACTTAGTTCAGCTACTTAACCACAGCTACCAGTTATTATTTGTGACTTGTTTCTCTTATTTTGGCAAGGCTGCTTAAGCAATAATGGGAAGAAAATTCAGCTGAAGGAGGAACTCTAATGTTACAGTATGCCTTTAGATTGCAGCCTTTAACATTTTAAGACATTTTATGGAAAGTTTTGAATTTTTCATCTGTGCCTTCTTTCCAAACAAATGTTCTTACCTGTATCTTTGACTAGTTTTACTTTTGGAACTTTGCGTTGGTTTTAAGTCATGCAGAGTAGTGTAATATGCAGTTCAGATATGACAAGTGAAGACATTTCAAACCCTTAACTCAGCAGATAGAAATATTTTTTCAACTGAATTTGGACTAGGGGGAAAAGGACTCGTACAAAAAAAATAATGAGCCCATGGTAGAAGGGGTTATTGAAGTAATTGCGGTGAATGGCGTCTGCCAAAGGGAAGGAAAGAAAGCAGTAATGTGGAGATCTGTGATGCTAGTGAGTAAACAAGGTGTAGACTGTTTTATTAAAGCAAATAATGCAGATATACAAACATAGAACTATTTCTGTTTCTTTGTTGTTCCCATAATCAACATGAGCAACAACAGCTGATTCTTCCAGGGAAAATGGAAACAAATGCTGATGAAAGTAATAATAATTTTGAGTAGTAATTTGAAATTAAAATAATTTGCAACTACAGTTAGCAGATTTGCTTGCTGGTGTTTTCAATATCTGTCAGAATTTTAATTTTGAAAAAACCAAACCCACAAGACCTAATAAGGAAAGGAAGGATACAATACAGTACTGTAGAATATTAAGGAAATTTGAAATTCTGAATCTGCCCATGAACTTATTTGGTAACAGGTCCTTCTGTTTCAATACTGGTGAAGTAAAGAATATGGGCATGTAACATACCCACTTGCCAGTTAAATTTACCTTGTTTGCCGCATACAGAAAAAGGTTAAAATATCAGGGTGTTACTTAAGTACTTTAGATTTGATTCCTAATTATCTAAAAAATTACTTACATGACTTTGTACAGACTATGCAATTCCTCCCATTGTAAAATATAGATGAGATATCCACACTGAATATCATATGACATGTCACAGTGAAAACCATGAGAAAACGAGGTCAATAAAATGTAAATTATAGTAGAGAGAATGATGTGGGAAGCTCTGGAGAATAAACCAGGGTTTTGTGTGCCATTCATAAAAGTATAAATAGATGTATTTTGGCATATGCACAAATTCATGCAGCATGGGCAACAAACAGGAGAAAATTCCAACCCAGCTGCCATTACTGAAACTTTGTGGGACAAGTCTCATGACTGGGGTATGGTTATAAATGGCTGGCTGTCGATGGCTACAGGCTGTTCAGATAGGATAGGTGAGGAAGGGTGGAGGCATTGGTCTCTGTAACTAGAAATAGAGTGTGAGGAAGTCTGTGTACTTATGTATGTTTGGGTTTCTTTCATTGCCTCTGACCTGATCCTCTCTTAAGACTAGAAGGTCTTAATTCTCTCACTGGGGTGAGTACTTGAGTCAGAGCTTGAGAGATGTGAGATGGTCGATTGCAAGTGAGGCAAAAATGTTGTTGAACACATCAGCCTTCTCTACATTGGTTGTCATTGGTTTTCCTGGTGATTTAAGAGTATTTATTAAATGTGTTTCTATCTGACAAAAATTACATTTATTCAGACTTTTTGAAATATCAAGGAAAGTTAAAATGTTGAATTTTCTTACACAATACAGCTGATTTGGAAGGATTTTTTTGAGATTTGTATATGTACCCCAAGACATTTTCTTTTCTTTTAGAAACATTCCATTCGATAGTATTTTAGTCTTTTGATCATACAAAAGCACTTATTTAAAGTGTTAGATTAACATTACTTTTCTTATATGTGTGTATATATCTTTCTAGGCTGCATATTAAATTTAATTTTAAATAAATAACTAATGCTTATGTTAAAAAGTATAGAAATTAGCACACTTGTCATGGCCTTAATACAGGAAATCAGTGAATGAAGGGTTAAATCTATCATTAATGACAATTTAATCACTTTAATTTTGTTGTGCTGAATAAGACTGTGATTTTTCATGCAGAAGTGTCTAGGAACATAATTGTCAATGAGTCCTCAGGCTCTGCTTTACATGCTACGAGAAATGAACCATGTGTAGATCATAGACATAGGATATGTAATTTCAAGTTGCTCATAAGCATTCAGAGCATTTCATGATAAATGTGTGTGGTCAAAATGGGCAATGTAAAAAGAAAGAGTTTGACAATGCTTCTCATTCACTGGTGATGAGTCCTCACCATAACATAATTTATCTTCACCAATATACAGAAACCTGGATAATTTCACATTAAAAAAAACTGTGTGAGGACAAGACAGCACTGTCTTAAAACTGAACACTAAGAACAGTAACTTCAGGTGATGGGGTAAGTTTCAGGGAACCGAAAGGTTTCTTCTGAAGCTCTGCGAACTTTTTTTGGAGGACCTTCTAACCACAGCTCAGGCAACAGAATAGTGGGTATTGCTCTTCATGTTAACTTCTACCTACTTGCTATTATGTAAATAGATGTCAGTGAACAAAACTAGATAAATTTGAATGACATGATTTAACAGATATTAACTGTCCTGAATGGCAAATCAACACAAAGGGATGATACAAGCTTCTGTCTGTAAACAACATTCTCTGTAAACCCGTTGGAATTATAACTTAAGTTTACACTGAGGATGAACTCCTTGGAGCTATAGTCACAGCTGGAAGCTTTCTCAAGCAGAAATACAAAAAGTTTGTATGTTGCTTAGCTCCTTCATTTCCAGAGCTTGTTTTTGTGGTTTGGGTTTGTCTGAGTTCAGTTTCCCTTTTCTTTCACTTGTAGAGAAAACTATAAAATATAGTAATTTTCAATTCCGTATTTGTGTCTATCTTGACATCATCTCGAGCATAAAGAAAATCTTTGCGGTGTTTTAAACAGAGTATCCTTGAATTTCTATGTAAAAGAGTAATTATCCATGACTTAGGTTACAGTCTTTGCTTTGCTAAAATGGAATTTTAATTAGATAGGGATAAAAGCAATTAATTTCCTGTGTGAGAATCTTCTATCTTCCTTTTTTTCTTTAATATTCACTTCACAAGCTGTTTAGTAGCTCTTCTTATGATTCCAAAGAAACATCAGCTTCATGTGTACGGAACATCAAAATCCCTGCTTGCTTCAGGTGAATTTGTCTGTTATCACTGCTCCCAGAATGGCCTGTTAAGCTGGATAAATATGTTATCTTTTCCCAGAGCATAGTACTGTTGTTAAGGAGATACATAAAAATTACTATCTACAAATTCTCTATTCTTACAAGGCATATGAAAAAGAAAAGACATCAGAAGCATTTGCAAGTAATTAAAGTAGTTTTAGATTTCTTTTGTAAAACTAGAAAGTACTGCATTTTGTGTTTGATAAGTTTGCAATGGCAATCTACTGCTAGCACATCTATCATGCTTTTTGCAATAGCTCTTTCATTTCTAATTCTTCTGCAGTTCTTCTAGTCAGTCAGAATTTCACAAAATGTTTAGCATATTTCCTGAATAAATAAAATCCTTCCCTTTTTGTTGAAGTGCTTAATGTATCAATTCTTTATACATTTTTCTCTTTCTTCCATTACCTGGTCTAATAGCTGTATTTGTTGAAATAAATTCACCTTGGAAGGGGTCTAAATATTTCATAAGCTTTATTTAATTGCTGTCATTTCCAATAGCTCAGGGGACACTCTTTTTATAGGAACTCTATTGGATTTTTTACTGTCGATAAAAAACTTTTTAGACATCATTAAGCTAGATTTTGAGGATGAATGAACCTCTGGAGTTTTCCTCCTGATGGCTGTTAGTTTCAAATCTTCAATGTTTATTCCTCTTACAAATCTTAGATTCAGTTCAGGCTTAACAAACCAAACCACAGACAAGGAGGATGTACACTATTATCTGTTTTTATTTATGTATTAATCACTGTTTTCTGTTCTGCAATGGACATTTTTACTTTCTATGCATATTTTCAATGTCTTTAACTGAGAAAAAAACCAATGCAAAGAAGTTTCATGATGTAGCAATAAAAAAACAATATTACAGTATCATGTGGATTTCAAAATATTTTAAACTCTTAACTGAAATAAGTATAAAATTCATTAATATACTGTTCTTCATTATTTTCTTGAAATATTTTTAGCCAAAATTAGAAAATGCTATTAAATCTTATATCTCAGTCTAGTCATTCTTTGGAAATTATTAAATAAAATATTAAATAATTTTTCAGTTTTCCATTTGTATATGTATTTATGCTTATGTATTTAGGTAATATATTTAGTCATAAATCCAACCAGCCAAATGTTCACCTGTGCAACAGAATGTAGAACACATGATTGGCCCAAATGTGGCAAATGAACTATCACTTTAAAAGAAGACAATAAAACTACAGCAGTTTATAAAACAAGAAGGAGGGTCACAGGGAAAAATAAAGTCAAGAGACATACTTAAATTAAAATCCCTGATTTTGATTTTTGTGAGTTTTTTGCTGCACAAACATAGGATTTGGAGTGTTGGAATAAAGATATTTTAATTTCAGCAAAGCCAAGGCTAGGGCAGTAAGTGTTATTTTATGGAAAATTTGAGAGTTGTATTTTCTTATTATTTATAGTATTTTAAATGAAAAGTTATTTAAATGAACTTTCTATTATGATGCAACACACAAATTGGTAAATACATTTTTTCCTTTGTTGTTTCACAAGGGCTACAAATTATTCACTGATTGTTCCAATATAACTAATCTGATGTCACACATCTATAGATTAATCTACATGGTGCTATTACCATAAAAAATGTGAAAAAACTTATTATGATTTTCATCTACCCTATTTTTAGATGTGGTTACAGGATTTTTTAAGCTGAAGTGGGTACCCAAAACGATCCAAATCATATTAGTCACAATGTTTTCTACTGTGATCAAGCATCTTGTTCTAGTATGAATTTTATTTATTATTCACTTTAGATTGCATTGAAATAACTATAAACAATTCTAACATACATCAGTGGATGGGAACATCTGGAAAATCCGAGTTTTGACCTGAGTGGTTATGTAGAAATCACATAATTGGAATGGCTGAAGTTCCCTGAGGTTTTATTCCTGTTTTGTAGATTCTGTCTCTCTCATTCAGCACTTTAAAAATACTTTAAAAAAATATACTTTAAAAATACTTTAAAAAATGCTTTAAAAATACTATGTCAAAAACTCTGAGAAAAGTTCATAAGTTGTAATGGCAAGTCCATTTGAAGACTGCTGCTCTGTCTGTGGCACCAAGCTGTGTGACCCAGCAATGATGAGTTTGCAGACCCAACCAATTCCCACTGAGGACTTGATTTCTACATTATGTGCATTTCTCAGGACTGTACCTTGAAGTGGTTTTACTCTCCTGAGTTTTACTGAGCATCATTTAGTAGCTGTAATACATAACTACCCTCCTGGACTGAACTCTCTGATTTGATTTTGTCAAAACTAATCTAGTTTGTAGTGTCTGAAGTTGTCACAAAATAGAATTGTCTTTCTTTTGTGGGCTCATCTGTCAGAGCGCACTTTAGCATCCAGCAGTAGTTGTGAGTCTCAGAAGTTCATGTGCACACACATGCATGTTTCTACCTCCCGCTGTGCTCTCAGAAATAGTTTTAAACATTTTTAATATTATATATCAGTTCTCAGCAGAAGTGTCTGTGGTGGACATGGAAAAAAAATTTTTAATAAACATTGAAAACGATCCTACATTTATAGAGTATGACATTCAATGAATAACCCTTCTGTTCATGAAAAAATATGTCTTTGTTCATATGCATTGCTTCAAATCATGTCACATCTTGAATTGTAATAAATAGTACAGAACCATAATAAATAATAGCATAAATTTTATGCTATGGTAATAATTATAAAAAATACAAATTTCACAGATTTTACTAATTTAAAAACAGTTTATGAGAACAAAGTGTGAAAAGTGAGTACTGAAAAAAAGTCAAAAAATGCCCCAAACCAAAAAAAAAGAGACTTAATTACTTACAATAAAATAATGGAGAGCTTTGAAAAAACAATTTTAAAAGCTATGTCATGACTCATGTCTACAGTGAGATACAAGACTCTCTTGTCTGCACCCTCAACATATCCTGCTCTCCTTCCCTCCCCTTTTCCTTGGCCCCATGACTGGATGTGTATTTTGTATTGGTTATTCACTATAGTATGTGAGAACTTTTTAAGAACTTTTGAAAATTATAAATGAGTGTTTATTTTAGCATAAAAATATAAAAATGAAACTAAATGAAGAAATATTTCAGATGGGTTAACATAAGAAACCATGCTTGCTAGATAAATTAGTTTAAAATTATAGTCTTCCAACACTGGAAACTACTGGAATAAGCAATTTATGGAAGGAATAATTTGAAACAGAAACTATACCTTGTAACACAGAATGTCTTGCACAAATCATATACCATTTCAGCCAGTTCCTCTCGTATAATAAAGCATAAACTATAGTTTATTTCAAGCTTTAGCCTGATATGTGATGTTAAAGAATTAAAAGCAGTTAAAACACTGTAGTGAAAATGTCTGAGAGTTTAAACTAGGTAATTAACTGAAAATTCAGACCTTCTTTGTTATTTTCACTCTGAAAAGAAAGCAATGACTGAAATCTTGACATTATTATAAAATTTTCCCAGCCTTTAAAGTCAAACTAGTATTCCAGGTGTTCCTACCTTTTTGCTATTTTTTTTTTTTAATTTCCCCTCAGAGATGGTTATAATTAAAAAAAAATCAACTTGTATGTATGATACGCAAAGAATCAGCTCCTACCATGGCCTTATACAAGGGTAGTGTAATAAAGTTCATGGAAATTTTAGAGCTTAATTCAGAAGAAAAGAAATAAAGAGTTGGAGGACACATGAGAAGGACAGATTTTAATTGCATGCCTTGAATATTTGTGCAGTAATGCTTCACACTGTTAACGGGGAACCAGTGTTGTTCTGGAAAAGTGGCATCCTCGCATTTTGCTATTTGATTCTGTGACATAAAGAAAAACAAATTGAGTTTTGGGACATAGGTTCTTCTACTGTTCTGACCGATTCATTCATATAGAACTCAAATGCCAATTCCATACTATTTCTGAAAAAAAAAAAGTTAAACCTACCAGCTTAAATGAGCTCCTCTAGAGTAATTCCAAGTCTAAAGTTTATAGTCTCTGTTTTGTCGTATATTGAGTTGGTACCAAGGAAGCTGCAGCTGAAGTTGATGCAAGAGTGTCAGAACTGGATGATGAAGACATGTTATCTATGGAATTTGTGATAAAAATCAGTAAGTCATAGTTAACACAGATGTTGCAGATGTCATCTAAGTATGCCAGCTACACTAAAATATAGTTATTTGGAATCAGTTCCTTTAAATGACTCATAAAATTGTAGGCATATTATGAACGACTTATCGTTCAAGTGTACTTTCTTGACAGCAGAAGCTGCACAGTCTAGTGAAACCATCATTTATTTAAGGCAAATCCTTATGAGGGTAAGAACATACTAGATGAGTACCTCACTGTATTTAAACCAGAATTCAAAGTGCTGGTTCATTGTTGATGCTGCATAATCACACCAGTGTTTCTGCCACTTGAGCAAATGTGACATGCACCCCTTATGCAAGTAAAATCAAACTGTGACATTTTATAAATTTCCAGTTCTCCATTTGATAAATTTCTTGCATGGGATCATTTCAACCTGTCAAGAAATGTGAATCCAATGTGAAAATTGTAAGCTTTTTTTTTCACCAAGGCAAGAACAAGTTAAGGCAGCAAACATATTTACTCCCCCTCTACTCTGCCCTGGTGAGACTGTATCTGAAGTATTGTGCCCAACCTTTTTGCATAATAATTAAGGATAATCAGTAGCCTCTGTACAATATAAACAGGAATGATCTCTGGGCTGAATAGAGATGTTTATTCTTGTGACCACGCTGTAAGTTGATAGATCTCTGTTCTGAACAAGAAGTAATGCATGCTGATTGCTGACAGAGCTTGAATTAAGGAGTAGATAAAACATTGCAGCCCAAATGAGCATGCGTCCGACCAGCTGCCTGAACTGTAAGGCAATCCAATCTGAGACAAAAATTCACTCTCTGTCTAAGCTGTTTGACAAGCTGGTCTCAAATTTATCTTGTCTCATCTGCATGTCCAGACATCTTTTCTGCTTTTCGTCACATAACATTACTTCATCTAGCCATATTAGGACTTAATTTTCAAAATAATCCAATATTTTGCTTTCAGCCAAACACCTGGCTAAATTATGATGGAGTTAATGGGCAATCCACAGCTTACTCAGGTCTTGTAATGAATCAGAGCATGAATCACCTCATCTAACTTTAGACACCTACAGAGTATTTATTCATTTAACCTATGTTAGGTAGACATTTTGCAATAAATGTCTCCTTTGACACTTCTTTTTTTCCCAATAAAACTATAAAAGTTTATTTCCAGTCAAATTATGAAGGAAACTAACTCAGTCAGATAAGCTTATTTAAATCATAGACCATGCATCTGGCCAAGTGAGTCCCAGACAGGTGTCTGATCCTGGATTTGTTCATGGAGTCTTTAAGTCTGCCAAGTTACAAGCCAGTATTTGACCCAAGTGACCTATTGCACAAAATTGATAAAAATAAAATCTATATTTTTGGGAAAAGCATATTTATTTCTGTTAGATTTACTGTTTCACTGCACCTGTTATGCCTGAAGAGTTCAATCTTTTTTTTTTTCTTGAATTCTGATATGGGAGAAAGCAAATTGCTGAAGCCACAGACTCAGATCTGAAAAGCTAGAAAGCAGAAGTGTGAAATCTAGAAATCCAAGGCTAGAAAGAAACTGGATCAGGAAAAGACAACTGAACTATATGGAAATGAGATGAGAAATGAGTGGGGCTGTATCTAGGAATAAAGCTAAAGGAGCATGCATACAGTGGGACTGTAATAAGGGTATGGATTTTATGCTGTGATACAAACCAAAATGCATTTTCTAACCTAAGAGCATTTCAGCAAGGCAGAGGTGGAAAGAGGCATCAGAGAAGCCATAAGATGATTTTTCTCTAAAAATAGATTATTTTTTCTAATGTGAATTTATCAAGTGCTCTTGGACTTTTAAGATTACAACTGCAATTGTCNTTTTTCTCTAAAAATGGATTATTTTTTCTAATGTGAATTTATCAAGTGCTCTTGGACTTTTAAGATTACAACTGCAATTGTCACAAGAGTAGAAGAAGGGTTGTTTTCACTATTCCCCAGTGAGGAAATGTCCCTGTTTCTACTCAAGTAAGTGTTTTCTATTCTCATTTTCAAGCATTCTTATTTTTGCTTCTAAGCTACTTAGAGAAGAAATTTCTTTAATTTTCTTCATAATTTATGTAAATGTTTGATGGAAAAAACTAGATGAAAGGAGTCCATAGCACACTAATAGAAAATATCAGCTGAAAGAAGAGGGAAAACCTGTGCTTCCTCTAAAGTTGTTTAATTCTTGTAATTTAAACGATTTGTCAGGCAAATATAGTAAATTATACTAGAAAAAATTTACTAAGATTCAATTAATTATGCTATGGTGAATGTAAACATGTTTTCAGTCTTAAGAACCATATCAGTATCACCAGACTTCATGCAGTAACATCAGATAACTCCTCAATATAAAAAAGTTTTGTTGTATTAGATGAATACTGCTGATAAGGCACTGTAACTAAAAAGGCTGTGAATATAGTATATTAAGTATGTTTGAAAAAAAAAAACTTAAGTGAAGTAATACTGGATCTGCCATCTGAGGGAGCTCTTGCTCGCACAGAACAAGTTCAGCTGCCATCAGAAGCATGGACTAACTCAGTTTTTGAGAGGTGGCAGAGTTAGTTTGGAAAGGCTGGAAGAAAAAGCTGAGATTTTGGTTGCCGTAGGTAAAGCATCAGGATTAAGGAGAAGAATAGGTTTGATACCTATAAGGGAAAAAGGAAGCTGGGAGAGTCATTAAGGAGTCTGGGAGCCATTGCCAGATTCAAAGGCTGGAAGGATGAGGGGCAATTGTGAGAGTGTGGCTGGGAGAAGTAAGGAAAAATTGTGTGCAAACTGTTGGAAACTGGTGGCGGTGGATGAAGTTATGTTTTTCTCTGACTGATACTAAAGATGTCAGTACGTTGATCTGATTTCTAACTTTTCAATTATGAATATTTTAAAAATAGCTATTTAAGCTACTTAGGGCACAATGTATCAACATGCTTAGGGCCACCAATTAGCTAGTCTCTTAAAGTTATGAGGAAACTCAAGCATGTGGGAATACTCAAAGGCTTATGGTTTTATATACTCAAGTCTAGTGAGAGATCATGTTTTAAGTACTGTCAAAAGAACTGTGCATGGTTTGGGTCTTTTTATCATAGAAAGACATTTTCTTTCTCTAGCTATAGCTCCAGGCCTATTTCATTAGGCCTGTTAGGATGCATGGTTTAGTCTAGCTGCCAGGACTAAATCTCAAATGTTTCTCTAATGTCTTGAAGAACAAGATTTGAACTGGAGTTGCATTCTCCATGTCACTCTCATTCTCAGAATAAAGGACAATATTCTTAGATTTTCTGGGAGTATTAACAGCTAGAACTATATCTTCAAGAATGTGAGATGCCTTCCTACATATTTCTGTGTGCCATTGTTTAGGAGATAGAATGTTCCACATTGCACAGTATTTGTTCTGCAGTGTAAAACCACTGGTCCGTATAATCATGTTAATGTTATCGCTATCACATCTTAACAGCTTCTAAAGCCTTCATCATTTCACCACACATCTGTATGCGGTCAGTCATCTGGTTCAGCTGCTTGATACTAAATCAGCAACTGAAAAAGCACTTTCTTGTCTTTTCTTCCAAAGATATTGCTTAATGTAGCACAGAGATGGCTGCTAGTCTCAGTAAAGGTAGGAAGAATTAAAACTGGTATCTGCACTCCCACCAATGTGTTAACAGAAACATATAAATATGTTATGAATGAAGATGAGAGAAAGATTCAGATTTCAAGGAAAAGTGGATAAATAGGTCATAGCTTAAATATACTCGTCTGAGTGAGGGAATGGCTCAGAAAGTTTCAGCAATTAATAAAAGGATGCACAGATGCAGAAAACAGCTGTTCAATGGAAATTACTTGCTATCTTTAAAAAAAAGGGAACATAAATAAAATGTTTCCATACCTTTATTGGAAAAAATGGTAGATTTGAATTCAAAATTACTAAAGAAAACAATGAATGTGAAGCATTTTAACAAAAATTCTTAAAGGTTTTTGTTTGTTTGGGTCTTGTTCTTTAGTGGTGGTTTTTAGAGATTTTTTGTTGTTTTTTTTTCCCACCAAAGTCTAGGTTTCGTTCATCATCTATAAAATACCAACGTCTAATCTCTGTATTCCTAATTCTTAAAGAAAACTGTTCTATACATCTAGCTATATTTAAACAGTTTTCAGAACTGAGCAACATCTATGAATCTGCCTGTCATGGTTTGAGGTAAAACAGGTCAAATTTTTTACTTTGTAACTTCACTTTTCAGCTAGGTCTCTTCTGTCTTATTAAACTCTGAAATTAACAGCACATTGTTCAGAAACTGTTTGCTTTCAGACTGATAAGACCTGATTAAAGCAAGGAATGGTATGCAAGAGGCTCTTATTTTCATTTATCGCTATGGTAATCAAAGTCAGCAAATTTGTCATTTCCCCCCCCCAGAGGCTGGAAGCAGGAAGATGTAGAGGGGTCCCATTGTCAAGGAGTGGGCAGGGCAGGTGACCCAAATTTGACCAACGGAAGTATTCCATTCCATCTACCCCATGCTCAGTATAAAAGCTGTCAGATCAAAGGGTCAGCCCTCTTTCTTTAGTGGCTGACATCTGAGAAAGTCTGTCTGTTCATCTGCCTGTGATCTCATTCTGAGCACTACTGACTCCAGATCCAGCATCCAGAACCTGCCTGTCACTGACTCCAGTCTGGAACCTTCCCTATGTCTGCTGGGGATATGATCTTCATCCTGGGAACTCAATACAGTTTTGTGTACATTGTATGCCTTTTCATCTTTTTCCCAGTTCTTTCATTAATTTTTTCATTATCTATTAAAGCAGTTTAGAATCTTTCTAAACTCATAAATGTCTTTATTCCTTCCTCTCCTCTCTTTTGAGAGAATAGAGGGAGCCATCTGTCATTCAGGGTGGCCTGCTGGGAATGATCTAGGACAATGCCAATGGAAAAAAACCCAAAGAAACTGCAGGGACTCATTGGCAACATACAAATCAATGTAATTATACTATGGTGAAACCCTTCAGGAATATTTAAAGTGATTAGTTAAGGAAATATTTAGAATAAGCTTATTTTCATTAGAGTCTTTATTTTCAGTTCTGAAGAAAATGACAGTCTTATAATCTTACTTGAAATCAGTGTATTTACATTGGACCTGGTTTCCAGCAGTGAAATTTGGTTGGAAAATGGAAGGGCTGGGAAAAGGCATCAGTAAATTTCTTATAGGAAGACTACAGGAGGAATTTCAGAGTTTCAGTTGAACCACACCTACTTTGCCAATTTTTTTAGTATTGTGGAAATTCCTATCCTTCACCAACTTTCCATCTAGCTGAAGATATTCCAAAAATTAAATTTCAAAGTATTCCCTATGCATACTTAAATTACTCTATTCTGAATCATATCAGAGGGCAAAGCATTGAGGTTGAATTTGAATTGTTTGTGCAGCTTTTCTCTCATATCCTGAATGATTAAAATCCCGTTAATTCTTCAAAAGTAGAGTGAAGCAGTCCAAATATATGAAACCACGTTACAAAACACACACTGCTTCATGATTAATCTCATATTATTTGCAATTTTATGACTAAAAATTGAAAATCAGAACAGTCCAAAGGAATATGCTTCAAGAATAAGCACATATTTGCATTTACAAAGAGAGGAGAAAAACAGCCCCTAAGATTTATACTCATGCTTTACTCAGAGCACTGTAAATTATTCCTGTAAAGTCAATGAGACTGTTCAGTTCTCTGAAGTTACAGCATGTTTGTAAGTCTCTCCAGGATTGTGAAAATTTCTTACACTTATGTTCAAAGTTCTTACAAGAAAATTGATTGTGATTGCTCTGCAGCTCTTCAGACATCAGAATCATGTCACCATGTTGGTTGCAAGGGTCCTCCAGAGGTCATGTAGTCCAACTAGCTGCTCAAAGCAGTTCTGCTTGAAGCAGGTTGCTCAGAGCCTTCTTCTGAATAACTGCCATAGTGGAGGTTTGTGTGAAGACTATACTCAAGGCAAAATTTTTTTTTGATATATCCACCCAGAATTTCCTGGTTTGCAACTTGAGTCCATTGTCCCTCTTTCTGTCACTGAGCAAAGCTTAAAAGAATATGACTGTGTTTTCTCTATATCCCCTTATCAAGGACTTGAAGATAAGAGTAACCTTTCTCTTTCCTTTTCTTCCTAAGGCTGAAAAAAATAATTTCTCTCAATGTCTTCTTATAATTCATATGCTCCTGACAATCTTGGTAAACCTCTGTACTAGACTTGTACTCATTGTCTTGATGAGAGAAGTCAGGATTGTTTACTTTGATGTTATCAAGGCCAAAGTGGTGGTATATGGACTGGTAAGTGTATGATAAGGCAAATGTCAAACTGGCTGTGCTTCAATGCTCAAAGGCGGATCATAAGCAGCATCAAGTCTTACTGGCAAAGAGTGACTCATGACATTCCTAAGGACATGTAGAAAGAACAAACATTTATCTGTCAGGCATGCAAAAACAGAGCTGCATCTCTGCTTATGCCAGAAACCTTGCTATATCAGACATAGGCTGAGATCTTTGGATGGGAATACTCAGGAGTGAAAGCTGTAGCTTTAATCAGGTCAGAATTGTGGGCAAAATTTCATCTCACAGAAGTGTAGACGAAAATCTTGTTACTTCAGAAAAGAAATGGACCCCTACATACCCCTGATGAAGAGATGACATTTTCCCTTTGCATAAAAACAAAGATTAGAATGCATCAATTTAACAACATTTCAAGAGAAGCCTGTTAAAGCAAAGATGGAAATGGAGTTCAAAGATGGGAACACAGAATCCGATATGTCCCAGAGGTAGAGAGGGAGGAAAATCCCTGCACAGATCAGAAAAAAATGGATGATTTGGAAAACTATTAGTTATGGATACATAGGCTTGATAGAAGCTGTGCTGCCACCATCGTGCTCTCCTGGCTCTATCCTTACTCAGATAAAACATACCAAGGGAACAGATAGAAAATTAGACACTTCAGGTCCATGGAGGAGTCTCAAAAATCTAACAGATGCAGTAATTTTCTGCCAGTGGTGTAGCTGCATCTTTATGCATTCATAGGTTTGCATGCAGGGATGTGTTTGTTCGAAGGCAAAGGCCCTGGACATACAGAAGTCATATAATTATGTCTATATATTACAGAAATGTGTTGAGGATGAACACTAAATGAGTGATGAGAATACAGTTTGGATTTAAAGATTTGAATTATGAGCTGATTGCCAGAAGTTGCTCAACCTTTCTGTACAAAGCCACAGTGAAGTGACAAGGATAACCTGAGAAGTAGTTATGTTGCCAGTGACTGCAACCAGAAAATGTCATCATGAGAGTACATATGATCTTCAGTGCCCTCTCATTGAAAATCTTAGCTCCAAACTCTCTAAGAGAACTAAATTGAACAGCATTTTAGCCAGAGCTGTGACTCAAGCCAAACATTTCAGCAAAAGTTCACTAGTGATTCTCCTCTGCTCAAAGGCAGGTAAATATCATGGAGATCAAACAAGAACACTGCAGCGGAGCACTGGCCACTCAAGCTGTAACAGTCTTACTTTTGTTGAACACCAGCAAAGGCTGAAGAGATCCCACAATAGATGGGCATTTGTACATCCAGCAAGCTGTTTTCCAGAAGTGCACACGGAATTCTGAAACGGTACTGAAGGCTATTGCAAGGGATACATAAAAACTGAATCATAAGACAAGTGCAGTAACAGAGTCCCTGTAAATCTGATGTAAATCTGATAGGCTGTGGGAAATTAGTATCTAGCAATTAGTGTGACAGTTTCTCCTTCAAACTTCTATCCCACCTGATAGGAAAGTAAAACTACTTTTAAAAAGTTTTCTGACATAATTACTCTGTTTTATCCACAAACATGGACCTCAGACTTCAGAACTGCCATACAAAAACAAACAGATTATTGTCTAAGCAGGGAAAATAAAGAACTTTTTTAGGCTTTTTTAGGCTATACATTCAGACATAAATTCTTCTCAGTAAAAAGTCAAATACTTTTGTTAGAATTAGTGCAATTCAACAATTTAGAAATATTCTACACTTTATTTAATCATTGAATTCTCTCTGGTTGTATTGATGCCTTCATTATAGAAGTAGCACTTATCTGTAGAAGTTGGAAACTTTGTCTATCCAGTATTAATCTGTTTTGTTCCTTTAAAAATATTTAAAAATCTTTTAAAGAGTATGCTCATTACAGTAGCTTTAACAGGAATAGTAATCATTTTTTTTTTATTTGAGACAAGTGACCTTACCTAAAGAATAACATCAAGTACTGCATGCACTTTGAGGCATTCATATTTCAATAGCTAAAGGGAGCAAACATGAAATGCGAGGGTAATTAAAATTAGTTTATGGTATTTCTGTACTGCTTCCCTGCTGGTCATCTCTGGTTCAAATATAATCTCCATATGATTAAATCAAATCCATGTTGGTTAAAATGCTTATAAATAGTTATTAAAGACATTTAATGGAAAAGACTATTTCCTTTACTACAATTATTTATTTCAGACTTGTTAAAGGCATTGAAAAAAGCAGTATGTAAGTAATTTTTATTTATAAGTAATTTATATATGCAACCTGTTAGGAATAAAACTTTCTGACAGCACCCATAAAAAGTTGAATCAGTAACAGACAGTGCTATACTAATGTGTGCAATTTAATGTAGCTCATTAATTGGATACTACTGCAGCAGCAGACATTCTCGAAAACAGAATTCAAATTAAGCTGGCAAAATTTCAACTTCACAACCACATTGTTTAGATCAAGCAATCATCAGATCCATGTAAATTCAAAAGTAAAAAATAATTCACCCATACAGTGCCTTTAAATAAGCATACTTATTCTCAGTATTCTCATTTTATTAAACAGATTATTTTATTCTTTTTGAATTTTATAGTGCAGACATTAATGTAATCAAAATGACATAAAACTTCATTCAGTTTTAGGGATTATATTTCTAACTATGAAAACTTGACCTGTGCAATTTTATCATCTGTTCTATTTAATTGATGTGGAAATAATGATCTGTGCAAAAGTATTTCTCTGAGTAACTGTGAAAGGTAAACCAATTCAAATATAAACCTATTAAGCAATGTTAGTGAGATGGGTCGGCTCATTTGATAAGTCTTTTCTAGGTAGAGTTTAACTGAAAGGAAAAAGGAAGAGGTCTGGTCAACTATTTCTGAACATGAAAGAACTGTGATAAGATTCTTAGTTTAGTGATTGGATTCTGGGTTCTGATTTTCCTTGCTGTTATAGCAATTTGAATAAACATAGTTGCCTGTGTTATTCACAGTTATTCCTTTGAGTGGAGTGCACTTAATATTTTCCAGTTAAAAAGACATTATTAATTTTTAATCTTTAGGTATTTCCATTTCATTAATATACATTAGCAATTAAAATTGTGTAAGGTTCTGCCTATTTCTTTTTAAGTGAAAAACACAGATGCACAAAAAGAATTTTTGGCTGAACAGTTTTTGGAGGGGTTGTTCTTTAGCATTAGAGATCCTTCCTTCTACTGAAAGAGAATCTGCCTGAGAAAAATCAGGTTTCCATTCTTTGGATACTGAAGCCACTAGGATTCCTGTGATACTTGGTGGGACTTTTAGAACAAAAAGCAAAAATGAGAGTCAAGGAAAGTTCAGTGAAGTGAATAAAATATATTATATTTAAATTACTCCATTGATTCTGCTTCAATGTTCAGCTATTTGAATTTCATTTGTAAATACCTTGTCTTTTTGATAAAAGCAGAGTCATACTTGATTCATGGGACTTTCATAGAACTATTGTAGACATATCAAGGTTATCACAAAGGGTTACTTAATTGCTTTTAAAAGTGTCACTCTGGAATAACTTATGCAGTCCCTTTGCGCATTCAGGAAGCTTATGGTATAAATAAATAGAACTTCTATTTTAAGACACATCATTACAATGACAGAGTTATCTCATGACAAAAGACAGCACTTTCTCTTTTTTTTTTGCTATACAGTGCTTTATTTTGTTTAAATGCAGTACATATGCCTCTATGCATATAGATTTAAGTTCTTCAAATGTCTTCCAAGGCCATTTCCACTGAAACCCTGAGAAGCCATGAATTTCAGTGATGAACTAAAACTCAAGCAAGAAGTCAAATAAATCATTGTTCAAGTAATTTTATTCTTCAAATAATTTCTCCCAGGAAAATACTGAACTCTTTTGGAACGTAGAGAGTCACTTCTGTTTTCTTGAAAATGGTAAATTGTGTAGGCATCACTGTGAGGTTTCTAAAGATGAGAGGCTTTCAAAATAGCTATTCCAGAGCAGTAAGTGAAGTAGCACTACTACAAAGACAGGCTGAGAGAGCTGGGTTTTCATCCTAGAGGAGAGATGGCTCCAGGGAGACCTTATGGCAGCCTTCCAGTACCTAAATGAGGACTACAAGGAAGATGTGGGGGACTCTTTATCAGGGAGTGATAAAGGATGAGGGGGATGAGGAGTAATGGTTTTTAAATGAAAATGGAAGATTTAGATTAAATAATAGGAAGAAATTCTTTACAGTGAGGCTGGTGAGACACTGGAAGAGGTTGCCCAGAGAAGTTATGGATGTCCCATTTCTGGAGGAGGTCAAGGCCAGAGCAGCCAGGTTTCTGAGTGATCTGGTCTAGTGTCCCTAGAGGTGTCCCTGCCCATGACAGGGGGATTGGAAATAGATGATCTTTAAGGTTCCTTCTAATCCAAACCATTCTATGATTCTGTGATTGTATGATTCTAAATCTGTCCTTCCCAGAAGCTACTGGTGCTATAAGCCTAGAAAGATTTAAAGAATTGACTGTTTGTTTCAATAGTAATGGATTCCATCCTGAAATATACGAAAATTTTCATTTCCAAATCAAAGACCAGGAAACATGTTTTCAGTCAGCTTGTTGGGTTTTATTGATTTCCTGACAATGGCTGCATGTTTTACCATTTTCCAGTGACCTTTGGCAAACTCACCATGACTCAGAAAGTATGGAATGATTTTTAACAACACAGTCCTCAGCAGAGGAGATTTACTACTGCAGCTCACTGAGCAGTCACCAAAAGATATCTTTTAATGTTACTAAAAATGTTAGGTGAAAAAGTAGCAAGTGAATATAAAGTGTCATGTCATATACACTAATGTTTTTCTTGCTTTCTAAGTCAAGAATAAAAATGTTTATATATGTAATCATAATCTTCTAGGTTGGAAGGGACCTTTCAGGTCTTGAAGTCTGATCATTAACCAAACTCACACAAGCCTGGAAAAGCTTGAAACTTTGACCCTGGGAGTATGATGCTCTCCCAGATGAGTTACACACACAAGTTATACATTTCTTCATAATTGTTTAAACGGGAAAAAGTACATTGCTAAATACCTCTTTCTTAAATTTGTTGAATAATTTTATTGACAAGATAAGGATGAATGATAAAGATGTTAATTCAAGGAAATTAACACAACTGTTAAATTTACCTGTGATGGTGTTTCAGAAGATTAAATATTGCATATATGGAGGTAGAATTTGATCTAGGTTGCTTAAAGGAAAATGGTCCTGGATTTTAACCTGATTTTAAATTGTTTTAATTTATTATATACATAATATGAAAAATGTTTATAAAGTTGCACGATTTCATGCTTGAGAGAGAAACCTGTTAGCATAGCAAATAACAATCTAGACTGTAGTAAAAATATGATTGTTTTGTTCTAGATCTCACCATATTTATACTGAATATTATACAGATATAAAATTTTAGACATTGTCAATTATTATAACAAAAAAGAAAGTCTCGTTTCATGAACAACTTCCAGTGTTTTTAAAAAAGTTATTATTCTGTCTGTAGTGTATTTCCTATTATTTTTACTCATGCCTCATTACTGTAATTACATAGAACCAACATAGCTATAGACACAATTTCTTAGAATTCAGATTATTGTCTCCTCCACTACTGCTCAGAATTCAGGTACTATTCCCCATGAGTGATTAAAATAGATTTAAAGAGGCATGCCTATAATAACTGTGACAAAAGATGTAGCATTATAGACACTTTGACCACATTGCCAGGGGAAGGCACATGAAAGAGAGAGGAACAAAAAGCCCTTCCACATTGTGACATGCAGATTATATGTAAATATCAAGCTGTACTAGAAAAGCTAAAAAGGAGAACTATCACAACAATATGCTTAACATTTTTTCCAATAATGGATTTAATGAGGATCCCAGAAAAAGAATTTTAGAATCTGTGAAAAATGATGGTCATGCCTTGAGTGCCTGTGACAGCTGGAACCTGTTCTCATTTATGAAATTCTTTTTTTAATATGACAAAGTTGAAATAGAGATGTGGGTGCAGGGTGTGGGAAGTAGAAAGATGGAGAGCAGAAGGGACTTTGTAGGATTGCATAAGGCGTCATTTTAGGTATAAAAGTGCACTTGGGTCTTTATGCCAATCCTGAAAAAGGAAACATGAAAGTTGCCTTTGCCTCCCAGCTGTTGAGGCAAAATTAAAAAAAAAAAAAAAAAAATCAGTTTTTCCTTTGGAAAAGATTCCTCTGTCCTAAAAAACAGTATCTGGTACATAGAAGAGGTAATTGTTGATTACATTTGCATTAAAATCAATGGAGATCTAGTCCTAATATACAAGATACAGACCCATTCATTTACTGATTATAGTGTAACATATTCATAATTGCTCTGCCACTATAGCTACCTATTGCTGCACGTTTCAACTATGAGAAATGTAAGAAAACATAATTCTTCCCAGCCCATAATGAAAGAAGTTTTGTGACATTGCTTTTGCAACAAGTAAGAAGCAGACACAAAGATACTCCTTACTATGCTGCTGTGGTAATTTCATTGTGAAGATGAGCCTTTAAGCAAGACTTCTGCAAAATTTAATGTCTTCTTTGTGTTTCAATAGCACATTTCTTTTGTTCTATAAGCAAAAATGTAGATAAACTGACTCCTGTCAGGAGAGAAATGGGAAGAGAAACTTTGAACACTCTTTCATACCACGGTCTTGAGTATCACTGCATTTGACAGCTATCTTGCTGTCTTACCACAGATAAGTTTGTGTCAGACAGATGAGGATGAGTTCCCCAGAACACTAAGCTTTTAAAGACACAAAATTCATGTTCTACATTCAAGAGATTTGGATTATTCCTATTGAATTTAATTTCTTTCCTAAGTGTCACTTTCTTCTATAGAAGCAAGGAGTACTTGTTGAAGTTGTTACTCCTTTGTAATTAAAGGATTGCTGGAATGGATTACCATGTTACTATAGCATCTTGTAGTATTGTAGTAAGACCATGAAATTGCTCACATACTGTGTATTACAACTAGAGAGCTCCATAATTCCCTTAAACTGCTAGTGTAATTTATTGAAATATGCTAATCTAAATTCAGATGCACTTTGGGCTGAGAAAGGGTTTTCTAGCTTGGAGGATATGGTTTAAAAAGTCATCTCACTCTTGATGCTAGATTCACAGTGAGAATGAAGGCTTAGCATGCCAAAGCCTAAATTTAAGACTTCCTGTTGCTGAGGGCTTTTCTTAACCCCAAGTATTAGGGCTGGTTCTAATGCAGAATGTAACCATTTAAAACATACCTTCAGGCAAGTAGTCCCTCAGATGCACTTCAGACTCCTAAATTAGATGTTGAATTTTTTTATGTTGTTCATGTTTCAGATGTAGAATCCAAGGAATAGGATTTACTCTGTACACCAACTGCAGACTCAGTCTAAGCTAGCTTTAAAAAAAATACAAGACCAAAGAGAAATATATAAAAGAAACATGTGGTAGGAGTGGAATTTATATTTAAATATTCACTAGAACATGGTGAGGAAAGGAAGCCAATGAAAGCTTCTGAGAAATTTTGATAGTGCAATAGTTCAGCAAGCAGTGGAAATGGTTCATCCAAGTCCCTATGCCAAGAAGTTACAGATATTGTTTACCTAATTCTAAGTGCCCTGCTGTTTAAATTATTCTTATTTAAGTACCTTTTTATGCCCCAAAAAGTTGAAAAAATAGACCTGTTTCTGGCTACACCAAAAAGAAAAAAAATAGGATAAAAGAGATATTTAAGTAATTGAAAACTCATCTGTTTTACCTAGCTATGCCAATAGCCTAAGGAGAGATACTTCTCCTGTTGCACACATAGGATTTTCATAACACTAGACCATCACAGCCCAAGGAATTCTAAAAAGTTGAATAAATAGTTGTTCTTAATAAATGACATAGTCAAGTTCCAGAATTCCTTATTCTCCATAATTTATGCCAGATACATATATATATAATAATTTCCATAATTTATACCATAAAAATCTCATAACATGTTCAAAACCTTGGAAAAGATTACTATAAATTCATCTTTCTCCAGCCTGATCAGCTTAGAGAGGGGTATCAGACATAAGTTATTGTAACTCTACTTAAGCTTCAACTTTACTGCATTATCTACTAATTTCAGCTCTCTTATCCATCTATGCGCTTGGACCACCTTTGCATTGAATACTATTATCTTGAGGAAAAAATGACTTGAGTCATTATATTTGATCTGGCTCAGATGGAGTAATTTTCTTCATAATTACTTGCTGGATGTTGTATTCAGGATTTGTAACTAAAATAGTTATAGATCACACCAATGTATTCACAGAATCCTAGAATCCCAGAATATCAGGGACTGGAAGGGACCTGGAGAGATCATCTAGTCCAATCCCCCTGCCAGAGCAGGAACACAGGAAGGTATCCAGATAGGTTTTGAATGTGTCCAAGGAAGGAGACACCACAGTCTCTGTGACAGCCTATTCCAGTGATCTGTTACCCTTCTGTTTGTTTTGTTTTGTTTTTTATTTTTGTTTGTGCTCCAGAATAGATCGTTAACTAAGTGGAAAAAGTCTTCCCTATTAAAAAAAAATGGCTATTGCTGCACAGTACTGAGATTTTTTTATTATGATCCCGCAGCAATGAGGAGGCTAGTGGTGAAAAGTAAGCTTTGAGGGGACACAGACAGATCAGCTGACCTGCATTAACCAAAGAGATGTCATCATATTCTGTAAAAACCTACTCAGCAGTAGAAACCCAGGGACAGAAGGAGCAAGCAGGAATGTTTTTGATAAGCAAACATAAGTTGCTTATCTCCCTAAGAAATGTGACATGAGTAACCTACTTGGTGGGTACTTAGCTGATGGCCAAAGTCAATCCACCAGTCAATCTTTAAAATACTACCCATTAATAAAAAACTAAGGCATGCATGCATTCAATTCTAATACATAGGACCTAGAAGAAAAAAACCCAAAAACCATCTCTGCATAAGAAACCTCTCAAAATCTCTGGTAATATTACACAACCTGTTACTGAAGATAAGATTTTCTTAAACAACAGATAACTTCTCCTACAGGAATGAAAAATCCTGCTAGAGGATAATGTATGCAATTTTTACATGACTTTGATATGTAATGAACAAGAAGGTTTTCTAAATACAACGGATGCAAGAATTTGCTCTATCACTTCAGGACTTTATTGATTAAGGCATAAAGTAAAGTCACAAATTCACAGAAGAGAGTGACCAATTTATTCGTACAAGTCTGTCAGATGCTGCACTCTTTGCTTGAATTTATTTCCTGCGATTACAGACTCATAAATGATTACACACTGCTTTCTGCCAGAACCACTACTCATGTACTTGGATTAGCTAAACAAATGTAATCTAACAGGTATATTCATTTATGTGTTTGACTACATCAATACATCCAAAATGCACAAGGACTCTCACAAAGTATTTAAATAATGGCATTTGTCCTTTCTATAGATAAAGACCTCCAGAGGGTGATTCATCTCATCTTAAAATGACCATCCAGGACAGGTGGGTTAAACCACTCTCTAAAAATGTGGAAGCACCTTCTCTAGTGCCTGTAAGGGGCATTCTCAAAGAAGGAAAATTCCTCTACCAGACAGATAAACCATTGCTTAGAAATAAATTTCTCTGCTTGTTTGAAAAATTTAGCGTTAGGTAGGTCTTCAAATGAGTCTCTTTAAACAGGCTATGTGAATATAACTTTCCTAACTTGTTCCCATATGGATATGAGAATGCTTTCTTTGCCAATTGGTTCCATCAGGAAATAGACACTCTGGAGGAAACTCTGAAGAACAGAGGTGGAGAAGGATGAAGAATAGGGCTATTTTAGCCAGTTTTTAAGAAGTGTTGCTCAACTGCTTCAAAAAGAAGACTTCAATATTTTTTATCAAAAAGCTGCCTTCATCGCATCACTGAAAACAAACATTGTTTTGTGTTTTGTGAATGCAGCTGTTCTGTGGTCATCCTCCTGTCCCCTGGGCCCCCCAGGTCCCTTTCCCCTACACTGCTTTCAAACAGGTCAGTCCCCAGCTTATACTGATACATGGGGTTTTTGCCAATATGTAGGACCCTACACTTGCCCTTGTTAAATTTCATTAAATTCCTCCCAGCCCAACTCTCCAGCCTGTCTAGGTCTTGCTGGATGACAGCACAGCCTTCTGGCCTGTCAGCCACTCCTCCCCAGCTTTGTGTCGTCAAAGTTACATCATAAATGCAAAACTCCTGTCTACCCCAGTTATGTCCTGTGTGTCTTCAGGATTAGTAGCCTTTTCATGCAGTAATCACTTCCAATCTATGTTAATAAAACACTTAGTAAACTAAAGGTCGCCTTTCTTCATGTATATAATTCCTGAAGTAACCATTTGAAAATTTCCTGAAGGACCATACTTAGTTCAATTTTGCTGTTCCAGCAGCACCAAAACTTTTTTGAAGTATGGGTACAAATTAAAAGGTTGTGTTTCAAAAACAATAAAGTTTTATTTCTTTTATTGAAACTGAGCATTTTGATTTCATCTTATTAAATCTATGTATTTTTCTTCCATATTATAAGCTATTTAGCATGGGTGTGTACCTCAGTTGGGCGAGCATCAGTCCCCAAAATCTGAGAGTCAAGGGTTCAAGTTCCGTCTAGGTAAAAAACTTGACAGAGTTGAGTTAATGGTTGTGCTCAATCTAAAAGGTCCCTTCTAACATGGGCATTTTTTTAAAAATTATTATTCAATTACATACTGACAGAATCACAAATCATGCACCATTTGTTCCAAGCAGGGTTCCCAAGATATCTAATTGACCCTTTCTCTTGGCAGCCAATTGCAGTGCTCATCTACATGGGCAAAAGTTTTTTCAACCTGAACCTCTGTTGCTTTAGTTTGTACCCATTGTCTCTTACTTTCAAATGCACTTTGGTGAAGTGTTCCTTGACAACTTCCTCATAGTCGCTGGAGGCTACTGTTGAGTCCCCCTAAAACTGCCTACTCTGCACTAACAAATCCAGTTCCTCCAGCCTGTCTTCACAAGTGCTCCAGACCCCACCATCTTGGCCTTTACTGTATTTCTTGCAGTGCAGAGTACCAAATAGGGCACTATGTCTGTAATCAAACAAGTAGTGAGTAGAGGAGGGTAATCCCTTCCCTAGTTCTCCTGGCTCTGCCCTATTTATATAGCACAGGATGCTCTTAACCTTTTTTGGAGAATGGACCCATGCTGAGTTCTCATGCCCAAGTCGGAACCCCAAAGATTTTCTTGCAAAGCTGCTTCCCAGGAAGGTAGTGCCCAGTCTGTGTTGTTGCAAGGATTTGTCTTTCACAGGCAAGGAGCTTTGTATTTCTCCTTATTGAATTTCTTTATGTTCTTACTGGATCACTCCTACAGCATGTCTTGTACACATCTGAGTAGCAGTGAAGTCCCAGGACATTTCTACTAGTTCCTCTTAAGTGGTGTCATCTGTAAACTTGATGAGAATGCACTCAGTCATCTTCTTCTGGTCCCTGACAAAGATATTAAATGACACAGTATAGAGCCCTGTGGTGCCATACTTGTTAACAGGCTCCAGGTAGGGAACTTCCCATTAATCACATCCACTGAACATGATTACACAGTGATTTTTTCACCCATCTGATTGTCCACCATTCAGACTGTAAAAGCAACATTTACAAGCAAGAATATTGTGTGATGGAATGTCAAGTTACTACCTTCTCCTTCATTTCCCAGAAATGACAGTATATGCATTTTTCAAGACAAAAGCAGAAGAAATTTTACTTCTTTTTTAAAAAGTAACATTATTTTGAATGGTTCAAAATGTTTCCATTTTTACATTCCACAGGAAACTCTGGCAATTTTTGGATGATGATTTGAATCATACTGATTTTTCTCTGGAAGAAAAATTCATGTTTCAATTGAACATATTTAATACCGCATAGAGAAGGTGTCTGCTGGTCTTGGGAGTAGTTCTTATTGTCCAGGCCAGGTACCCTGGGAAATCTTTACTTTCTTCTAACAACAGCTCATTGACACTGTCCAAACTGTAGGATTATTATTTGTGCTAGAGTTTTACTCTTGGCAATGAATGGCTTATTTAATTTTACTGTTCTAACTTTTCCTTTCTGAATTGCTGCCATTTTGAGTAGGATTTGGCACATCCAGGTTCTGACCTCTAATTTCCTTTGCATTATAGATGAGACAATAAATGGTGAAACTATAAAGTATTTAGCATGTTACTCCTTGTGCCTTTCCATGTAATTTATTTACCATTTTGCATTGAGGTGGCAGATGCTTATGCACCTGTGCTGTGTAGCTTAGATGATTATGTGAAAAGGCATAATTGCTGCTTAGCAATTCTGTTGGGACCTGGTATCTTCTTTGCAGAACCAAGGCCTTTTCTTTGAAAGGTCTAACAACACAAGTTTTTACAAGGAACATAGCTAAGGCTGGTGCTCTAAAAGGAATACTAGACTTTAAATACATGGAGAGCGGTTTATGACACAGAACATTGATTACTAACATGGAATATTGATTACTAACATTATTTTCAAGGATCAAAGGATTTGCAACATATGTAAAATTATTCTAGAGTCTTCAGAGTAGGTTGATGCATTCTTTAAATAATTGAAAACTAGGTAATCATGTTAGCTATTCATTCTAAGGAGTAAGAGCTGAAAGTATCTAGAAGTGAAGTCATGTCCACCTATAACCAAATATGTGAAACAGTAGAATCGGTGGAGGCAAAACCAAAGCAAAAATACTCCAAGATTGCACAGCACCTTTTTCTTCAACCTGGGTTTTGCTTTGTTGTTTCACAAATCTATAAATATTTAAAAAATCTTTAGGCATAAGTATAGCAGGCAACCAAGTGCAGATTAGGGAATACTGGTTGCAGGAGTAGTAGCAGTAAAGAAGGACATCATTAGAAGTACTGATTTTATTTAACTTTATTGTTGTTAAGATTTGTATCATAGCACCATGTTAATTTGTCCAGATCTCTGTGAGGACACAGGCTTGATCCTCTGCCCTCTCTGCTATGCGGTCTTGTGGAAGAACACTCCCCTTATGCTAGTACAGGGATACATGGCAGGGTGTGAAGTACACAACATCCTTTCAACTAAAAGTATTAGGCTGAGGGAGCTGTTGGTTGTCACTGGCCACTACTGGCCTCTTGTTTGTAATTGACAGGTGTCTCCTTATTCATTTTACTGATCTGATTTCTGTAAAGGCCAAGGCACAGACCTTTCATAAGTTTGAATCACTTCACATGCACTGGATAAAAGTAGATTTTGGAATGACTGAAATGTTGATTTGCCATCAAGCAGTTTTGATGTGAAAGTACTGTCTGGGTTTTTACTTACTTCAAACAAACAATTGGATCCTCTTAGGGAATACAAATATCCCCACCTCTCAGGCATTCTTATAAGGGAAAAAAAAATGTTTGACTCTCACTAAAGTTCAAGGTCTTTAATGAACACATTGGCACACCAAAACCAGTTTAATGCTGCCAAGTGCTGTTTTAGAATATTTAGTGTTGTCTCTCCATGCATTAAGGAGAAGTTTGATAAAAGCCCTAGTGAATTCTGCTCATCAGTCTTAGTGGGTTTGAAAGGGGATTTTACTCTTAGAAGTCAGGAATGTAGCTTTGCATAGTAGTGATATGCTCTGTTGATTTCTTGTATTCCTCTGGTAATTTCCTTCCTAACTTTGTTTGTTTCCTTCTGAAGTTGAAGCTTTGGGGAATCTTCTGAGACTGTCAAATCCCATTTCTTTGTCAGTAGCAACTTGCTATAAACTTTGTTTATTTGGTGGTCCAAAACATATTTATTTCAGTTTTATCTATTTGGAGTATGTTTTCTGTTTATTAGCCTAGATATTAATTAATATAACTCCTTTTGTAGCTAGTAGTTTTCCTCCAGTCCCTCAAAATCCAACACTTTTTGGACAGTCTTGCTTTCACTTCCAAGCTACTGACAAATATGTTGAGGGACTGACAATTCAATGTTTATCTTGATAGAATTGAGTAAAAACCCTTTTTTTTTCTGGCAGGAATCCGAAGTCGCAAATTTCTCCCTGGGAACTAAACTTTACAAGGGTCATATTTCTTCTTTTTGGATTAAAATGAGTTTCTGTATTTTTTACATTTTAAAACTTTTTCATTATAGTAAAAATAAGTAAGTATAAATTGGGAGGGTTTACATGCATCAGAGAAGAGAAACAGAAAAAAAGAACCCCAGTGAGGCCCCACCTGGAGCATTGTGTCCAGTTCTGGAGTCTTCAACATAAGAAGGACATTGAGCTGTTGGAGCAGGTCCAGAGGAGGGCCACGAAGATGATCAAAGGACTAGAGCAACTCTCTTATGAGGTCAGGCTGAAGGAGTTGGGGTTGTTCAGCTTGGGGAAGAGAAGGCTCAGAGGGTCGTCATAGTAGCTTATCAGTACGTGAAGGAAGCCAACAGAAAGGCTGGGGTAGGACATTTTAATAAGATATGTGATGGCAGGACTAGGAATAATGGATGTAAATTGGAAGAGGATAGATTCAGGTTAAATAGAAGAAAGAATTTCTTTACAGTGGGGGTGGTGAAACACTGGAACAGCTTGCCCAGAGAGGTTGTGGATGCCTCTTATCTGAAGGTGTTTAAGGCCAGGCTGGACAAGGCACTGAGCAGCCTGATCTAGTGGGAGTTGTCTCTTCCTATGTCAGGGAGGTTGAAACTAGATGATCTTTAAGGTCCCTTCCAACTCAAACTATTTTATGATTCTATGATTTTATGTATGTTAATTAAATTTTGCCAGTGTAAGCCCAACCAGAGATTCTACAGAAGCTTTATGTACTTTGTTAAAGACATATGCGACATATGTGACCTGACCTAGGTGGTTCTGCTCTAGCAGGAGAGATTGGACCAAATGACCTTTTGAATCCCATTCCAATCCCTGATATTCTGTGATTCTGTGATATTCTGTGATATGTATCAGAAACAACTGGGAAGTCATACACTTTGCAGTTGTTACAAGTTACGTTTCTCATCACAAGTATAAATTATACTATTTTAGAATTCAGGAAAACATGTAACTTGATAAACTCATTTGTTTAGATAACCAAAGTTAAGAATATGTACCAGCCTTCAACAAAAATTCAATGTGTCCCTTAACATGTTAGTAAAGATTTTTGCAAAGGACATGCAAAGTAGTTAATAGTGTAATCAACACAAGAACATCTTGACCTCATGAAAAGCCTGGGTGTTGCTAATCTTCCAGTTAGTGATCTAATGATCTTAGAAAATGAAAGATGTGGATTTGACTCCTTTGAAAGCATACAGAGGTGCTGAGTTTTGTTCTCTGATCTCTTTCACAGGTGCCACACATAGAGGTCTTGTGAATGTGACAGGGCTTCACTTCCATTAAATCAAATCAACACAGTTTTTAGGAAAAGGCTTTAACCATATGGCCTGTTTGGAACACTTATGCTTCTTGTCATTATTTTAATTACAGCTAGGCCTAAAGTCTATACATAGAATCATAGAATCATAGAATAGTTTGGGTTGGAAGGGACCTTAAAGATCATCGAGTTCCAACCCCCCTGCCATAGGTAGGGCCAACTCTAATTGGGAGGTGTTTTAGAGAAGGCTTAGCTCTGTATTTAGCTACTTTGGAAACAAAGCTCTACCTGATGGATCACAGATCCACCACTTTTTTGGGACATAGGAGAGGTAATTTAGAAACCTTTCCATCAAGATCACAGAAGACCGTTCATCCACTAGGTAATGCTTTCATGGCTTCTTGTATCATCTTGTACCAGAGCTGCTTTATGCCACAGTGTGAGACAAAAGCATTGGAGCTAACAATGACTATTCAATTAACATTGAGAAAGGTCCTGCTTATTTTTCATGGTGTTATTGTAAAGTATATTTGCTGAAATAGCTGGTAGTAATCCAGGTATTCTCAAAGGTGAGACCAAAAGGGCCTGTCATCTATTGTTTTTGAAGGATGAGTTTCAGGAGTCTTTATTCAGTTGTGCCCAGTGTCAGGAGGAGGGGTAATGAGCACAAACTTGAAACACAGAACATCAGGAGCTGGAAGAGTCCTTGAGAGATCATCTAGTCCAATCCTCCTGCCAGAGCAGGAACACCTAGATCTGGCCACAACAGTTTGGTCAGATCAGAAAACAGGAAGTTTCATCTAAACATGTGGAGGAACTTTTTATCTTTAAGGGTGCCAGAGCACTGGAAAGGGCTGCCCAGGGAGTTGTCTCCCTCTCTGAAGACACGCAAAATCCACCTGGATGCATTCCTGTGCACCCTGCTCTGAATCACCCTGTTCTGACAGGGAGCTTATTTCCAGAGCTCCAAAGCTCATTATCTCCAGAGTTTATTTCCAATCCATATCACTCTGTGATTCTGTTCCTTTTAAAATTGCTTCTAGGATGAAAGTCTGATTGAGCAATCCTAGAGCTTATTTTTTTAAGAAATTAGTGGCAGTGCTTGGGTTGTTTCCTGTTCTGAATATTCGTTTTGCCTAATTTAGGGGTCAAAACTAGGAGACTACCTCATCTGAGTATCAATAATGGAACAAAAATACATGCCTTATCCTGGAGTGATTCCATGTACTTATGGCAGCTTAATTGCTGGAATCTGTATCTTTTGAAGGGAGAGGGCAAGAACTAGTTTGTATCTTCATCAGATTCTCTCGTTCTGGAGACACTGACCTTCCTCTGTTGAACTACAAAACCAGCAAGACCAGAACTAGCCTCTAAAAACAGGCACCTAAATTTGAATTTCCTTAAGTGTGGTGAAATCTATTAATGTATGTGTTTTATTTTCATTTCTTTCTTGTATAAATAATAAGCTGGGGATTTTTTTGATTGCTTTTTAACTGAGACAAGAGGCTGCTGGGTGTCTGTTGTCTGTAAATGGAAGGAAGCTGCTTCTTCATATACATGCTGTAAATATATTATTTTTTCTAGCTGAATATCATGTATTCACATTTCCATTGCTGTAATTGCTTTATAAATTTGATAATAAAGAATGATTTTAGATCAAATGAGGAAAATGCCTCTTTCCTGTACTTTTGGAACAAAGGAAGAAAAACTGATGCTACCTGACAACTCTGGTGGTAATGAGGACTGGTATCATCATCACTGGCATCTTGACTTAAGTTAGGTTTACAGCTTTCATAATGATTCTCCTGGCTTATGTCTTCCTTCCTTTCCTCCTTCCTTCCTTCTTTTCTTCTCTTTCTTCCCTCAAAATTTACAGAAATCACAATCAGAAAACTACAGTTGTGGGCTCTATCAGGTTCTTCCTAAAACTTATTTCAGACCTTCAGCTTTCTATAACTTTTACCTCTCTCAATACTCAGGTACAATTGCAGTTTGCACCTGCATAAAAACACTGCATCCAAGTGGCACAGGGATCAAGTTTATTTCTAAAAGGAGAGACATAACTACCTTGCACTGTAAAAGAAATGTCCTGAGGGACAGAGATGCCCGAAGGAGTTGTTCTTCCAGTACACCCTCAACTCATACTCTTCATGTGGGTTTTTGGAAAAGGCAAGAGAAGTGGTTAAATCCTTTGGGACTACAGGTTTCAGATCTGAATATTCTCTGCACAGAAAGGAAAAAGGAAACATACAGAGATCTTTTTTATAGGAAGTGAACTTTGCAGAAGCAATCAAGCTGAGAACAGTGTGGTTCAAAGGCAATTTGAGTCACTCATAAAGGGTACCCTATGTAGTGACTGAGGGATAGTAAAGAATCAGCCTTTTAATGAATGGTCATGGGGAGCAGAGTAGACATGGGATAAAAATTTTGATGGTATCCAACTGATTAAGGAATCTATTTAATTAGGAAGAAACCTGACAACTTTGGTTGCTAAGTCCTGATGTACACTGAGAGTCAAAGGGATGTATAATCCTAAGTAACTTCTGGGCATTTGGACATATTTTGGTACTAAGAATATATTATAATCACAATAAACACCAGGGGAGTAGCTTTCATCTACCTTTTCCCATTGTGAATCTTTGGTCAGTGAAGTTACACTGCTTTAAATGTGGCACAATCACAAGCAGCTCTCTCTCCCACATTCTCAAATGTAATTACTAAAGTCTAGAATTAACTTTTTTTTTTTTTTTAAAGTTTTAGAAGGCAGATGATAACTGAATCTCATCACATGGACATTCATAGAACCATAGAATCACATGGTTGGAAGGGGTCTTCAAAGGTTATCTAGTCCAGTACCTTCCCCCTCTATGGGTGTGATGGTGTGTGCCTCTAGTCCCAGCAGCTCAGTACACTGGGTCCATTACATTGCTTGAGTCCAGTTGCTGTGGGCTTCAGTGTGCTACACCAGCCTCCATCCATATGGTGAGCCTTGGGGAGCCAGAGGACAGAAGGTTGACATTCGGCATATAAATCCTAAGACTTTTTAGTGTACCTGGCTTCCATTAATCCCTGATGTGAACAGAGGAAAAAAGAAAAAAGAAATCTGAAGTCTGGATAGAGAGGAATAGTGAACATGAAATGTATTATTTCACAAAGAAGGTATACCAGTGGATCCAGTATGTGGCTGCACATTAAAAAGGAAAGTCTCTTTCCTTATACAATGATTAGGTAATGAGAAAAAATTATCAATAGTGTCCTAAAAAGAGACTAGCAATGTCTTGTGGGGTGTTTTGTGAGTAGAAAAAGACTATATGATTCCCTATATTTCTCAATGAACCAGGAAATACTAGTGACTAAATCAAATCCATAGAGCTACATGAAATTCTTGGACTTCCAGTATTTTGTATTTATTTTTTAATGAAACTTTACTGTCAATGGGTGTCAGTTTTTGCAGAGGATAGGGACTGTTCTCAGAAATTCAATATTCAGAAGTTTTGCTTGGCTATTTCTTCTGCTGGAACACCCATGTCCTTTTATCCTAAGCTGAGTGATGAATGTATTCTACATTCATTCATTCATTTTACTGTTTAGACAGAGATATTCCTGACTTGTATTTGGATTTTGAACTGTTCTGATTAGGTTTTAAATTGCTCTGTACCTTCAACATTGTGCTCAATTACTGTGCTTTCAATAAGTTATTAACGAAAATTCTACAATGTTATCCTCCCTGTCAGTAGAAAAAGAATCCTGATGTTAGGATAGATTTAAACTAGAAGTGAAGTCACTGCACATTTTTAGAAAAAAAATTCCAAAACATTGTGCTGAAAATAACATTTCTATTCCAAAATTAGTTATTAATAAAACTTCCTATTTTAATTACCAGTGTAGCCTCACCCTATAGATTGTAGGCATTGTTTTAAAAGAGCTGATCCATCATCATGCTATTGAATTGCAAACTCTGGACTAAGGAGCCTGAAGATCCTCAACATAAACTAAAATGTATTCAACTTCAACAGATTGTCAAATTACTAGTTTAGCAATTTATCATATACTAGGTTGCAAGTAAGTACCTGTCCACATATGCAATAAGTGCATAGCAATGCAGGTTACCTTCATCCTCTTTTATTAGCTCACCTAGCCTGAATTTTCCATGAACTGAAAGTGTGTACAGAGAATGTTACAGATGGTCAATAATGTGAGAAGCTGTGATGGATTTCATATTAAATTTCAATTTTAGAAAACAAGGTGGTAAACTGCAAAGATATTAACATTAGCTGTGAAGAACATATCTATTCATGAAGACATACTTGTAAAGAAGGTTTTAGATCTTCAACATAAACCTGATTTCTTAGAACAATTAAAATTCAGAAACTTTATATCTGAACTCCAGGCCTGATATGCCTGATATCTGTTTAAATAGAGCCTAATAATCGTCCACACTATGCAAGAAGTCCAACCTTTTCTGTGAGATGATCATCAAATTTCTGCAACTGCTTTTTCCGAACAATAATGGAGGATAATAAGGATGTTATTAGAAGAGTCCCTGAAGTCATAAACTGCAAAAAGCACAGATGCCTGAAAAGATGGCAACATAAGCAATTGAAAACAGTATGTGGTATAAACATCCCACAAAAGTCACACTGTGCAACTTTAAACTGTGCTGAAAAAACCAAAATTCGAACTGGGAGAAAGCACTCTCCAGACACTGTGTTTGGAAAGGCTTTCCAACATCAGAAAATAAAAATTCATACCAAGTTAAGAGAAACAAATGCTATTCTTTTATGCACTCTGCAAGAACATTCATTTGGGTATATAAATTTTATTGTGGTGGTACTGACTTCTATGACTGACATTAGGCTATGGTAGCCAGGTGTGCATTCAGCAATAAAAGATTGAGGGGGGGGATTCTTCCTTTCAAAGTAACAACACTAGCATTCATGAATCGGTAAGTCACTGGTGTTGGTAATGCAAAGCCCAAGGGCACATGCAAACATAGCATAACTGTAGATGTCACAAATAAATAATAATTTTTAAAAAAATCTGTATCTAACCACAGGTGATGCTTTTGCCAGTCTGCTTCTTCACCAGCTAATGCTGAGTCTATCTCCTATATTAAGTAGATTGTATACTACAAGAACAGTTGATAATTTTTGTGTGAAACAGAGTTTCATTGGAAAGTATGAATTGGTTGAGTCTAAAATATTTCACTGAAAATCTCCTGAGCTTTAAGTGAGCAAACCTTTACTGAAAACACAATAAACTCTGTACAACTGTTTGTATTCTCAGCATATTACTCCTAGTGTAGCAGCTCTGGGACACCTGATGTGCTTAGGATAATGCCACCACCTGTATTTGCAGTGCTACTAGCTCTACCTGGAATTGTACCTGTTTCGTTTGAGAAAACAAACCCGAAATAAACCCATTTCTGTTAATAAACCCAGTTCCTGTCATGGAAGTGCCTGGTTTACATTCCCTCAAAGCATGGACCACAACAGTACCCATGTGCCTCTCGTGATGGACACTGCCTGGAAGGGCAAGCTCAAAAGGATAATTTTCAGGACACACAACTACTGGAGAATGTAGAGCCTTGGGAGTTGCAGTTTTGCCTGTGGAACTGAAGTTCTGGAAAGACAAATGAAGCAACAGTAATTCCAGACAAACAGGCCCCAAGGTTTCAGTATTTAGGGGTAAGGTATCCAGTTTTGGAGGTACAACTGCATCCCACAGAATGGTTCTGGGAGAGGGCTATCTTCTCCAGAGACTGATGTAGTTATTCCACTCATGCTTCTTAATACCACATCTACTAGTTGCTCACAACTATTTTTCAGCAGAACAAGAAAATGTCTGAATTCCCTAGAAAAGAAAAATAAAACAAGTGGTTTTACAGTCATCTGCACTTGTCACAGGTTTACTGTAGGGTAATAAGTATTCTTACATGTCATGCTCCATCTAGCACACCTCAAAATATATTTCATGGAGTTGAAATTCATCTGGCAAACATAAGTTACAGGCACAGTTCTGTCTTTGTCTGCACATGACTTTTGTGCTGATGTTGGCTGGTTTAGAAACAGATGAGGTTAAATAAATTCAATAGTATTATAATGACTTAAAAGAGTTTTTATTTTCAGAAGCAATCTACTCCCTATCCTTATCACAGATTTATTGTCACCTGAATTCAGCTCCTCAAAATAACGAGGCAAATGTGTTATAAGCTTATTTTCTAGGGTTCAGCTGTAGCTGATGGGAAAGGATTAACATCATCAGTTCTGCTTTTGTTATTTTGTACAATGAATCCATTCTGGTAGCCTTCACTCCAGTATTATGGATAGCTTTGCATAGGTTACATGACAAGCTTATTGTTCTTTTAAACATCTTAGCCCTGTCCTTAAGAACAGACTTATTTAAAATTGACTCTTGCAGAGTTTACCAAACAAAACAGTATGCAGTACTAAGAAGAGGACCATGTCGAGGAACTCACTCCTGCTAAGCTCTGTCTAAGCCCTGGTGTGTGGAGTGCTGAGGAGCTTCATCAGGGCATCATCTTTGTGTAATTACCCTACACAGAGCTGGGAACAATTCGTGGAGAAGTCTGCTGAACACGAAGTTGGAAAGACAATTTTCATGCTGCGCAAATTTGCTTTTTCAAGATATTTAATTAATTTTTTCTTTTGTTTCCTGCTCCTGTGAGGTTCCAAACAAGACAGGTGTTCTTACAAGGGATTTAGGAGAGGGTTTCTCTGATAGACTGAAGACTCCCTATAGGGATATATAGCAAATGAATTAGGGAAATGAATAAATTTGTTCAGTATCTTCCCTTTCATACTGCTATATAACATATTTAATTTTTGCTTGAAAATCTGTTAGAGGAAAGGATCGTATTATTAAGCAAGTTTTGTGGACTTAGAATCTTTGAACCTAAGAAAAAGCTAAGTAAAACCTAAGTGTGTGATATGGGCACCTTCTACCTTCACTTTAGAACATAATTCTTCAATTTCTTTGAAAAGTTCATTATGGAGGACTACGTTATACATCACAGCACCAATAATGGCCAGTTCTCAAGAATAAGCATTGCACACAATCTAAGATAATTATACATGATAAAATGAAATACTTATAGGCTATTTAAACAACACCTCTTTATGTAATGGAAAAGGAACTTCTAGATGTTTGTAACCATTCTAAAAGAAGACAAAATATTTTTTCTGGGATTAGGTCAGGAACCCCCTCAATCCATAATTCAATTTGCCATTTCTCAGAATTAATCCTTTCTTTATTGGCTTTTCCTCCCATACACAGATAGTCCAGATAAAGCTGCAAGGCTGTAAAGCAAAAGAAATATATTATTTAAATGTTTTAGATAATAACAATGAAAATAATTCAGACTGACTGAAGGCAGGAACTAATGCAAACTAGGGCAGTCTAAGTCTACTATAATTATTCTTCCATATACTTTCCTTAGTGTCAGTGAAGGAAAGAATAGTATAGCAACAGTTAAATTTTCGTATGTTACAGTAGTTCAGTGGTCTTTTGCCAGGGCAAATAAGTTGGATAAAACAATTTTTAACTTTGAGTGAGATTCTTAAGCATTTCTACAGCTGAAGATAAATCTATGGGCAAAGGAAGGTTATAGTAATGAAGTCAATTTTGTAAGGTACACTTGGAGCTGGTACTGTGCCACACTGGAGTACTTCAGAAAGAATCTGTAAACTGGGTAGCACTAGAGCTAGTTTCCTTAGGATCAGCTAGCTTTTGGGCTCCCCATAGGGGTAAACACAGTGGTAACATACTTTATTATTACACACCTGCAAATGATGATGAGCTCTATGTGAAAACTGCCATGCAAGCACAGTTTAAGCAGTTTGTTTATTTGTTTGGGGCTTTTCTATAATCCTCAAAAAAGTAATATATCATTCTCTCATAAGGTTAAAGACCACTACAACCAAAAGCAATTAAAGAATAATAAGGAGCAAAGAGTTAATCTCTGCTTCCCTAGCAAGGGAATACCTTCTGGGGAAGTTCTCTGGAAGAGACAGATAAAAAAACCAAGAGATAATTTTTAAAGTAATAAATGTTTACAATACTAAAAAAAATAACTGAATGGAATCCTGCCTCTGTGGAGGCTCCCTATGCACTATCTACAGAGGCAGAAACATTTTTTAAACAATGGCAGGTTTTTTTCCCAAATAATAAGAATTTCAGACAGGTATAAAATAACAGTCCATATATGAGAAAAAAAGGAGAATTAAAATTTTGTAAATATACTTCATTTTAATATTTTGTCTTGAAAATAAATGTACAAACATAATTTTCACAGCTGTAAAGCAATATTTGTGTGTTTTTTGAAATGTCATTTTTGATTTTTTAAATTGAAAGAGTTTTTCATTATTTCAGAGGCAAATAAATCCATAATTTCAACCTGATCCAGCAGCAGTTTGGTTTTGTTTACTTTATTTCAAAATTAAATGGATGAACTACTTTCCCCCACTAAAAATTATATATGCACTGTATTTCATTTTTGACCTAGGCAATCCTTCTTTTTAAATGATATTCCAACTGCTGGAGACAGCTCAGATACATCTGTTGTAATCTGTTTTTTTTAAGGTCTTAATCCTCCAAAACTCTGGATCAATTCCAGTGAAACACTGCTATCAGCTCAGCAGAAGTTACGTGAACTCCAGTTGTTTTGAATTAAGTTCAATTGGCAGGCAAAACTATCATTTTCCTACCTTTGGGAGTAGACTTTAATACCACTTGTTACAAGAATTGACTAGTATAAACTGTTCTCACCTAAAGCAAGGGAGATTAAGGGAACTGAAGTGTTGCCTAAAGTGAGTCCTGAGACCTTATTCTCTTCTCTCTTTTATAGATATGATGGAACAAATTGGCCAAACACAATTCATGGCTGAAAAATCAGAATCAAAGGAATCATTAGTTAATAAGCATAGTGAGCTTTCTGTCTCTAGCAGAAAACGTGGATATTTTTTATCAAAAATGAGAAGTGGTCAGTATTTTTTGCATGCTGTAGAATCAAAACACTCCAAAAATGTCATTAAGCCTCAGTGGTACTTTTGTCAAATTTTCCCCATTTATGGTGACACATTTTATGGATCCAGTTTTAGAAATATGGGTTAATCTCACTGAAATTAATGGATTTTTAGCCTTTTTAAACTCTTATGTATTTTTCTCATTTTCAATCAATCCCACTTCTGTGACTACTACAGAAATACAAACATACAATGGTGTAGATGTTTATGAGCTAAAATTTCATCTGGTGTTAGATTTAACATTGTATTGACTAGTTTCCTGAAAAATATGTTCCTCTGCTAATTGGGTGAACTGACATGAAACAATTGTTTAGATTTTTCAGTTGTTTATTTGACATTTTTTACAGATCAGTTTTACTGCTAATCATTCCCCTCTATATTTTATCTCTCTCACATCAAATCCAACATAGAAAATAGTATAAGTAAGAAGAAAATGGACTATGGAAACTATGACTTAAGCAGTCAGCCCACATCTGCTGAATATGAGGCACCTGGTAGTCTTGCAGTTAAGGTAAGGCTGGGACTTGAGAAGTCTTGGCTTAGTTCCTTTTTGCACCACAGGCTTATCCAATGTGGCTGGTTTTCCCACTGCAACCCTTCTACCACATCTAGATTGGCAGCAGCAAGAGTTAATTCAAATTTGAGATTACTACAAAAACTCTCAGGAGAGTTATACTAAACTTTCTGGTGTTCTGAAAGCTATTTTTTTACATTCACAGATGTGAACGGAGCAACTTGCAAAGCAATATTTTAAGTGAGGAAGTAAAGAAAACTCCAGCACTGCAGATGAACATGATAACGATAAACAGTTGTTAAAGCATAATATGCTATCTTAAATTGTCCTCTCTAAAAAAGAAAATCTTATTATATACACTGTACCTAAAGCAACTTCTTACCTACCTACTTGCCTCCACAAGCCACATCTTCATTATCTCAATTGGTACATCCTAGAAGAACCAAATAAAACAAATTTGCACTCATGCATTTGTAGCAGCTCATCACTGGCCTTAGGGAAGATCAGAAAACAGAAATATTTTTCCTGCAAAACTTCAGAATTTTGTAAGTTGTTTAAATTTGTTATGGAAATTAAACAACAGATTTTTGGTTTGGGGATTTTGTTATTGATTTTGTGGGTTTTCTTTACATTTTTTAAAATCAGAAATAAATGGGAATATTGTATCTACAAATAGATATTGACAGTGGTTAGGATTCCTGTGAAATTCCTGTGTGTTGTTCTCCACAAAATAAATACGGGAGTTTAGTTACTTATTCAACACAAGTTAAATCTAGCTAAAGTGGTTTTCTCTTGTGTTATCTTGTGTGCTTGACTATGTGGACATAAAAAGTCGTTGATTCAAAAACTGAAATGATTCAGATTCCAGTCCTGGGAAAAAAAAATTCTACTCACAAGACTTCTTCACATCATTTATCTATTTCAATGCCACTAGGTAAATAATTTTCAAAATAGCTCACATGCATTTGCTAGCAGCTGCCATTGTTATGAAGCTCAACTCAGAACAAATTTTTAGAAGGATTTTTTTTTCCTTATTTCAAGGAAGACTTCTGCCTAAAAATATTGAAATATCTGATATAAGTCATATCTAGGATGATTGCTGATATCCAGGAGCTTTTAAGTGCATGTGTCCGCTTAGAGTGATATAATTTATTTTATATCAATTAGTAGAAAGATATTGTGACATTAGTGTAAAATAAAAAATAAAAAAAGGCCTTGATATACCAGGAGTAAAAATATGGGGAAAAAATGGGATTCTAATGTATTAATCTGGCATTCTTAGCACTAAACAAAACCAATCTCAACAACATGCCAGATTACATCAACTGAAAGTTACTTTCTAGTACTTAAAAAACCCTCTATGCTATGATAATTAAGATCGTATAACAATTATACATGACATAGATCATATCTGTACTTCAGAATTCAAAGTACTAACAGAATTTTATTCTTCTTTCTTGTACAAAATATAACTTTATGTTGAATAGAGCAGGAGAATCTAAGAAATAAGTAAATGTTGATGTTTCTTAGCAAATGTAAATACTGACAACCAAGACTTTGGTAATCATTTACTTAGTTTTCTATTAACTATCTTGCTGCACAGGGTGCGAACAGAGTTCACTGTATCTTAAGAACAGTCTGATCTATCCCCATACAGAGCTCATTATGGACAGAATTATTAGGAATATATAAGCATGGGAAAGGAGAATATTTTCTTTGTTTCATTTTTTATTCGCAGGGAGGACAAAATTTCAGGTCTGCAGAGTATGTTTAAATCTATTAAGAGGACAAAGCTCAATTGCTTTATAGAGGGTAAATGACTACTGCTATTCTTTCAGACTTGTGTTTGAGAGGGGAGAATGAAGTCAGTATTTTGGACACACATCAGCCAGAAGAGCAACAGATGGTCACTTTTTCCCTGGTGATTTCCTAGTAACTGGAACACATGGTGCAGAAGAAGACAAGGATTTTAGACTTTCATTAGTTGAAGGAAACAGGGAATATAAATTCCTATCCAGTTCGAAAATATCCAGGTCACTGAACTGAAGATGAACTGTCTAACACACCAGTTAATCCTCTCATTTAGCAATCACCCTGTCTGGAAAAATAAAGCAAATCAATCAACCAAATGTTAGCAACAGCACAACACAGGATGAATCTGTTACTGTTTTCTTTGCTGAAGCTGAAAAGATCGTGTTGACCAAGTGAAGTATAGAAATACAAATTAATATTTTGGAGATCTTCAGATACTAGTAAGATAAAACATGCTGTGGGATAAATGGCATGGATAGTTAAACAATGATATATTGCAATAATGTGTTGTATCCTAATTACTAGATTTCCAATCTTGATCTGCCTTTTAACAAACTAATCTTCACAGTATGAGTTTTATTTGCTATTTTTAATTGCCCTTCATAAAACAAATCTTTACTTTCATAATGTAGACTGCTCACTCTACACATTTGTGGATATACCTTTTAAATGGTAAACATACTTTTAATTAGTATGAATTGCACACTGAGAACAAAATGTAATTTGTGAGGAGCTCTAGTCCAAGACACAGTTTGATTATTTCTTTTTTCAGGGAGATTTCTTTCAGAGAGATTATTCATACCAATAATTCTATGAATTATTGGTATGAATAATTCCTGCTGCTGGTCAGAATGCCACTGCACTACAGATACAAGAATGCAATCTCTCTTCCAAGGATTTTAATATCAAAGCATTGGCTCATCAAATTGCATATCTTTGTCTACATATTCCTATTTGATTCCCTGAGTGGTGTAAACCAGGCCTCACAGGACCCATGCTCTTACATACCTGGCTGATCTTAATAGCTGATTTAAGGAATCTATTAAAATTCGCAAAGTTAAGCAGCAGCTGTGTGAGTATTTGCAGGGTCAAGGCCTTATAGTTTAAATCTTTACTACATGTGTATGCCAAACCTAGCAATAGGGGTCCTTGAAGTCCCATTTGCATCTCCTTGACAGAAATATGAAATTAATTCTTTTGCAATACTCCAAGCTCTACCTTAGAAACCCTTTGAGGAAAAGGAAAAAAGAGGTATACAAACCTTAATGGAAGGAGAACATTTTTTTACAGACAAGCTACATGAAAACCATTTTAAAAGAGCTTTTTAAGTAGGAGACTTTTGCACTCTATCATTCAAAATATATCTATATTTCCTAGTTTGGTAATCATAGAGAAATCAGATTCTCAGTGGACAAATTTTCCTTTGATTGATATGAACTAATTTAAGAATATATATTTTTTATTTTACTATTTTACTGTATATTGGCAAAACATAGTAATTTTGCTTGCAGTAAACACCATATTTAAATTTAATTAGTACAATTTATCATTGTATTTTACCAGAAGATAGCATGCAGGCTGTGCAGAAACTGAGACAACCCATAAAGATCTGTGTAGAGAGGAGGCTAACAAAACAAGGCCAAGTACAAGGTCCTGCACCTGGGTCGAAGCAATCCCAAGCACAGATACAGGCTGGGTGGAGAGTGGCTTGAGTGCAGCTCCGTAGAGAAAGACTTGGGTGTGTCAGTTGATGACAAACTCAACATGAGCCAACAGTGTGCACTCGCAGCCAAGAAGGCCAACCAAATCCTGAGCAGGTCAAGAGGTAATTTTACCCCTCTACTCAGCACTGGTGAGACCCCACCTGGAGTATTGTGTCCAGTTCTGGAGCCCTCAACACAGGAAGGACATTGAGCTGTTGGAGAGGGTCCAGAGAAGGGCCATGAAGATGATCAAAGGGTTGGAGCAACTGCCCTATGAGGACAGGCTGAAGGAGTTGGGGTTGTTCAGCCTGGAGAAGAGAAGGCTCAGAGGGGACCTCAGAGTAACTTATCAGTACCTGAGGGGGTCCTACAGAAAGGCAGGGGAAGGACTTTTTAATATGACATCAGATGGGAGGACTAGAAACAACAGATGTAAATTGGAAGGGGGTAGATTTAGAATTAACCTAAGAAAGAAATTCTTTACAGTGAGGGTAGTGAAACACTGGAACAGGTTACCCAGAGAGGTTGTGGACACCCCTCTCTGGAGGTGTTCAAGACCAGGCTGGACAGGGCACTGAGCAGCCTGATCTAGTGGGAGGTGTCCCTGCCTATGGCAGGGGGGTTGGAACTCGATGATCTTTAAGGTCCCTTCCAACCCAAACTATTCTATGATTCTATGATTCTATGAATGTACAAGAGTTGCAGGAGCCTGCCTCTGAAACAAAGCCAATTTGGGAAGTGATGCAGCTCCTCTCATTCAAAAATCATAGTAAAACACTTAACACATAACCTTTCAAGGTGAAAATGTGTCTTGGCAACTGCTTTGATCCTTTTTATCTCCTCTTCTATCTTTTCTATATGAAAATAAGTGTCTGTAGAGTGTACAAGATTTTTATGCAATTGATGGACAATTTGCTGTAAGAATCGCCTGAAATACAAATAGGTTGCAAGTAAACATGCAAAACTGGTCATGGTATTAGAGGTTCCTGACAGGATATTTATAAGTATTCATCAGGATTCAATAAAAAACTGCGGGAAGAGTAGACTTGCTAAAATTTGATCATATTAAAACCATTTGGTGAATTCAATACAGATTAAAAATGCTACATTTTATAAATTCAGTCTAATTTTTATGTCAGGTAAAACCATGGATCAGATCCTCCAGAAAACTACACAGCACTCAGAAAATGAAGAGGCAATTGGTAACAGCCAGGATGTCTGCACCAAGGGCAAGTAACAATTGATAAAATCAGTGGCCTTCTATGTTAGGGTTTGCAATGTTAGTGGATAATAGAAGAGCAACTGATGCCATCTGCCAAAACTTTCACAAAGCATTTTTCCACATGGCATCCTGGTCTCTAAATCAGATGGAGCACTCAGTGGATAAAGAATTGGCAGGATGGTCATACTCAAAGAGTTGGCATCAAAGGCTCAGTGTCCAAGTGGAAAACAGTGATGAGTTCTGTTCCTCAAGAGTCAGTACTGGCACTGGCTCTGTTCGATATCTTTGTCAGTGGGATAGAGTACAATGTCAGCAATCTTGCCAATAATAACAAGCTGTGTGGAGCACCAAGCTGGAATAAAGAGATGCCATCCAGAAGGACCTTGACAGACTGGAGAGGTGGGCCTGTGCAAGCCTTATGAAATTGAACCAGCACAAGTGCAAGGTCTTATCAATTATAGGCAGTGTGGAGAACAGATTGAGAGCAGCCCTGACTAGAAAGATCTGGGGGATCTTAGTGAATGAGAAGCTCAACATAAGCCAGCAATATGCACCTGTAACCCAGAAGGCCAGACTTATCATGGGCTAGTATAGATCACTCACCGGAGTGGGTGAACCTTTTCCGGAGTTTAAGATGGTGTTCCATCCACTGGGCAAAGCGACGGCTTTGCTGGCCAGTGTGAACTCATCATGATAGTAATCATCACGAGATTCCGCACTGAGGGTCAGAGCCCTGAACAAGAGGGAAGACAACATCTGACTAGCCCCCTCTCTGACTAGCATTAGAAGAGCCCTGGACCTTAGGTTGAAGGAAATTCTGCCCCTCCACTATGCTCTCATGAGACCCCACCTGCAGTACTGTGTCTGGCTCTCATGTCTTCAACATAAGAAGGACATGGACTTCTTGGAGTGAGTTCAGAGGAAGTCCACAAAGACAAGAGAGGCTGAGATACTGAGAGCTCAAAATTCTCTTTACAGAGACTTAAGTCTACACTGCTATAAACTTAACACTCTTAATATGACTATAAGTAGGAAAGAGCTCCTAAGATAAGAACCTGAGAAATTTCAATACTCTGAGAGGAGATACACATCAGAAGAGGAAAAGAATAAGTTCATACTTGACAGCATCAGTCTGCAGATAAAAGTCATTCTGGGATGGTAGATTTACAGATCCCCTTTGGAGCTATTCCAGCTCACAAGGAATACTGAAAGAGTTATATCCACTGTTTCCTTTGTTAATGCATAATAGTTACCTGAAAAATTGGATTTTTATGTCCCAATGACTGTCCCAATGGATAAGAATGTCATCAGGAAGGACATAAACTTGAATCTGAGTCATAAATCCATTTTAATCCTTTGCAACTTACTGAAAACATCATGCTTTAGGGTAGGGGGAATAATTCTCTCAAAGGTCCCATTAATCTTTTCTGAGATGGACCCAAGCTGAACAGATTGCACATATGAGGCCAGGAGTAACCCGTTAACATCAGCTTCAGCATTTTTTGTAGTTCCTTACCTAGGGAGGACTTCAGGGTGTTGTACTTGCATGTCCCTGTTTTCCAGCCATGTGCTAAACCTCAACATGAGAGCCTCACCTGCCTTGTTTTTAAGCCTTATAAACCACAAAGACCATGTGCAGCTATAACTTTGCAGCTGTCTCAGGGTCTGAGAATATACAATTTCATCTATCCTTCCCACCTTAAATCTGTGCAAACATAATTCCTTTGGAATTAAATGGACCAATTTGTGACCAAAATTCCACTATTTCTTTATAATTCCTTTCTTTATAATTTCTTTGTAATTCCTTCATTTCTTTTTCCATTTGGCAAGAAACATGGTACATATTCAGTTGAATGTGAGGAAGACGTCTTCCTGAATTAGGAATCCAACAAAAAAGGTGAGTCACCTCCAGACCTTTACAAAATGTGCAAAATTTCAATTTTAACTTCAAACAGATATCTAGACTTTCTCATTTGCTTCCTTCCTACTCTTCCTATCTCTTTTTAATCCAGTTAAATATACCTGGGGACAGGGGAAGGGGAAACATTGAAGTCCAGCTAATAAGTAAAATTTATGATCAGGAAGTGTAAAAAAATTTAGTTTTAAGGTCTCCTTTTTTGAGATGTTTCTCTTTCACTCCATTCCTTCTCAGTGGAAAGTTAACTGCTGTGCTCAATAAGAAGCCTTGGACAGCCAGGATTAAAATGTAGCTGTTGATTCAAGTTTCAACAAAGTGGAGAGACCATTTTATGTCAGTATTGTGCCCTGGTTTTTATTCAAGATGTTATTTTCAAGATGCTATAAAATCCTAAGTAATTTAAGATGATTTTTGTCCAAGGATTTCAATACAAGATTTTAGGAACAGAAGGTTTTGTAGTTTGTACTGTCTACAAGAAAGAGATTCTCAGTATATTTTCAGAAGGTGTGAATGTGCACTTTCCATGCAATATATTGATGCCTATATCTTGAATATTGTCTGAGAAGAGCAATAACATCTCTTTGATCAGCCTGTCTCCTCCCAAGGATGTTGATATCCCATTGGTAACTGGTATCTCCTCAAAAATATTCCTTTTTCTTTAGAATTCTATTCTGACTTGAGTTTTGTAGATACTATGGATCTATTCAGACCCTTAATGTAGCCCATAAAATTTAGGATACAGTATTATTCTGTTAAATGTCAATCTACTGTAGCTGCTGATATAGTAGATACTTTTCCTTTGTTCAATTATATGATATGTATATTTTATATGCAGTGAGTCAGTATTCTATTTTTATGCTTGTATTTTTAATAAAAGCCTTCACACTCTGGAGACTCTAGACTAACAAACAAATGCTATAATGAGAAATATTTTTTAAAAATTAGTAAAGTCTTGCAAAAAATAAAAGAATGTAGGAAATTTATTTAAATAGTTTATTTACAAGCATTTTCTATGTTTCTAGGCTCTTCACAATAACATACTATTTCTTTGATTTAATGCAAAGAGAAACATCATACAAATTCTCTATACCTAGGTGATGACTCAGTAATGGTATTTGAACAAAATTAGCTACAGGAGAAATATGAACTGGAGTAGAGAGAGTCATATCAGGTGCAATTAATATAATTTATGGCTTATACCTATACAAGCCAGATTTCATTTAGGCTTAGCTTATAATTTGTAGATCACTCTGAAGTTTAGATTTTTACTGAAGTTTAGATTTTTACTGAATGGTTTTTGTTATCATGAACAGATATTTTGCTTTTCTTCTCTGCCACTTTAAACCTCAACTGTAGATAGAATTTAGAAAATCTGTAATTTTTCCCCTTGGAGGAAATTTGAAAATTCAACTCCTTGTTTGAAACTGAAAACAAGATGGGTGTTGACTTGTAACTGTAAATTTAGAAACTGACTCAGAAATATACTGAGTTTATGTATCTATAGCTAAATAAACTTTTCACAAATTTTCAACATTTCTCTTATCTCTATTGTGTCAAAATCTGGTCATTATAGGGACTGGAGCAGCTTCCTGTGGACCAAGGTGCTGACTCCCAGCCTCAGGTACAGGCATGTCCATGAGGTCAAGGTTATGTGAGGACATCAGTCCATGGTTTGATACCTGAAACAGTGGAGCTGTTATCAGAGCCAAGCATGGCTAAGTCATCAGAAGTATTTTGCTCTGGGCTGGCCTCCCACATACTGGAGTGAGCCCAGCCATGACACAGCATATTCAGAGAATTTCCTATGATTACTTTTATCTGCAGCACAATTTATGCTACATTTCACCTAGTCAATTATTTTGGAAGGATACTTGGTCTCAAATCTATTTTCATGATTTGAGAGGACATAACCTAAGATGCTTTTGGTCCATTCCATTCTTCAAGCAATTTCCAGGCACTATGGGAGTTCAAACACCTCAGGGTGTTTGCAGTATTTGCCTATAGTAGCAAACTCTCTTGTAAGTAAAGCTCATTTGAAAGCAACTCTTTTTCTTACAAAAGTCTTTGCTACTATAATTATATGGACCTGTGTCTATGGGGTGTCTGCAATGCCAAAGAACATTCCTAGTTATAGTTTATTTAACTATAAAAATTTATTACTGCTCTAAATACCCTCACTATATTAGCAAAATTTGCAAATCTGCATTACATCACAGGGAATGTCATCTCTGTGAAGCTGATTCTCTAGAATACAATGAAGTTGTTAGCTGTCTGCCACAAGGCAAGGCAGCAGAGGAGTAAAATAACAGCATTTTACCATATTAATTCAAAAAGAACTACCTGCAATCACCAAAAAATAAGATATTACACTTTGTATTGATTTTTACATTATCTTGAATCCAGTTGTGGCTCAGAGGATGAACTACAGAATTTACTAGTTACCTCTTCTATCAGTGTTCACCTAAGGAACACAGATCTTGTTACAGCTCTTTATTCATTTTTATTAACTTATTAGTTTTAATACAGATTCATAGCCAGTGTTAAAGGTGCTACTCACAATTCTCTTTTGTAATTACCAAAGCATAATATCCCAAATGGACACTGTTCAATGATATCACTATTTGCATTTTAATAATAGCGGTAGTCCTACCTTTCAGCAGGACACAGTGGGCAATGTTTACATTCCTAAACTTCTCATTTATATGTTAATAACTTTCAAATGCATTTTTTTTAAATTATCTTTTAATTTTTTTTCTAGTGAATATAGGTAAGGCCAGTTCATCAAATAGTAAAAGTCTGTTATTTTTTTTTCTGGCCAATCATATTAATGAAAATATTGTAATCAAAGATGGTGGCAATAAAAAGTAAGAACACAAAAATTGAACTTCATCAATCCATAGGGAAATAATAAGAGTATATCAGAAAAACTGTATTATTGTAATACTAAAAAGTATAAGGGGTGACACAGTACAAAGTGTGAGATTATCTACTTAGGAACTAACAATAAGAATTTCTGCTACATTTTGCAATTTGTTTGAAATTAGAAAGGAAGAAAATCATGTTAGATTATTTAACCATACACTCTATGCATGAAGAAACACATATGAGATTTCAGCTCTGGTATTGCCAATAGAGGCTAACAGATACTAAAACTGTTGCATGAAGCACCACTAAAATTTCATCTGCAAAAGATGAGAGTAAGTAGAACACACAAGGAAGAGAATACATACGAGGAGTCCCTGCTATGAAATTTAACAGGATTAATTTGATGATTTTATAAAACTGTGTGAAAAACATGGAGAATATATTGTCATTTTCTATCTGAGAAGATGACCATATGCCAAGAAAAGTAAAATATCAGTATTTCTTGCTTTTACCATGGTTTCTCTACCTTATTGCAACATTGCTTCAGCACTATCCAGTCATGGACTAGACAAAATTTCCATGATGATAACATTGATGAGATTTGAATTTGTGTGAATTGTTCTTACAGGTTAAGCACCTCCTTGTACATCACTTAGTTATGAGAGAAAAGGTGGGATAAGAAATTAAGGTGCAAGATAAACCTGTTGAGCGATGAGGCGAGATCACAACGGTCCTAATTCTGGTGATTTGCTAGGAGGTGGTGTGCACATTGAGATGCTGGACAGGGGCCCAGTGTAGTTTAAGAAGTCCTCATTCCTTGCAGGAGAGGTTGAACTAGATGATCTTTAAAGGTCACTTCAAATCCTAACTATTCTATAATGATATGTATGCAGTCATGGTAATTGTGTTATACTTCAGGTGCCTCTGTATTTGATACAAAATATAAAATCCTCAGAAGAACAAATGGACCTATAAATTGAAGCTAAAAGTCCAAAGAGAGAGTTTGTCCTTTCCAGAAGTGAGATTCCAAACATCCTCCCAGAGATGTAAGGAAAAAGGCACTTTCATACAGAGATTTACTGACTTAATCAGAGGGATTATATGATATGTTTGTCTGCAATAGCAGGTGATGGGACAGAGACTTGGGGCTCAATCTCTTATTCTCTTCCATAAAGAAATTTTCAAGTTGTAATTCATTTATCTTTCTGTCCTTAGCAAACATTAAAAAAATGTGAGTCTGGTATTAAAACTAACTTGCTCTTTTGAAACTTTAGACTTTCAAATTGCTAGGGGCAGGCCACATACTGCATTGTCTAATTAGTTTGTGATGCTTGATGCAAATATTGCTATTTAAAAAAGGAAGGTAGTGGAGTGACAGAATCATGAAATGGCTGGGAGGCACATAATGCAGAACTGAAAACCAGAGAACAGCAGTTTCTTTACCAAAAGTGATATTGTTTAAGTAGGAAGTATTCCATTATTCAAATAAGGTTGTTTAAAGTTTAGATGATTACAATGTTTCTGTGGAAACAGGGTCAGAAAGCTATAGGTAGTCAGTGTGCAGTGGTTAGCTGAGAAGGAGGGCTCTCACTTGCAGATTTCATGAGCTGCCTGCCTGCTGGGAAACATGTACAAAAGAAGCAGCTTCCAAAAGTAGCCCACAGGGTTTCAAACTGATGGAAAGGACATAAAAGTTAAAAAGGAGGAGGCAATAATCTAAAACTTGTGAATATATATGTACTTGGAAAAAGTATCTCTCAAAGAATGCACAGTAATACAAGAATAAGAATACATAGTAATTTTTCTTTAAAAGCTATCAGCATTTTTAGTTTGCTATATTATAGAGCAGAAATTTCAGATAATTTTGTATTTTTGTAAGAAATTTAATTGCAGTGACAGCAGCAACTGCTAGTGAGTCTACATATAAAATTCCAGCTGTATATTAATTTGCTGTAGAAGTGGTGTAATACCTGTCACAGGCAGGAAAAAGTTAAAGACAATTCATAGTTGTAGTGGATCCATTACAGCTATTTATATTCACTCACAGTGGATCTGAATACAGTATTTATCCTAGAGCCAATTTGATCAAACTTTTATCATATATGACTACCTCTTATACTCACTCATTTGCTCACCATCAGCATAATTTTCACTAGATCTCAACTCCCCTTTGTCACAGGGGGGTCACTGCTGATCTAGATAGGTCAGTCAGAAAGTTGTGTCAGTCCATACTCAAAGTTAGCAGCCACAAGTGTCCATGACACTGGGCATCCTTTGGTGTTCCTTTCCATGCATCTCCCCCATCTCTGGGAGGCCCTCACTTCTAGGATTTTTCCTTTAGCTGGGGTCTTCACCTTTTTCTCTCCTGATCCCCTCCTCCCTCCCAAGACCACTGTTTTTGGATTCCTTTTTCTCCCACCATTAGACCATAGTTTTCCTCAGCTAAATACATTGTGTGTTCAGGAGAACATGTGATCACCCTCCAAACTGCTGTCTGTCCTAGGTCTCTTTGGTAATTAGAGGATTCAGGACTTGACCCTTAGTTTCCATGCAGGTGTTAATGAGAATTACGATTGGCCTGTACCTTGCAGCCACCAAGTAGCAGTCTTTTTGAGAATTCAGAAGTTCTGTTTTCAATATTCATCACACACACATAGACCCCAATTATCTTCTGGCATTCATAACTTAAATTATTTTTGTGCCTACTCCAGCATCACATACAACATATAGTAGCACATGCATTAATACATATTTCTCACCAAGAAAGACACTTCCAAATAAAACCTGATTTTGGTAAGACAATATCATCATGCTTTCTACTAAACAAGTAGAAGAGTAAAAAAAATCCATAAATTCTGCTCCGTTTTAAAAACTGGAAGGAGAATTAAAAAATAAATAAAATACTTGAAAAGAAGGATTAAAAGTGACCAGTTAGCTTTCCCTAATGTTCTTCTCAGTTAATTATATTTCCTACCTATCATGTGGGGAATAAAAGTTGATTTTCTTTCTCTTTTCCCAAAATCAAACATTTACACAATCTTGTTATTCAAAATATTGTTTTCCAGATACATGCAAACAACTCTGAGTATCACAGATGGAGCTAAGTGAAAACAAAAAGGAGAAGCAGAATTATATTAATTTTTTTCAACTTCCACACTTCAGCATGGAGAAATTTTTCATGATGGATCAGTGACAGTGTTTGGCAGAGGCAGCAAAAATTTCCTTGGTACAATCAGAAAGCATAATTCATGTGTCAGCAGACAAAATAATAATTCTGTGTGGATCAGGAGACATGATATTTGCTCCCAGATAGTCTCTCAATGTGTTTTTTTCCCATTCTGCAACTTATACTTGAAGATACACTGAAAGGTCTCTTGCTATGTGAACCCAATAATAGGCTCAAGTAAATACACCTTGCCCTTTAGGAAAGCATAAACCAGCTTTCTTTATATATATTTTTTTAAATTGATCTTTAGCAAAATCTTGTTTATTTCTAAACATTTTAGCTTGGCCACGTTTTCAAATGCAACACAGGAAAGCAACACCTTAGCAAAATACCATCTTTGTGTCCTTGTTTTTCTGTTTCCTTTCCTACTGTTTACTATTCAAAGATCACTGTGGTGCATGAACTTTTCTTATTGCTCTATGCTGCCCTTATTTAATCTCTCCTTCTTTTCCTGTGACCTTTACTCCCATGGGATATTTTGATTATTGCTCTCCTCCAAGTTTTCCTCTTGATATTCATCTTGAATGCTAGTACCACTGCAGCTTTTTCTTGGCTTTTTTAAGTGGAGAAAGGGTGAATGAATCACAAAAGAACTAAAACTGATAGATGGTAAAAGATGTGGTAAGAGTGCAGTGCTCTTTTCCTTTTTTCATCCCTCCTTATGTGTTTTCTGGATTCCTTGCAGGTTTTATGCAGGTGTATTTTTCATGGTAGTGAGACCTGCTGAAATGTAAAATGAAGCAGTGATAAAAAGTAGACAGATGCATAAAAAATTAGATTGTGCCACTGTACAGTTGAAGTGCTTCTGTTAGAAGCAATTGAAAGGGGCAGAATTCTGTGAAGAATACCCTTTTAGTATGATGTGTATTCCAGCTGTTTTGGTTTTCTTTATATCTCCTAGCATCCTATAATTATGAGAGAATCTGAGGTGTCACAAAAAAAATAACAAGAAAAAGAAGTCTGTTCACCCTCACATCTGCAAAGAAGATCTTGTCAAATATAGCCTACTCCACAAGCTTAAAAATGAGGTGCATCTATGGAATATATCGTCAATCTTTTTTGTAGGTAGAACATATTCCTGATTAGGAATATCCGAAATAGGAACTCTCTTCTGTTATCAGTAGGTAGCAACGGGCATTCTTGTGTTGCATTAGAAGTTCAAATGTGTTGCAAGTGATCCATGATATTTTGTACTATAGCATTTTATCTATCAGAAAAGTAGTTTGTCAAGTTGAAGGGTTTTGAGAAAGTATCACTGAATTTTTTTTATGTGCAGATGTGTTTCTCAATAAAAAGTAGCTATAGGCTGTGACAATGGAGTTTTATCTTCAAACTGGGCAGAGAAGTGGTTTAATTAAAGAGTTTTTATTCTATAATTGCATGCAGCTGAAGAGTTATGAATATTGTGGATTTCATTCTGATGGAAAGCAAGACCAAATTATACAGGTTTCACATTTTTTTAGGAAGCTGGAACAATGAGAAACTTTTGATACAGACATTGCTCCAGCATCCAAGACAAGTGTTATCCTCAAAGAGTTGCTTATGCTGTGAACTAGCAATACTTCAGATAGAGCACTTGCCACTTTTACAAGACAAGTAAAATTGCAAGGGGCACAAAGCATCTGCCTATTCAACTCTATAATCTTCCTTTGCTTTGATGGGGGAAAAACATTTTGCATTGTTACAATGGTAAATTCACTAATTTCCTTGTGGTACTTCCATAAAATATGATGTGAGATCTAAATGAGGATCTAGATATTTACAGCAATCTAAGATAATGATTAAGTTTACGCTTCTAATTTGTGCTACTTCAGTCTCTGATTCAGAACTTTCACCACTTTACATCATGCAGAAATCACACACTAATTGCGATGCCTCTGAAATATGTGTATTCCACTATATTCTGCAAGTGCCAAGTATATAAATATCTTGGTACTTGGGAAAGTCAAAGTCTAGGAAATGAAAATTAAACAGAATTTGATATTTGAATGACCTTTGATAAATACATATGACATTTTCATAAAATAAATTATTTTGAATACATATTTCAGAGTGGGGTTTAGTAAAATGTATGTTTATGTCTGTAGGCACACACATATGCACATACACACACATGAACATAGACACACACAGATGTGTAACATTAAATAAAAGGTCAGAAGTGGTTAGTACTCACAGAAAATCTGGCAACAATAAGTCTCCAGAATTCTACCTACAATATTCATTTGGATGAATCTTTCATATCTATATTTTATTGATGTGTCATTACTAAACATATTAAACCTGTGAAGAATGCTGAATGGCTTCCACTAAAGAATAACCGAACAATCCTATGTTCTGAAGTATCCAAAACAATGGAACTAGCCCAAAATGACATCAAATGGAAATATCAGCAACTGTATCTGAAGGTTTAGAAACATTGTGACAAAAGCCTCATGACTTCAAAACAGTTATATAGAGAAGGAAGGCCAAGAACATGGCATTAACATTTTATGTGTTACCTAAGTAGCTGGCAAATAAAAGAGGTAAGTGGGGAAAAGTTTCAAAGAGACTAAAAAGACAATAAGAACCTAGAGTAAAACTAGATTTCTATAAAAGCAGCACTTTTGCAAGTACTACTAAAATTTCCTATTCACATAGACCAGGAATTCATTCTGTCTCTTTGCAATTGCCTCTCGTTCTAAACTTCAAAGTTTTTTTCAATGGACAATGTCTGTGCAATAGGGCCCCAAGCAACTATCAGATATGGGAAATACTTCTGGATCCACCATCAGGCACGTCTACAGTGCTCAGAGAGACTTTGTATGTAGGTAGTACTGCACCAACATATTTTCCTTCGACATAATTTCTTGTATTTTGCCCCTCATGTTGCCTAACGGCTGAGTTAAAGAAAAGGTGCAAAAATGCCCTTAAAGCAACTGTGGGAAAACTGATCTGGCGAGGGAGGAGGGAATGTAAATAAATAAAGGAATAAAATGGGATTAAAAAAAACCCTTTTCACTGTACATAATGCATTTTATCATTGCTGTTTAGTTAATCCTGCAATAAAACCCAGTTATTTACACAGTGTTCTTGCCATTAACTTCTTATCAGAATCTATTCTAAGACAAAGACTACACTTGCTTGAGAACTAGAAATGGTTTGTTTCTAGTTAAGCATCCTTGATACAATACAGTAAGACCTAACTTATAAGAATGCATTAGAAATGGAAAAACTAACAGGATGTAATAAGAAGCTAAAGGTCTGCAACAATTTCTATGGGCAACAAGTGTGCCCTGATGTGTTCTTTAACTTCTGAATGATTTCTGAGAAAATAGTCTGCTAAAAATCAGAAAGTTCCCTACATTACAGGTGCCTTAAACTAGAGAAGAGATACTTCAATAATTATCAGCTCCTAGATTTCTTTTCAATAATTGATATTTTGTGCTTACAGATGATCTTTGATCACAGATGATCAAAGAACTTTAGAAATGTTGCTTTCCATCCTTGAAATAACTTCATAAAATAAAAAGAATATTTTCCTACCTAGAGAAATTCCAACAAGCCCAAAACCCAGAAGGCCAAAGATCAAAAGTGCCAGAAAAAAACCCCAAGCTTCTATATGTAAGAAGGCACATTGTGGGTGCCCAATCCAAATAAGGATTATAACATGTTGAGTTTCTTACCCTGTTAATTGTAGGCCAAATGCATCAATGAATTATACATTCTTCAGCTTCATACAGGAATTCTTTAGTATGCATACTCCAAAACTTGTCTTGTTTTTTTACAGCCATGTACTTTGGACAAATTAAATACTTACCCTGGTCTCTCAAACATATTACTGTGAGAAGTGTAAGCCTGGACTTTCTTTGTTATTGTGACCATGAGATTGTGGAGTTCTCCCTGCTGGACCTATGAAGAACTGAGTTTGGCCCCTTCTCAGGTCCAGCCACTCCACCAGGTCTGTGTCTTTCCTGTGCTGCGGACTCTAGACCTGGATGTTACACTCCAGGCTGGGTCTCATCAGAGTGGAGTAGAAACGCAGAATTACTTCCCCTCACCTGCTAGCCATGTTTTTTTTGATGGAGCCCAAGATATATTTGGTCTACTGGGCTGCAAATGCACCTTATTGGTTCATGTCGAACTTTCCATCTAGCTGTATCCCCAAGTCCTTCTCAGCGGAGCTGCCCTCAATCCCTTCATCTCTCAGTCTGTACTTATACCAAGGATGCAGGACCCCATATTTGTCTTTGTTGAACCTCATGAGGTTTATACTGGACCACTTCTTGAGCTGTTGACATGGAAAGGACAGACAGGAACCTCATGAAGTTTAACAAGGGAAAGTGTAAAGTCTTGCAAAGTCAACACATTAAAATGCTCTTCTTTGTAAAAACAGAGGAAACCCCACAAGGAAGCTATATTAAAAAAGTACAAAAAAAAAATCCTCTGAATTCATGGCCCTGCCTAAGAAGCTTTGCTGCTGATTCTGCTGTAGGAACATTGAGGGCAATAATAGACTCTAATGGCCATTGTTATGCTCACCTAGGTCCCTTGACCTCAACTTACCTAAGGTCCTAAGAGCCTCATTTCAGTGGAGGCCTTGGCAGACTTGTCTTGAGGCACACTCTTCTTGTCTTTATCTTTGGTCTTCTGTCATACTGCACTGAATCCATTTCATTAGTTCTCTTTGGCAGAGGACCACAGGACTGACAAAATAATATGCTACATCCCTAGCCTTTCTTTGCCCCAATGGGTCTGTGCCCCACCAGTGAAGTCACTGCCCATGCCAAGGTCAATCTTGTGTCCTGGCTCACTCTCACTCATGAGGAATTCCTGCTTCTCTCCCCTGGGACAGTTGAAGAATCTATTGCTTCTACTTGCCTTGCAACTGCTGATAATCTCCCGCTGTCTCTAAAGACAATTTTTTTCGTAAACCCTCCTGTATCTTTGGAGTTTTAACTACTTTCCCTTTTTGGTAATAATTTATTTCTAAGCAGTTTCTGACAGACACCCAAGACTGTCCCTCATGAGATTCACACTACTATCTTGCCTTCAGAGTAAACTCTCTCTTGGGTGATACTCCTTTTTTTTTCCTTAGTTTCTGCTTTTAAGAGTATATGTCTTAAATCCAAGACTAACTTTTGTAAGTAGTGAATGTGATCTGAAGTTATCAAAAGACGAGATTTCAAGAAGATTGCAACCCATAACTTTTTAGAAAGTACTGATAAAGTGCACTATACCTTCACTGAGAGTATTTTAGCATATAGCAGGAGAATGAGCTGTCTGTGAATCATATTCCATACATACACAAATCTACAAATGAAAGCCCATTAGACATAAATAATCACTGACAGATGTATTTAGATCTAAATAATCACTTGGAGCTCTTAAAATTTTTAATTCCTCAGTTACAACACTATACTTTTTCTACCTCAGCTTGATTTCTTGAACACATTCCATAGGATCATTGCATTCTCCACAAGCTCTTAATAGAGATCAGTAGCTTTTGTCTTGAATTTTAACTGCTTCATCTGTAATATTTCTAATTTCATGCTTAGGAGAAGAGGCAGTAACAAAACTGTTGAGAGAATGTCCATAATAGAGGAGATATTTAAAAGTGCATAGTTAGAGAGTGCCCAATATGTAGCAACAGCATGCTTAATATTTCAATAGTATAAATTTGGTTTGTCAGTAATTGATAGTGTTTTGCTGCTTACTACACTTGCATTACCTTGTTCTTTAACTCATCAACAGGCTGCTTATAACAAAAGCATGAAATTTCCTTTAGCAATTTCTCACAGAGCACTTCTGACCATACAAAATGCTACCTATGACAGTATGTATGTGTTTATGTGTGTTATTATTAACAGTAATAAACAGCAGTCTAATATCAATCATGGCAAATTACTTTTGTGTTACTTCTTTGCCCCAGCTATAGGCAGGATGAGAGCACTGGAACAGAATTCAATTCTCAAGAATCATATAGAAAAGCAACTCTTTCCTGTATTTCTAGATTCTGATGCAATAATTACCTCTATGAGGAACTACATGTGTCAATTACAACATTAGATTACATGTGTCTTGGCAATGCTAGTGGATTGTGCCAACTATAATTCAGTTACTAAACTCAGCCCACAGTGAACTCAGATTGTGCATCTTTTTATTGTTAAGCTAAGGCTGTCCTTGATCATTTAGGAGATTATACCTACTTTTGTACAACTGCTTCAAAACACAGACTGAGCCTATGCTGACAGATTGTATGAAAAGGTGTTCAGAATTCAATATCTCCAAAATTATCTCCCACCATAGCCAAAAGTAGTTGTTAGTTTCTTAAGAGAAATCAATATTTAAAAGAAAATGTAGAAACAGAAATTGCTGGGGTAACATGGAATTTTGGAAATCATAATTTTCATGGGTAATACAAATGCAGTTTTGTTACAAACAGTGAAACCTCTTGCTGTTTCCTACCTCTTTTGTTTTTTGTACTACCATAAAAAATCTAAATTAATAAAGATACTAATATATTAGAAGGTTATAATGTGATTATGAGACATCTAGAAGCAGAAAAGTAAAAAAAATTATTTAACACCTGATAGTATGTACTTTCTTTAATAATCCCTGTTACCTGTTAAAAGAAATAAGACTCTAATGCCATATGTACCTTCTGCTATGCTGAACCAGTTTTTAAATCTGTTGTACTGTTATTACTGTTCTTCAAAACAATCAGCAAATGGTTCAATACAGTAATTCTTATTCATTGGAGACTACTGAATTTAACTTTGGGTGGTAACGCACCTGTAATACAATCATCATGCAAAAACCCAAACCCTAGAACACAGTTTCAAGATTGTCATGGAGATTAGGTGCATAATTTGGCTTAATAGACTTTTTTGTTTGTAATGATATTTGTTAGTTTGAACATAATTTGAAACTACTCATAATCTAACAGAATTTTTTTTTTTAAATTTTTACAAGAAAACTAGTTTGCTGGGTCTTCTGTCAAATGGCAACAAGAACCTCCCCTTAAGAACTGCCTTAAGATGGTTAAAGACCCATGGTCTGAATGGTGCTCAGTCTCATCAGCTCCTCTAAAATTCCACTGTCAGGAACTCAATTAGAACAGATCAATCTAGTTCACTTTCATCAGCAGAGGATTGAATTTGCTATGTGCTTTCAATAAAAAGCTTCTAATTCAATCTATATATCAATAAATATGACTGCTTTATTCCAATTTTTTGATGCACGTAGTTGCTACTATTTTTTTCTTTTTGCAATTGATTTCCATATTTACCATGCACTTTTCTTGACCATTACTCTGTTTACTCGGTTTGGTCTTTGCTTGATTTGCCTGCAGTTTGAAGATTAAATGACATGCCACTATGAGTTAAATACACCAGTTAATATTATTATGTCTGTGTTCAGTGCCTATGTTTTGAGCCTAAGATGTTCTTATTTTTGAAAACTATTTCTACAAGGTAGACAAATTATTTTTCCCATAAAGAATTTTTGGTTTTGCTTAATTTTGTATTTCCTAGTCCCTCTTTTATTAGGTCACACCTGGTTTACAACTATTACAAGTATCTAATAAAAATGTTGCACTCTTTTTCTCTGGGATGCTGGGAGATTACAAAGTTTAATATGTACCTGCATCCAACCCCCTTAGTCTGAATCCCTTTGGGATTTGGAAAAATTAAGATTTCAGAGTAGGTTTGAATCCTAATGGTCCAGCTGTGCCAGTTAGAAATGCTGAATTATCTATTCAAGCATCCCTCCTTTTTAAGAGTACAAAGGATGCAGAGGCGTACATTGCTCCTCCAGCCACTTGTCACTGGTGTGTGAAATGTTTTTCAAAATCTTGCCTTGCCATCTACCCTGGAATGAGGTTACACTATCAGTTTTAGTTCTTGCAGGATTTACTATGACATGGTCCCTGTGACATTCCTTATGGAAAATATAAAGTTCCCTAACATAAATCAGACTTACCACAAGTTATATTCTCATCCTGATAATCCTGTTCAAGCCAAACAGACTTCACATATTTCTCTTCTACAGTAATTGTGCAAGCAAGTATGAAGTGCAGGTTTTGAAGATGCTAAAGCAAAACACAGCTCTGACCTTCTGTATCTTTGCCTCAGGGAGTGGCAGTGCCTTAGAGTTAGTATTGGTGTTATCATTTCCTTTTTCTTTACACATTTTTTCTTATCCCAAAGAATCTTAACTCCTTTACTAAACAGAATCCTAGAAGATAATTTGTTTTGAGGCCAATTTATAGGGAAGAATAACAATGATAGATTGTTATTTCTCCATAGTGNCAAATCTTAAGAATCTTAACTCCTTTACTAAACAGAATCCTAGAAGATAATTTGTTTTGAGGCTAATTTATAGGGAAGAATAACAATGATAGATTGTTATTTCTCCATAGTGTAAAAGCTAATGTGTTAGTAAAATGCAATGACAGATTCTACTTAACTGAACCATAAGTGCTAGAACTTGAGGAACTAAAGCATCAGTAAGCGCTATCCTCATCCAAAGACGTTAATTTGCTGGAGTAATTGTTACAGTATATAAGCAATCATTCATCAAATGAAATGTTTTGGCCTAAGAACAATGTGATTTACAAATGTGCTTATAATACAGTATTTAAATGGCTGAAGAAAAATTAAAGCAATAGGAGTCTAATTAAATTGAGGCTATTAGGAAGTGATTTCAAAATATCCTCAGTAAGCATCTGAAAAAGAGCATGAGAAGATTGTATTATGGGATTTTTTTTTTCCTTCTGCAACATCATCAAGTATCAGATTGTTAACCGATAGGGCAAACCAGACACTTTATTTTATGACTTCATATGACAAGCGGATCAATTGCTTGAAGAATTGGAAAGCCATACGTGAAAACAATATTACAACCTGTTTAGAAGTATCATGTAAACGCTTTATCATTCAGCTCAGCCCTGGCTAAAATGAAGACAGAAATTTTTACAAAGGCACTTCTTTACTCAGAAATTACTTGTGAAAGCTAAGACAAAACAGAAATGATGTACCAGAAGACTTTGATCCCCAGCCTGTGCTTAAGAGCATCTGAGAGCAACACATTGTAAACAACACCACAGTTTGTTCTCTCTGCTACTCTACTCTTTAACTTTTTAATATCCACAAGCAGCATCAAAGAGAATGATTGTGAACCCCAGTGAGGTATATATAGACTAAAAGCTCTCCGAAAATCAAAACACAGAGTGCATGAGTCTATGCTTTTCTCCTATCTTAATTTCTTTTTTGTTTGTTTGTTTGTTTCCTTATAATAATGAACACTACCTTTGTAGAATTCCCAATGACAGGTCAGTGTTTTATCTCATGCATAATTAAGCCCTCACTGAGGGCTGACAGTTAGGGTACCAGACGTACATTCTTTCCTTGGTTTAGGTAATCAGAAAAAATGTTGATGTTGGACATGAAAGATAAAAAGGGCAAGGTGGATGCTTGTTCTGTGGATGGCCAGGTACTAGACCCACCTGTTGCTGTACTGAATTTAGATGGGAGCCAATGTAACCAATATAGACTTCTCTTTATGAAAGTCTGAATTTAGTAAATAGTAAACAAAAAGGAAATGTTTAATTTGTCAAATGAATATATATATGCAAAAAAAATTTCTCAATGTTATGTTAAATGTCATTGAATCCAAAAGTAATGACAACTACAAAGGAAAAAAATATCTTTGTCTAAGATTCACACTAAAGGTCAGAAATATTTCACTATGGCTCTTTTTCTGAAAAAAATTATAAGGACTGGAGCTTACAGTTCTCGCATAGCTAAGATTAAATGACACAGATTCAACACCATCTTATTTAAAGAATACATAAATAAATAAGCCAACAGGCCTTCTTTACAAAACATACAGAATCAGTAAAAGGCTCAAGTGAAGGAATTTTTCCTCTTTGAAGTTTACACTTAATGTATCCTCTTTTCCAAAACTTGTATATCCCTACAGTATTTCACTATTTGATCTTGAAAAAAAAATTCTACTCATCACATAGATATTAGTCATGCCACAGAATGTTTGCCTAGAATTTGCTTGGGAAGTGCACTAAGTAGTGCAGTACCCAAGCTACAAAAACTAAAGTGAGTTTTGATATTCATAAACTGTTAAAAAGTGTGTGGTTTCCTCTAGAAAATTCACTGCCTAGTGACTTCAGAGAAACAATCCTTATCAACAGTTTTTAGCCAGTACCTCACTTTGTGATTATCTGCTTATTGATTTTTGTTATTAACAATGCAGTATGTAGGAGTAGATAGTTCAGAGTATATGTTAATACTTCATATCACAGTGCAAGAAAGATTAAACATTGACAAAGTTTGGAAAAGGTAAATTAGCCAAGACATTGATTCAGGCTAACTTAACTATATATTTACACACTGATTAATCCACACCTTTTGTGATCCTCTGTACATTGGACTGAACATGGAAAAAATACACTCAAAACATACTCTTACTACTGGATATGTTTTCTAGAGAGATAAAAGTAACACTTACATGGTATTTTGGTACTATTAGACTGTTTAGGACTCTAAAGTTCATTCTGATCTTTTAGTTCGTACCACCATGGTGTCAATGCTGGAGAATTAAGGACATCTCTTTCTTATGATTCATGGAAAGCTTATTTTGTTCTTTTGCTTGAATTAAAAGTGATATTTTTCTATTTTACAGAATTGAAAGGAGGTGTGATCTTAACAGCTTCTGCTTTTCTTGCTAGTTATAGTGAATTTTCACTCATTTATGGCAGATATGTGTTAGTCTGATCATATGTGCTGTTAAGAGTCTTGCTTATGCTCATACATGCAAAGAGTTTTTAGTTTATTTGTAACATTGGACATCATTAGATGTATGGTTAGTTTTTTCAATTAAAAGAGTAATGTTTTAGAAAACAATCAAGATATGTGACAGAAGATAATGTGCTAATATATATAAAAGTGTGATGGACAATTTGATTCAGCTGGATTGTGTAAGAAAATCTCAAAAGGAATAGTTAACAGATGACACATAGCATAGCAAAGATCCAGCACAATCAATTTTTGATCCAGACTGTGGCCTATATGCTTGAAATCAAAACTCTATTCATCACAGAATAATTTTAATACAGCTAAAACAAATATGGTCATTAAGGGACATTTCAGTTCTTCTTAACATTGTGTCCTAGTTTGAGGACCCAAACCAGGACACATTGCTTAACTCCAAGGTAGGTAATTGAACTCATTCACGGAGTCATTTTCAGATTTAGTCTTTGCTTTTAATCTGCCACTGTGAAATTTTGGTTTATTTTGTTTTTCTTCACATCCAGTATCAATCCACTCTAACTCATAACCTTGTAATATCTTTGAGGACTTTCTCACTGTCTTCTATATCAAAGTAGATTATTGTGACAGTGGAATGCTATTAAATCCGGTTATCAATTTTACAATCCAGAACTTCTTTTACTATTAATTTTTGGTTTGGTTTGGGGTTTTTTTGTATTTTTTCCTTTGACAAGGAGGGCAAGTCAATTTAATCTAAAAATTTAAATCAAGTTATACAGACTGTATGAGGGTTAGAAGCTCTGTTTCTTATTGTCTCAGACTTTGGTTGATACATTATATTTAGATTAGTGGATCTGGAATAATAATTAAATGTGGTAAAGTATCACACAATTTGGTAAAATAATGTCATATTCTCATGTGATACAAATTAACCATATAAAATTCCTTTTTTATAGCTGTGATTAAATACAGTTGGACTTGGTAAGGTGAAGAACGGGTGGGCATAAGGGACATAATGGATGACATTACAAAAAAGTGAACGGTTATACCTCATAGGTTTAGTAAAGGAATTGTTTTTTTTCACCTTTCTTGCATATATTAGATTTTCAGTTCTAAACTAACTTGTATATGCACAGCTTCCTGATTCTGTAAAATATTTATATTTTAGTTATGTGGTACAGAAAATAAACTGTTTTCTGTTTCATGTATTTTAACAAGGAGGTGTTTACTATTCATGCTTGATTTTTCTTTCTTTTTTTTTTTTTTCTAAAAGGACATTATTTGTATGTTGGCTAGCAATATAGAATAAAATTGATATATTTTCCTCATGTAAGATGACCTCTAAGTTTACTACTTTGAATTTATGACCTGCAAAGCATAGAAATCTTCTAGACTTCTTCTAGAGACTTATTTAAAACATAGACCCTATGTTCCCTTACGAACACATTGTTCATTACTGCTAATATCCTGTTTGCATACCCAGGTCTCTTCTTCCTGACTTTCATTAATTAAGGGCCTTTGAAGTACCTCCATAGCTAATTTATCAAACTTAATATTAAAATATCAGAATCTGTAAACAAATTTTTTACTTTCAAAATTTATTTATTTATTTAAAAATAGTATAGTCACATAATTATGTGCAAAACAATTATCAAATACAGAACTTGAAAGTCTGTAACTGTGGCTAAATTTCTGACTAGATAGTCATCTATCTTAAATAAAAATATTTAAATCCATTATTTAATTTCTTTTCTATGACTATTTCAGATTTAGAGAAACTTCACTTTTTTCCTACCAGGTGTTCAAGACAAATAAATGAGTTAGTCCCAAAATTATTGACCCATTTGAAAGAAATTATAGAGTAGCCATGCCATGGGATAGAAGTGCAGAAATGTATGCTGTTCAGGAGGAAGTTATTTCTGAAAATTAGGTTAATCCAAAACTAGAATATGAACAACCAATACCTTTGTACCTTCCATGTGAAAATCAACACTTACACTGGAAAAGCACAGAGGCAAAAAAGTATGGGTGCTCCTTGCTAGGATATGATGCAATTGTACAGGCAGGTTTTAGAGTATAAACTCTTTAAAGTATGTGGTATCTAATTTGTTTGAAAGCCTTTTGAATACTAGTCCTACTTAGCTATGCCTAGAAACACAAGGTAAAAATACTGTGCTGTACAGGACAATTAAGATCATAAATTTGCATTTGATAAAATACTACATTATTAATTTATTTCTGTTGAGATATAGTGATCCAGATTACTTAAATGGTGGAAGAAAAAAGAAGAATTCAGGTGAGCAGGTGTGAACATCACTAGTCAAGAAAATTAAACAAACAAACACCAGAAGTATTTTTTTTTTTTTTTTATAGNCATGCCATGGGATAGAAGTGCAGAAATGTATGCTGTTCAGGAGGAAGTTATTTCTGAAAATTAAGTTAATCCAAAACTAGAATATGAACAACCAATACCTTTGTACCTTCCATGTGAAAATCAACACTTACACTGGGAAAGCACAGAGGCAAAAAAGTATGGGTGCTCCTTGCTAGGATATGATGCAATTGTACAGGCAGGTTTTAGAGTATAAACTCTTTAAAGTATGTGGTATCTAATTTGTTTGAAAGCCTTTTGAATACTAGTCCTACTTAGCTATGCCTAGAAACACAAGGTAAAAATACTGTGCTGCACAGGACAATTAAGATCAATTTGCATTTGATAAAATGCTGCATTATTAATTTATTTCTGTTGAGATATAGTGATCCAGATTACTTAAATGGTGGAAGAAAAAAGAAGAATTCAGGTGAGCAGATGTGAACATCACTAGTCAAGAAAATTAAACAAACAAACACCAGAAGTATTTTTTTTTTTTTTTTATAGTTGGCACTTGTGAAGTGAGACTACTGAGAGAGAGCAAGTGATTTCCCCATCCCTGAAGCTGAACCCTGTAAGTCAGGATAGAAGCTGGCTGGTTTAAACATGAGAAAACAATTTTGTTATCTTGTCTGGTGTTGCAGAAGATGCAAACAATTTTTTTTTTATGGAAAGAAAAGCTTGAATCTACTGCATGAAACTTTTATGGTAAAGATTTAAACCCTCACATCTTGAAGTTAAAAGGTTAATGATGAAACTCAGATTCTACATGCATTTGTGTATTTGTGAATGAAGAATTAGAAGGGTTTTTTAGCACAAAAATAGTGTATTTTTAATGTCTCTGCACATCTGTTACCGCTCCAGGGAAGAAAAACCTAAATACATGAATCTATTGCTGTCTAAGCATTAAGATCAATATGTTTCTGCAGTTATGAGAAGTAGTCTTTTGTTAAAATTTATACTGTGAGTTGATAAATTGAAAAGAATACAAACTACATTTTTATGTATTAATTATTAAGAAAAAAAAATTTTCTTCTTTTGAAATTTATCAATAAACATAACAGCCATTCACTCCATTTCAGAGTGCACTTTGTGCAGGAATTAGCCATTTGAATGGTGCTTTGAAAGCCCTGAAATTCGTAACATTGCAATGAAAATTAAAAAGCTGCAAAAGCTAGAGTACAGTATACTGAAATCTTCAGTGAATCATGTCTTTTTCTTCCCCATCCTCTTCAAATGTTCATTTGGGTTTTTTTCCATCCATCTCTTTTTAACTCTGACTTAATACTAAGCTCTCAAAAAGGGCCACGTGAGAAATACTAACACAAAACCAGTATGCAATTTGGGTTTCCATTTAAAAATGCCTTCTTAAAAATTGATTAATGGACTCTGAAGCTTACCAGATTCAAAGCTAATCAAATAAAGGCAAGAATTGACCAAAAAATAAGTGTCCTTCTATGCTTGCCTGAGAGTTATGATAAAGGACTTTAGGGGAGCCAGACAGCAGAAAAATCAGATGATTGCTGTAATTCACTTAGCTTTGTCGACATAATTTTTATTAAAGCACAATAAAATCCCACATCTGAAAGAAAATTTTATCTTAATGCATGCCATGATTCTATTTTCTGTTCCACAGTCACATTTTCCACTGAGCTCATTTTTTATGTTGGTAGTAGATGCTCATGATTTCTTTCTAGTCTTCTGTTCTTTATCATTTACTGAGGACTTTGGACAGATAATGTGATAAAGAACAAGGTGGGGAGCAATTAGTGAGTTCCAAACCAAAAATAATAACCAGCTTCTGAAATTTTCTATTTTACTTGTGCTAAAATATATTGTTTGGTTACTGAGATGAAATAAAGAAAACTGTATATATAAAAGCTATGTATTTCAGTTTTGGACTGATTCTATTTTTCTTTGGGATTCAGTTCAAAACTAAGACAGCACATACTACGAGTTTTTTTGAAGATGCCAGTCTCAAGCTGGTTTTCTAATGTGGTGAATGCTAAGCATAGCATAGTTGTCTGGTTCTATCAGGTAAAAAAATGAAGGAATCTTCTGCTTCAGAATTGCCTCGTGACACCTGAAGCAGGCAAAGATACCAAAGATAAGTGTCTGGAATCAGGTGTTATCCTTGAGTGACCTGAATCATAAGCCAAAGAACTGCAAGTTGATGGTTATCCCCCACAGCATTTAAAATGGCACTAGATATCTAAATTTAGGCATATTAATCCCATCTTCAGTGCCTTGTTTAAGGTGGGCTGGACTACTCCCAGCTCCACGGGCAGCAGAGACCAGAAAATAAATGCAGTTGTCAGCACATAAGCATTTATTGCCACTTAAGACAGTCTTGCTTGGATTGTAACTCCTACTTTAGAACAGCATTTGTCTTCCCTATGTTTTCTGTCATAATTGCTTGCCCTGTGAAGAAGTCTTGGATAATTTAGAACTCTCTTTGCCTATTTTTTATTACCTGCTGCATGCTTTTTACACCAGGAAACAAAGGAAAGGCACCTATAAAAATACATTAGTAAAATGCATTTCAGAAGGACTATTAACTAAATCAATAAAGCTGGAACAGGCAGACTTGGGCTACACTACTGAGATGACTGAAGTGGGGGAAGGATGTATTTCTTCGATTTGTAAATTTTCCACTGAAGATGAGAGATGATGAATGAAGCATTCTCAAAAAAGGCAGAACAAAGCAATTTCTTGGATTGTTACTGCCAAACTTAAAACCACAGTCCTCTAGAGAAAGTACAAGGTGGAGGGTTGGGGGAAAAAGCATATTTGCTATCATAAAGAACTGAGTGATCATTACTGTGTAAATGAGAAAACAGCAGCATGTGACTGAGATAGAAAACTGAACTCCAGAAACTATTGCAGGAGAAAAGATCTTATAAGAAACTTCAAGTTACAGTGTTGGCAACAGCTACCCATTATGTGCACGTGTATCTCAATGTATGCAGAGATTTGATATAGATCTGTAAGTCTTATTCATTAACTGAAGAGGAAAAAAGAAAAAGGTATCTAAAAATCCTCGACAGCTCTCCTTACTTATTTGGTTTTTATCCCACAGAAGCCTGGAGTATCCACAAAATGCAATGTAGTTATAAGATGGAGGGGTGAAATATGCATCAGGATCCTTTCAGTGGGTTGATGACACCTAGTTCACGCAGGGATATATTGTTGGTGAGGTAACAAAAGCATATTTGCTGTGAATGTTCGAGGGAACCTCCCAAACCAAAGAAATCACAGTAATGTAGAGCAGCAAGACTCAAATACAGCAGAATGTCCAACCAATCAGAAGGCTGTGCTATCTCTTTCATTACTGACATGGGACATCTCTTAATCTGACACATTAACCCACATATAGAATAATTTTATTTGCAGTGTGAAACTTTCATGTTTTTTTCATAGGTAAAATCCATCCAGTCTGAAAGTAAGGTATCTTTTTCCTGAGGAAATATGATCAAATTTTTTTGTTTGAATTTCCATGTGGAGTCTAATAAGAAATTACTATTTTTATGAATAGAGTATAAAAACGTGTTAACTTGAAGGGTCTGCTGTAGTTTTCTATATGGAATATTTTAGTTTTAATTGTTCTGTAGCCTGACTTACATATACAGAATCCCTGGCATTAATTCTGCTGCAAGATTTAGTACAGTAGGACAATAGAGTGCAAACCCTATTGGAAGACTTGGCAACTCATCAGATGAAAAATGAGGAAGAGTGACCCATTTAGAGCTTGTGAGGGGTGAAATTATAATTTATGAACTTAAGCAGGGAATTCAAATTTAGACATAGACTGAACTTGTTGCTGCTTTTCCACCCTCGCTCCTGGAAAGGTAAGATTCAGGATCTAGTGTTGCTGAATAAACTTACAAATAAAACCTGAAGCTCACAGAATAATAACTATATTGATCTTATGTCCTTTATTATCCTTTCCTTCTCTTTGTTTTTTTTTGGGGGGAGGTTGGTTTAATTTATTTTTTTTTAGTGGTTGTTGTCATTCAGAGGTTTTTGGGGGCAGGGGAGCATGCTGTTTGTGAATTTGCTTAAAGAACTTGTTTTTGTAGGTCGTTCTCTTTCACAGACTTTTTACAGAATCCTGAAAGGTCATCTCCAAGAGATGGATGAGTCTGACTCATGCTGGAGCTGAGGCACAGCTGTCAAACTGACCCCATGCAAGTGGCTTGGCATGAAGGTGATCAGAACAGTTCCATTCAAGACAACTATGACGACAAAACTTGTCACTTAGAAAGTGTTCTCACAGCATCTCATTGCTATCCCAATGAATGAGATAGGCTAGTGAAAGACAAAGAGTAAACTGAGATCAAGTATCAGGTGCTTGCAAATGAGAAATCTATGTGCTCCTGGTGTCTTGAAATCATAGGCTGATAGGTTATCAAGTGATGTAAGGAAATAAAAACACTTTCATTAAGAAAAAGTCATGACACCTGGAACAGGTACTGACACAATAATACTGGAATGCTTGATTCATCCATCTCTGTTTTCTGTCACAGGAGAGGTAAAGCGCCTATCCCCAGACTCACAGAAAACAGGCACAGATCAGAAGGTTTAATTTCCTGTTCTGCCCTCAGCATTCCTGTACCTCAGCATTCCTTTTGCCTTTCTTGGCCATCCTCTTCACAACCCTTTCATCTTTTTTTCTCCTTCCAGTTTTCCCCTAGATAAATAATTCATAATTTCTTTTTACAAACTTCTGCTAGTTCTGCTTCATCCATACCCAAAAATGCTATTTCTAATACTGTTACCAAGGCAATCTTGGCAATGTATGGTATTCCTGATGGTTACCTGGGTGCTGTCGATCTTTTAAGATTATACACCCCCAAAGGTTGCCACTACTCCCTTCCCTGTGGAGTTTGGCAGTTTCTCACATACCTCCCACTTAACCACCTGTGAGATTCAAACAACCCTCACAGCTGTAACTTTTGTCGACTTCCCACTCTAGTACTTGTTATACTCAGCAACTTCTGTTGTCCTGTCCAGCAGATTCCTATCTCCAGTTCAATCACCTACTCTTCAGCAGCCTGAGAGTACACCTGCAGCCGTAAAATACGTCCACAGTGACTCCTGTGTAGTGATCTGCTTTTGTTCTTTTCTGTTGTATGAAGAAGGCTTCTAATTGTGATGATCTATGATTGTGGCTTGCTGAATTCACGAAAAACGTCTCTTCCATTGCAGCCCTCAGGTGAAGCATGTATTCTAACAAATGATTTGACAATGGAAAGACTTCTCCTTACATTAAGGATGTAATTGCATGACAGGTTTTGTTGCTGATAATTTTATCAGTTCTTGACTTATCTGGTGGCTGGTTGTGATGGGTTTGTAATCTTCATTTTTCCTGAGGGCAAGATTCCCACATTTGCCTGAATTTCTGCTGTTTCCTCAAGTCACACACATTTTCTAGCCAGAAAAACTGTTGTTTTCCATATATTAGGATGACCCTTTGTAACACTGCAAACCATCCTATATGACTGCACAGTGAAATAAAACCAACAAACATCTGTAAAATACAATTGGTTTACATCCATCCCTACTTTGCAACAGTAACTAAAAGGCATTTATGACTGATATCAGTGCAGTTGCCAAAAGATTATATGTTTTTCTGAATTTATAAATCTCCAGACACTGCCCACTCATTGCTTCTGCTTGCACAGGCCTCCTGTGAAATACAGTTAAACAACAGCTACCTCTCAGGCTGGTACTCCCAGGTGGACAGTCTTTAATAACTTGCACGCTCTTGAAACAAACTGGAAACAAAGTTTTCCTTAACACTATAGAAAATTGAGATATCTGAGTGAACACCACAGTCTGATTAATGGTGAGAGGTCTATGTAGAGAAATTGAAATTATGAATTGGCAAAATGTCTGTTTAAAGGTGAAAGGTATCCTCTCAGATCTCTGGTATGGCCTTGTGTGCAGCAGCACTGGTGAGATGTTGTGTAGAACATGAATGGCAGGGACTGATTTCCCTACATTAACTCAGCTATGTGTTTCTGATATCTGATATACTATCCCCATTTTAATCTTTTTTACTCTGTTGTTTTATTTTTAAGGAACAATAATTAAACAAGCATTGCCTCATCCCTTATTCCCCAGCTTGTCTCTTTCTAGCTTCCAGTGCACTCTTTTCTGCCTTAGATAAATACTCCAGTCTCTCTTGTATCCTAGTTAGACGTAATACAAGCACTCAGTAGGGAATCTCCAGAGCATTCAAGCACCTGGCACCAGGATGACTCATTCAAGGACTGCTGAATCCTTAAGTCAAATCATGCAAAATGGCATTGTATTAAAGCTTAAGATAATCATGTGAAGAAAAACTCTAACAGCTATGCTAAAATTACCTAACCAAAAGACAGATTTTCACAAAAAATTGCCAGCTGTCTATCTCATCTGCCTCACAGTGCACTCCACAAACTACAGGAGATGTGAAACTCCCCATCCATTGCTGGAAGAACACTCTGGATCACCTTAATTCCACATTTTCTTATTCCCAGCTTTTTCTTGATATATTGACACACAATTCCTTGTGGGCAGTCAGAAGAAGCTACACTTTAAAACTCTGCATCCTTCAAAGTCTGCAAATTCATAAGAAGAAATGGCAAAAGAGAAATAAATAAATTCCTTCCTGTGCTCAGCAAAGACAGGATAAGAAGCAATCGTCTCATATTGCTGGAAAAGATATTTAGGACTCTGACAGGTTTGTGGCAGAAGATTAAAATCAGACATCTAGTTTTCATTTACCTTAATATACTGGAATGAGTGCAGTGATAATTCAGAGGTTGATCACTTGCAATACCAGACTTCCCACCATTAATAGATAGGGGAAGAGACAAACATTTCAGAGCTTTAATGGCTTCATCTATCTGATTTTGTCTGCCAAGGCAAATCACCCACAGCCCTTAGTTTGACCATTAAGGCAAGAATTCTTAACTGTAAGTAAAGCTAAAGTTTGGAATAATTTGCTGAAGCTATTAGCAGAAAATACACCTTAAAGTGCCTGTAAGAAATGGTTTAAATAAACATCTGTCAGAAATCTTTGATCTCAAGTGTGAGGCCTTTAATACTTCATGACCAGAATATACAAAGCAATATGACATCTCTGTTTCATTAAGGTTTAATTTCTCTAATTCTGGTAGGTTTTTTTGTAGATCAGCTCCAAAACATGAGTACCTCTATTTTACTGGTTGATACTACTCCATGAAGAAAGTCTAATATAAAGAGCTAAACATGAATACTGAATATCTATGAATAGTTATGAATATTCAAACCATGTTTTTCATTCCCAATATATTTTTCTTTATGAAAAACAAATAATGGAAGGACTTCCTATACAATGTGGAGTAGAACAGTGCCTCTAATCCTGAGTCCCTGGTTTGGGAAGACAGTTTTGAGACAAACTGAAAACTGAGGTGGTACCTTAAAAAAACGCTGTTCATAATTTTTTGATATTTAGTGGAAATATTCGAGTTTGTTGAATGGAACTGTGTTTGTGACTATCACTCTCTTAGGTCAAAGCATCCTTCACAATTCTGAAACTTTTGACAAATTACATTTAAATAGTTTAATTGATAATTTTGGAAATCTTTGAGTGAAAGCAGCATTTTATTATGAATTCTGCAAAAACTAATGTTAAAAAGATAATTAAATGGTGCAAATGTAACTGACACAAAAACTCATTTAGATTTATAATTTTTAAGTGTTCACTCCTTTTTTATCCTTATTCCATAGGCAGTTGTTTTGCTGGCAGCTTGGGCTAAATTAGCCTTAATTTCATCCTGATTTCAATTGTGAACAACCGCACCTTTTTTCTTCTCCTCCAGAAATTCTTTATATTTAAATGGAATGATAGTAAACCAAATGTTTTAACCAACTGCACAGTGAGAAACAATAAGTTTCTATCTTGATGCTTTACACAGTGCTATTTATTAATTTATTCATTTACTAAATTTCCTATTACTTATTTTCCAATAGCTAATCTTGGAGGAAAAACAATAGGTGACCAATGAGATGTCATAACTAGAGAAGGACAAACGATTGACCAATAACTAGCAGGCTGAAATCAGATACTTTAAGCTGTTACCATAGTACTGTTGCACATAAAATAAATTGTACATTACCTGAGGTCACTATGCATTATATGAAGAATCAGGTCAGATTTATAAATGACTCTGCAAACAATAGTTTAACTCTCTGTATCTCTAGTTACAAAAATATTCTGAATGTTCTTCAATCCAGCAGTAAACAGCATATTTTTTAAAATATAGAGACTTTTTCCCCCTTTCAAGTTTTGTTTTCTAATATCTAGACCAAGGGCAGTTAGTTCTAGACATCTTATGTGAGGAGAAATCCTGTGCCTAGACTATTCACATTTATCAATATGTAGCCAACCAAGTGTTTGTGTCATGCTTAGATACATACTGTGCTTAGTATATTTAGCTTTGTTTGTAGTCTTTATTTTGGAAAGTGCCACATTTTATTTTTGTAGCTGTTTAAAATGAAAACTGTAGGCAGAAGATAAAAGGGCTTGCCAAGCTGACATGCTTCAAATCAGGGTATTTATTGCCAATGCTATTAATGCAAATAGTGGAGTACAAGCTTAAAGCACAACATTAAAAGCAAGCTCCTACAGCTATGCCCGAATTCTGTAAAAATATCGCATAATTAATAATTATTCAAATGTACAATTTGTTTTGTGACTCATGCAAAGTAGTTCTTCCTGACATTTCATTTTATTGCTTCAGCTTGAGTTTCTCTGCTGAAATTTGTGACTGCATATTTCTATGGTAACCCTGGAGGAGGGAATGGAAGGGTGCCCAAGGAAAATAAAGGAAGGATGCTGTAAGAAGGAAAACAACGTGAAACTGAGAAAAACAGCCAATGAAATAAAATAAATATAAAACAAAACAAAACCAAACAAAACCAAAAGCAATTGTAACAGCTTATATAAGAAACGAGGCTCACACAAATAATGCTCTGTGGCCAAACATGAAAAATAAATAACAAGTAAATTTTCAGTGAAAAATCTCAATACCCCTGTGCTGGATAAGCCTTTTATAATTCCTTTTATTATCAATTTGAATTTAACCTGAGCATAGCACAAATAAAAACAGGGTAAGATTCACAGCTTAAGTATCCTAAGACCAATGTCTATGCTTCTTGAATAACTTACAGTGCCTTGAAAGTTTTACCTAACTTTATACTCCAAGTAAGGGCATCTAGTTTATAGGCAGTCTCCTATATAGCTAAGGGAGATGCAGTCATCAACAAAAGGTGATTTCATCCCACTAAAATTTTCCATTTATGTAACTGACAGCTACTTCAGGTAAGCAAGTCAGGCACTTTAAATTTATTAATTTTTATTCTAGTGGGAAAATAATCATAGAATGTGTTGAGTTTGAAGGGATCTTCAACATCCATACAGAAAGCAGGGATGTCTTTCACTAGATCAGATTGCTCAGAGTCTCATCAAGCCTGGCCTTGAATACTTTGCCTCCAATATGGATCCTTGAGGGACACCACTTGTCACTCCTCTCCATCCAGACATAGAGACATTGTCAGCTACTCTCTGGATGTATGAGTTAGTAACTAACACCTATCTATCTTTTGAAAATAAAAAAAAAAATCCAATCTTTTTAATATATAATGATGTCACTGGGGGAGAAGGAAGTGCAAAAGAGAGAAATGAGTCTTTAGAGCAACTCAACAGGGTTTTCAAGGTGTCCATGTAAGCACTGATGAAATTGAGATGTATCTAGAATCTAAGCATGGTACCAGATATTTAAGGCTTATTGGACTCTCTCTGTGGCTGTTTATGAAGGAAGGACTATTTCTTCAAGAGTAGGTTCTTAGGTTTCAGCCCTCTTGCTACATAGCTAATGTCAAAGAGGCTGTGGCTGCTGAATTTGATACACTACAACACAAGGAGATAATTGAAATTATACACTTTTTTATATAGGCCATCACAGCTCATCATCTCCATATTATTTTGCTCATAGATGTCCCTCTTCATGAGGCATGGCAATAATAGGAGGATTTTCAACATCTGAAAATGGAGGGTAGATCACTTTAAAAAATTAATTATGCATGTGACTTACTCTAGTTAATATCAACTTCTTCTTCCCATGGCTACTTTACCAAATTGAGCATTTTTTTTTTCTGCTATACATAAATCACTGTCAGGTGTCACACACACTGCTCACAAAGAGCATTAAGCAGAAAGGGTTAAAAGCAAGATTAAATTTAACATTGACACATTTATAAGAATAAGACTATCCTTTCTGATCCTCTGTCATTGCAGTTTTTATCCTACTGAATAATCTAAATGAAATGTTTTTTTTTTTCTCTTTAATTAAGATGACTGGTGATGTTTTGCTTTTGTGGCAGTAAACTTACTGTTTTGGGAACCCTGTTGACTGTGACAGAGTCTGCCTTCTTCCTGATCTTGAAGCCTTTGCTTATGTGAATAAATGCTGTGCTAAAATGTGTAAAGAGGTGGAACCAAATCCTAAATCACTGTCAGCCATCAATACTAGTGTCTGACTACTTGGGTTTTTTTCATTATATTTTGTATAAAAGCTCAGTGGTGTACAAAAAAAGGATTAGTGCATCAAACTGCTATCTACATTATTGACTTGACAGGAAAAAAAAAGTGGGAAAAAACAGATAAATTCATTCCAAAGCTATTTAAAGTAGATTCATCAATAAACAAATAAACAGAATTCAGAAAACAGATTTTAATTTACTGGCCACCATAACTGTCTTCTGGATTCTTCATGAGACACAAAAGGACAAGTTCATATTTTCCATTTCAATGAGTTTTAGTGTACTTTTTTTTGGAAAAAATAAAACAAGCTTACCAAGACTGTAGTACAGTTTGCACAACTCCTTTAAAATAAAGAAACAAATTCCTACTGCATCTGAATATATCGCACACCACCCACTACCCCACATATTTATTATGGATCATTGTGCATAAAAGCATTCAAGTATGTTAAAAGCATTCTTGTCAGTAGAGTAAGAGAATGTAGATAACTAGAGATGCCATCTTTCCCAGTCAAGATCCTATATAAAAAAATAATGTTTCCCCTTCTGTTCTTTTTATAAACCTCTTCAGGAAAGAAATATATATTGAAATCCTTGTTATGTGCTATTTGGAAAAGAAAAGTCAAAACCAAATTCAGATATAATTAAATATTAAATTTCTGAAGTTTTCTTTATTTAAAAAAATAGTTGTGATTGTCAGACACACAGTCTAGCATGAAGGATATTTTAAAGCACATAATAATTCAAAGGATGTAAAAAATTTACTTCATTATCATATCTTTGGTTTAGAAACCCCTGACGACTTAACTTAAAATGTATATCTAATTATATTTATTTAAGAAAACCGAATGTCTCTAGTCTTCTCTAGAACACAAGAGAAAATAATTTAAAATAATATAACTTCCTCACAGAATGAACTATCATTATTAAAGAGCAAAAGGCAGTAGATTAAAGCCAGTTTTTAATAACTTCAAAGGCAATACAGCAAATCTCCATACATGGTGCGATAACTAGGTATTATACTATGATTTCTCACAGAAATTGTTTGATTATTTTCAAGCTTATTTTTAGGAAATGATACCACAAGAAGCTCAATAAAACCTAGCTTCCATAATCATATTGGGTATATGGACTGGTGGCCTGTCACATCTTCCTCTGCCTTTGTGGAGCTGAGTTGCAGTGCACTCTCACATTCTCTCGCTCTCTTTCACGCATACACTTGACCTACCACAACCCATGAGTTTCACAGTAATTGGCAGTACCTGTGAGAGTTATAAGCAGGGACACATGAGTCCGAGTTTGCTGAACAGATAGTCTATCAGTCATTAATGGTCTGGTAGGTCAGGAAAAGGGGCTCTCACATCTTATGATCAGAGTGTCAAAGGGAATTCTCTAGATGATAGACCCTGCTGCTGCTGCATAGTACCAATATCTATGTACTTCATTTCTGAAACATGGTATTCCATGCATCACACATGATAAATGGCTTTATTAGTGCCCATGACACATAAAAAGAATGAAATATGTCCACTGTTAGAGACATAGGGCTTGGGAATATATAAGTATTTGATTCTCTATGGTTTAGCAAGATGTTGGAAAGAAGGCTCAAAACCAAATCTCTGTATATGGTTCAAAAACTTAAAATTAACAATATATATTGAATTTTTTTTTCTTAATGCTGGTAAGTGTATATCATGGAAGATGAAAAAAATACATATATAAAGATCATAACTGCAATTTATTTCAAAATAATACATTGTGTGTTTTCATATAAATATTCAGTTGGGAGAGCATCGCACTCTTAATCTGAGGGTCAGGGGTTCGAGTCCCTGTCCAGGTATGAGGCTTGTCAGAGTTGGGCTGATGGTTGGACTAGATGATCTGAAAGGTCCCTTCCAACCTAGATGACAATGACTATGACTATGACTATGACAAGATATAAGGTGTTTCAATAAACCAACATTTTTCAGTTTTCCCTTGGTAAAAATGTCAAGAAATTAAAATATCATTAACTATTTTTAAATAAAAATTTTGGAACTACCAATACCTAGAAAAATGAAGAAACTAGACTTTGCATCTCCATAGATAGTTTGTGGCTGAATCATAAGACATGAATCTCAAATAATTTGTGACATCAGCACATTCATGAATCACTGGAACAATTTTTAATGAAATTTCAATAAAAAACCTATCATGTATCCTCCTTTGATATAATTTTGTACACAGTACTGTTATACTTTTTGAGGTAAATTTAAATGTTATTTTACTGTCCCTCTAAAACAATTATTTTTAGACATTTTCACAATACAGAACTTCTTTATCTGGTCACAGACTTGCATCTCTGCAGTGAAACACAAGCATTTTTCAGTACAGTATAAGCTGTACTCCATATTTCACCATACTCCAATCGCTCACCAGGGCACAACATCAGTGTACAGAAAACATAAGGCAGAAAGTGAAGGATATAGTTCTGTTGATATAATTTTGATGGAATACCAAGACTCAAACCGAAATACATATTCAGCTCAAAGGTGACTCATACATTTGAAAGTGAATTGGAACTTTGTTTAGGCAGAAAGTAATGATCCATGTGGGAATTTTACAGCAGGATGGAACTTTACTGGATAGCCCTCCTTAATGTCTTAATAGGCCTTCAAAGGTTGTGTGGGTTATAAAAGTGAATGATATTCTTCCACACTTTCAGTTAATAGATAGGAAGGAAAATTATCATTCTGCTCTTTCTTCCCAGATGCAGAAACTGACAGTTTTGTCAAGTAGCAAGACAGAAAATCTTAGCAGGAGAAACAGAAACTGCAACACTGATTCCCTGACTGCAGCCAACCTGTGGATAGCTGATCATGCATGAAATCATAAATAGATGACAGGCCATCCAGAATACCATGATTAAAGAAGACTTCACAGCTGGCCAGTCACTGTACTGAATGTAATTTGTAACAACAACCTGTTCAGGTCACAACATGGTAGTGGTCTGTTCTTCAGCATCTCCTTAGCATAAACTCTTGATGCATGTCTGTACCATCCCTGTGTACTGCATGAAAATTTGAAAATAGCAACATGGAAATTTTTTCAGGTGGAAAATGGATATTTCAGGAGGTAGAAGAAGGAGCAGAAGGAGATAAACAAAACAAAGCAAAACTGAAAAAAAGCCCTCTACTGAAAACACATCAAGAAAAAATAACCATCAACCTCCTCCCCAAAAAAATAGAAACACCACAAAATCACCCCAAAACAATTTCACAACATTCTTGATTTAAGATTTCTTTTTCAAGCTTTAGTAAGGAAATAGTTATGTTTTGAAAACAGAAACAGATGGAAATAATATAGAAATGCAAATTAATATCTAATAAACAACCTGTTGATGTTTGACTCTACTTTTGGGTAGTGACTTTCTCTGAGCCAAATGCAATGAACTATTTTCTAGCCTGATGACAAATTAAAAAAAAAAAAAGGGTGGGGGCATTAATCATTATCACTTAAATTCTCTTAGGAAAATGAAGCCGTTAGCTTTTTTTAAATCAAATAAATTTACAGTTGGGAAAAAATTTATTTGTGGATTTTTTACTTCCATCAATTTTTTCATAGTTATAAAAAAATTCAGAGATTAAAGACATGATAACATACTCTTCATGTCATTGGATTTTGATCCTCTTACATATAAAGTTTTCCTAAAATAATAATGAAGAATCCCTGGAAAATTACTATTCAAAAAGAGAGTGAGACAGTCATCTGTCTCCATTCTTTTATCCTGTCATGAGAATATAAGGAAGGTAAAAGAAAAGTGTTTCCAGAACAAACTCCAATAATATTTCTTGTTTATTTTAAAGGATAATTGTAGCTAGGGCTCAGAGAGTTGCAACTGAGAGCAGAATAGCTACATAGACAGATAAACATAAGAAGTCATGGCTAGATGGATTTGCTTGATTCATTAATTCACTTTGTGCAAAGCATTAAAGAAACAAAGGGAACTTTGTAATGAGTTCAATATTTTAAGTACCTCCAAGGAGAATTTTTTTTTTAATTGGACATCTAAGACAAGGCAAAAACTTGTAGTGCAGCCTGCTAATATGACTTCAAGAAATCTTCTTGTTTATGAGTTATCTTACAAGGGATTTAGGAATGTCATCTGGGATATCTAAAGGTAATTTGGTCCAAACTCCCACTCAGAGTATGGTCGGCCTCCAGTTCCTGTTTAGTATAAACTTCAGATCACAGTAAAGCACTGTACATTTCCAACATCTCTGATCAATATGTTGCAGAATTTAAGAACTTGTACCACAGACTTTTCCTAATATCTATTCAAAATTTCCCTTGTTGCAGTATCTGATCATAACCTCTAATACATTCCCTGTGCAACTCCAAGAAGAATCTGGCTCCATCTTTTCTGCATTCTCTTATTGGGTAGTTGATAACAGACCCCTTTCATCATCTTTTTTTGATACTGACGAAATGAGTTCCTTTTTTCTTTGTTTATCCAATTCCCTTAATACTTCAGTGGCCTTGAGATAACTGATTTCTTTTTGACAATGTTTTCTGAGTTCCATGGAGCCCAAAACTGGGCATTATATAGTTGGTACGCTCCATCATTAGTGCCAAACCTATAAGAACCACATTGGCCTACTGGCTACATCCTTTCTCATGTAGCCCAACACGCAGTTACTCTTTATTTCTACAAGGACACACTGCTGAATAGTGTTTGGCTTGTCCACTGGGACACCTAAATCCTACCTGTTAAGCTGCTTGCTAGCCATAATATCCCCAGCCTGTGCAGGATGTCACATTCAGCATAGTTCATCTACATTCAGTTTCCTCCAGCTTTCACCAGATTGATACCATCTGCACAATTTCTGAGGTGCATTTCATCCCATTGTTCATCCTTCAGCAAAGACATTAACCAATGTCAGTCTCAGGATCAGCTCTTGAAAATGACTGAGATTCATTTCCTTTTCAAACCTATACAGTACTGTACCTGACATATGTGATCAGGGCACGGTGATCAGGCAGTGGTGTTGCTTCAAGTGAAAATAAAGACAGAACCCAGAAAACACAATTTTATCTCAAATCTGAGAATGAACACACAGAGAGAAATTCTTTGTCTGATTTCTAATTTGCCCCTGGTATGTTAAATACAGGTATTCTCATAATTATTCACTATCCCTCTAACATAAAAGAAATTACTTCCTATTCTCTACTTTGAGTTTCAGAAAATAGATCTCTGAGTATTTTCTTCATGTGACAAAGTGCAAGACCTTAGAACTAGTTTCTTTCTGTGTTGGTCAGTATTTTCAGTTAAGTGAAAGAACTATTCTTTCATTAAAAAGTTTACAGCAAGGGATGTGGGAAACAGTAATTTCGAGCTATTGGAGCGGGTCCAGAGGAGGGCCACGAAGATGGTCAAAGGGCTGGAGCAACTGCCCTATGAGGACAGGCTGAAGGAGTTGGGGTTGTTCAGCCTGGAGAAGAGAAGGTTCAGCGGGGACCTCATAGTAACTTATCAGTACCTGAGGGGGTCCTACAGAAAGGCAGGGGAAGGACTTTTTAATATGATATCAGATGGGAGGACTAGAAACAACAGATGTAAATTGGATGGGGGTAGATTTAGAATTAACCTAAGAAAGAAATTCTTTACAGTGAGGGTAGTGAAACACTGGAACAGGTTACCCAGAGAGGTTGTGGACACCCCTCTCTGGAGGTGTTCAAGACCAGGCTGGACAAGGCACTGAGCAGCCTGATCTAGTGGGAGGTGTCCCTGCCTGTGGCAGGGGGGTTGGAACTCGATGATCTTTAAGGTCCCTTCCAACACAAACTATTCTATGATTCTATGATTCTATGATTCTATATTATACTCATATTCGTGGCATAAATAAACATCCTATGCTGAAGTTTGTGTTGAAGAAAAGTCAGCAGCATGCCAATCTGAGCTAATAAATAGCAGCTAATGTTGTCATGGGGATTTGGGGGATATCAGTCTGAAGACACAGTAATTTTTTTTAATGTTACATAGATGATTTATACAGTCAAGGCTTGTTAAACCATGGTGTTTACCTAGGTTTCAGTCTTCATGCCTCATTTTCTAGACAAGCCGTGACTTTGAGCTTAGAAGTTCTAATTAGAACTTCCTCACATGGAAAACTACTGCAGTGTATCAAAGAACAGCAAAATTATGCTGCTTTTTGGTAAAATAACATGACTTCTTAGACACATGTAAGAAAATACACTTCATCAGTACTGCTGAAATTTCACTAAAAATTCTCCTGAATAAACTGTGCCAGTGAAAAGCATCAATGCATGTTTGGCGTTAGAGACACATTTTAGCACTTCTTTACCTGGCCTTGTGTGTGTGCACATGCACATATACACATAAACACAAGTTATACATATATATATGTGCATTTATTCAGAGCAGTACCATATTATTTAGTGTCTTCTGAAGTACAATAAGATTATTAAATGTAAACCGGAAAATTAAAATATGCCTTCAGCATGAAATAGTATAATCATAGCAATTACAAGTTCAGGGCAAACATGGAAAATTCCCATGAATGTTTATAATGTGTAGTGAAAGTGAAGAAATTATTTTAATTTATTTTGACTGATGTTCCGGTAAGAAACTGCATTATAATTACAAAAATGTAGAAGCTTTTTTTCCTCTTTTTTTTTAAGAAAACCAAATCAACTTGATACACTTCGTGACCTGTATCATTGCTGCATCTAGTTCTTCAGACATGTTCCATTACTTTTGGCACAGCTGAACAGAATATTGTCGGTGCAACTGAATGTGTCAAATGAAAAAAAAAGTACTGCAGCCTGTAAAATTAAAGAGTGGTTTTTTTTTTCCTTTCCTGGAAAAAAAATCTAAAAAGCAGAAAGGTAATCAAACTCAGAATGCATTCAGTTAAAATTATCTTCAAAGCCTTAAATTTGTAATCTCTGTTATGGTTCACATGCTAAAGAGCACATCTCTAAATTATATAAAAGGCAAAGGTGCAGTTTTTGGTTTGTTATTAGAAAGGAAAATGCCCATACAGCAGGTTGGCAGTTTGCCCATGTTTGTAAATATGCGACTTCAATTTGATCCATTCAGCAGGTCCTTGTTCAACATCTATTAAATTCATGCAGCTCCATGTGATTGCAAAGGGAAGAGAATTGTCACTCCATACAAAAATCTACCTCAGCTGCTCTCACTTTGAGGCAGATGTGTAGAATGAGCTACATGCAAAATTTAAGTAAATAAAGGAATTATGGTGCCTTAGGGATACAGTGATTTTAAAAAATGAAAAACAAAGTGGTAAATTTTTCCTGCTACCTATTTGTAGTAGGTTCTTTGCCCTTCTTTATCTTCAGGAAAAGTTGAAGTGGTAGAGAGACTGAATAACTTTCATGATGGCAGCATAATAGAATGAATAAAATAGAAATTGTTTTGTTCAGTATGCAATACTTGGTTTACGGAACTGGCTTTGAGAATATTTCGCACATTTATTTTTGTCCAACTATTGTTAGATCTGAGAGATAAGTAAAAAATTACAATGATGGTTACATTAGAAGCAGTGAATATAGTAAACCTCCAAGAAGAATAACATGACAAAGGTGGCAGTCATAATTACAAATGTTGCAGTTTGTTTTGAAACTAAAGTGGCTGGATATAAGTGGGAGAACATAAAAAACATTTATCGAGAATGCAGCAACCAAGCATGTATAGACATATACAAAATACTGGTATATAAACTACAACCATGATAAATAAGAAATTCCATTATAATAATCACAACATAAATTGAATTTCAAGACCATTATTTCAAAGTTATTACTTTGTGTCAAGGTTATCTTCAAAGTTATCTTCTTGGGAAAAAGGCTACCTAGATAATAAAAATGGCCTTTATCAGCTAAGGAGTCAAATCTAGAATATTATTTTGCAATAATCTTCATGTTATCTCAAATATTTTACAAAACAATACGGATCAACTGGAAGAATAGCTTGCTGACTACATGTATGTAATTGTTCATGTTAAAAAAAATTATATAAAAGGGCAAGTACATATACTATTCTAGGATGTCATATAAGGAAAATTGATCTCGAAATCAGTTTATGGTAACTATATGAATGCAAAAACCAGTCATGAACTGTAACTGTCCTGCTTGTGATTAGTGAATGACAAAGGAACAAGAAATATGATGTATCTATAGATGCAACAAAAAATTGGACAAAAGAGTACAATCACTAAATCTGGAAGCAGAACAATAAGCAATGGATCACATGGTAACTATGATTTGGGCGGAACAAAATAATACCATGATTCATATTTCGGAGATAAGGTATGGCAGCTTGTGAAATAGGTCTGGACCTATGAAAAGGGATAATATTATGACCAGCTAAACTCCCCTTCTCTTTCCCTTTAAAACTTAAGAAAAAATAGAAGTAATAACCTGTCTTTTGAAGCAAAACTTTAAATATTATTACCTGCAGATGACATTTGGAAAGATTTGATCTAACCTAATTGAGGAACAGAATATTCTTTGGTTTTAAATCTGAGGGGTTTAATTTATATAGTCCTTTTAAAAAATTCACCTTATGGCTTTCTTTTGATCTCAAGGATGACTGTGCTCACTGAGTTCACTGTAGGCAAGCAAAATCCACAGTGAATTCAATTCTTATCTCAGTACTCTCCTTCCCCTCTAATTAATGTAAAAGGTCCACATTAAATGTATAGAGTGTAAATGTGAGATTAGAACACTATTTTATTCCTTGTGATTTGTAAGAAAGGATAACATTCTGACAGACCTCAGAACAGAGTATAACTGCACAATTTCAGTAAGGTGATTATAGTGGGACACTTACTGTAGTCAAGACACATCCTAGTCAGCCACCTTTCCTTTCTCACTAAAAAGCCTAAGAGGAGACAAGTTAAGAAAATTCAGTCCAGTAAGAATGTTTTCTAACTCTTATTATTACAAATGGTTATTCAGAGCCTATAAACCAAAGGACTCTGTTTTCCCACAGTGTCTTAACATTTCTGCAATGAATTGGCAGGTGTTACTTTATTATTTGAATGATTTTCTTACATTATTCTACAGTTAATTGGGTATTCAGTTAATATAAGGTTGACTGGAAACAAAATACTTTAGCTAACAATAGTACTAGATGTTTTATTAGCTTGCATTAAAAAGTCTATAAAGAATGACCCTGCTCATTGCAGGCCAAGAAAAATTTGTTGGGCTGAGTTGGATACAAGCTATTCTCACAGTTCTCTTTCAAATAAATGGTGAACTGCTGCGAACAGCTAAAATGTGATTTTTTTTTATTTCCTTGTTTTCCTTTTTCCAAGCTGGACCTTTAATGCATAGTCTTGTAAAGGAAATATACAGTACAGTTAGTGCACAAGTTTTTATGGAGTACAAATGAGTGGAGAGCAAAGCAAGTGTGCATATAAAAGCACCAGAAGAAATGGCACAGCAGGATTTAAACAAGTGGTGAACATGCAGCCAGTCAAGAGACTGAGAGAAGTCATTCGTGCATAACAATAAATTGAGTGCTGATGGCAACAAGGATACACTAGAACAAGGTCCACAAAAGCAATGTAGGGTGATCTCAATCTCGTACAGTTCAGCATGATGATGTACCCTTGTCAAAAACATGGAAAAGCTGCAAAGAGCAATGCCACTCAAGATGAGCCTAGAAGATGTGAAATGGAAAGGAGAGGCAGCATTTCTTGTTCTCTATCCAATCACATGTGATAATGATCACAATACTAAAATATCTGCCTCATTTTTTATGTGAATACAAAACAGAGACTGAAAATTCAGTAGGCTGTGTGATAAAAATCATCTTATTCTGCCTATACTCATTATTCTGTCTAGACTCATTATTCCACTTGCTACATTATTTACACACAGAGTATCAGACAGATAAACCTGAAGAGTTTTGATATGAAAGTGATTATTTACAGTGCTCTCACTGAGTTCTGTATCACATCCTCAAAGGAATCTACTTGTGCTTTAGTAGCACTGTCAAAAGTGACGCAGCCTGTCCTTGTTCACCTGGACTGTTGAGAGTGGAGAACAATTCCCTGACAGCACTGAAATGCTTGAACAATGCATAAAACAGAAGTTTATACTCTATGTAAGAGGAGTTGCTAGAAGAGCAGACATTTTTTGATTCTAGTTCCAGTTCACCACAGGATTCAAAGGCCCATGTGCAGTGACTAACTCAATACAGTTACCTGTAATTATGCCAAATTTTTTGAGTAACTAATTTTGCTATCAGCAAAGCACCTAGGAGGAAATAAAATGTTTAGAGCTTTGTATACTGAATTTCTTGAGGAAAAAATTGACTTAGAGGTGTCATCAACATTTGAATGCACTTCTATTTTTGATGAATCCTTACTCATTTTAACATGCATACAAATGTATACAATGTACAGGAGAAAACAGTGAAGTTGATTCTCATGTGTCAACACTGGTCAGCACTAAAAGGCCACAAGACTTCTTTCTTTTAACATGGTTTGAGATAATCTGTCATTGGTCCAGCAGCCAGCCCAAACCACAAGACAATAGGCATTGCCAGATTAGGTGTTCTACTGAAGGTTTAAAATGCCTTTACTACAGAAAGGCAGGGGAAGGACTTTTTAATATGATATCAGATGGGAGGACTAGAAACAATGGATGTAAATTGGAAGGGGGTAGATTTAGACTTGACATAAGAAAGAAATTCTTTACAGTGAGGGTGGTGAAACACTGGTACAAGTTGCCCAGAGAGGTTGTGGACGGCCCCTCTCTGGAGGTGTTCAAGACCAGGCTGGACAAGGCACTGAGCAGCCTGATCTAGTGGGAGGTGTCCCTGCCTTTGGCAGGGGGGTTGGAACTCGATGATCTTTAAGGTCGCTTCCAACCCAAACTATTCTATAATTCTATGTTCTTTTTAAGGATTGTCTTTTAAGCATCACTCGCTGCGGAGACCAGCTCCAGCGGAGAATAGTTCATGCTGGGGCAAAAAGAGCCGGCAAAAAGCTCGTTTTCGGGACCCGTCGCAGCCAGTAGAAGGCAGAGCTCGGGCACCTCCCTCGCAGCTCCCGCAGCTCCGGGAGGCAGTGCCGAGTGAGGGAGCCGCTTCCCCCAGCATCAGATTGAAACGGGTCGCGAACGCTGCACGCCCCACTCCTCCCTCCCACTGATAAAAAGAGCCAAGCCGAGGATGGGTTTTCCTTGTAATCAACGAGGGCGATGGTCACCGGCTGAGTGGAGTTAACGATGGTCTCCGCTCGGCGGAAGGATGTGCTTCCCACCACAGCCAGAATGGATGTGGAAACCGTGACAGAGTTTGCACAGAGGAGAGTAGTCGTTCAGGCGACAGGCTGAGTGGAATGCTGGAGTCTTTCTTTGCTAACGAGGGGCAGCTCAGGGTTGCTGCCTGCACTGTGAGTAAGTGGACGATCTGCTCAGAGCTGTGTGAAGAAGGGGAAAGACTAAGGACCGTTAGAGAAGCTGAGCCAGAAATAGACTGGTGCAGCAGGATTTTGCCCTCCTTAAATCCAAGACGGGAGCCCTGTCAATAGGAGTCAGGATCATCGTGCCCCTGTATCCTGCCGTTGTCAGGCAGAAACCTGAAGGAAAGTAGTGAGTGGACTGAAGTTCATGAGTGAGGCAGTGGGTGAGAGCCTTTGAGCGCCATGCCTCCTGTAGCTGGAGAAAGAAGACTTCAGCAATCTGCTTCTCTTGATCAGGCGGCCCACTTATGTAGGGATGAGGTCAGAAAGACCAAGGCACAGCTGGAGCTTGACTTGGTAGAGGATGTTAAAAACAACAAGGGCTTCTATAGGTATATAAACCAGAAAAGGAAGCTTAAAGAAAGGATACCCCCTTGCTGAACAAGAATGATAAACTTGTGGTGACAGATGAGAATTCCTCAATCTTCACTGCCAAACCCTCACTTCACAACCAAGTTGAAGGAGCTGGTGGTTGCAGCCCCAGCCCTGGAGACATTGGGCCAGGCTTGATGAGATTCACAAGCAACCTGATCTAGTGCAGGATGTCCCCTGTTCACGGCAGGAGTGTTGGACTAGATAGCCTTTGTAGGTGCCTTCCAACCTTATGATTCTATGATCATCTATAGGCTATAGTCAAACTGCCATATTAGAAAGGACACTGATCTATATAATTTAATTTTGCACTTTATTGCTGTTTCAATATTGGTTGCTATTTTTCTTCATACAAAAAACAGGATCAATGTTTTTCCTTTTACAAAAATTTGCCTGTTTCTATTCTGCATTGTTGCACATGACTTCCTATGTAAGTAATATTTTTTAAAAAATAAACATATGAAACAGTTATTAAACATATCTAAACAGTGATACAGAACCCTTGGGGCTTAGGGGGAACAAATCAATAATTCCAGTAATTCCAGATATGTAGACGCTCAGAAGCAGAAACACACATAGTTATGAGTATTCTTATCTCTGTAACAGAAACTCATGGATTGCTATAAATTATAGCAATAGAAAACAGGGGAACATCCACTTACTGTTGCAGTTAATGCATTAATTGAAAATCCTCTGCAGGAGGTATGTAGCTCAATTTTTTTGTTTTTTTCCTAGTTACTTGTAGAATCCTTACTCATTAAAGAATAGTTCTGATGAACATGAATACCTTGGTCTGCATTAATTACACAACAGCATGGTCTTTGGATCTGCAGCCTTATAATACAGGGAAGAAATTGAACAAAATTTAAACATAATGTACTGTTAAAAAGTCAGTAATTTTTTCTCAGAAAATTTTGATGATGGTTAGGCTATCTATTCCTTTATATTTATGGCAATCATTTAAAATATGCAAGAATTTTGTTTCAAGTATTTTAGTAGTGCTGCAGTGGAACTTTCACTCTATAATCACACATTTGATAAACAGCTTTATAAATGTTATGGCATACTCAAGGAAAGAAAGGTTCTTCAGAGACCTTTTTTACAAGCATTAGTGACACATCTAGCAGGACAGCAATAGATGTTTGACATGACTCAACACAATTTATATGACAGATTCCAACAGGAACTGCAAGTAAACAGTTTCTGTGAGTGATGAAGCTGAAAGAATTTAAGTCAGTGTCAGAAGAGCAAGAGCTGTATCCTTTTCAGTGAAGCTGTGCAAGAGAATACCATGCATAATTACAGCAGACTATAACCTCTAGAATATGACACCTTTTGGTTCAAAAACATGATTTCAACTTGGCAATATCATAAAATGAAAACAGGTATGAATAACACAGATAATGAATGTGTAATTAACATACATGTATGTTTATTAATCCTTGCTCTGACAGATCAGTAGAGGTATTCTTGAGTTTTTGCCTTTTGATTTTACAAAGTCTTGCCAGAATTCAAGTTACTTAGGAAGTTTTTCAGTAGAGTCCCTGATTTTGGAAGAAGCTAGCAGTCAGCTTCTCCTCCTCAACAGACTTTGCTCTGTATATCCTTCATGATTCTTCAGATCTTCCCATGGATCTCTCCTTTCCTTTCAGAAAAAGCTTGCCCTTTCTGCAGACTGTTTATGGCTCTGAAATGACCTGTTTATTGCCTGTTGCTTCCTGCCCTGGTCTATCTTCACTCATATCTCTTAGTTTCAGTCTATTATCCCAGCTTTTTTTTTTACCCCAAGTTTTGCCAAGCTCCTCTGTTTTCAGATCTTAACTGCTCTCTGTTCACTAGCACAATGAGAAAGTCACTGGATGGCCTTTGATCCTTCTGCCTTGTACAACTTCATTTCAACGTTAAGCATATTTGTATTTTAAAACATTAAGCGTATTTGTATTATATTTAGAAACTGAGAAGTTATGCATTAACTCCAGAGATGCTTTGATGGCAATGATATTTCTGCAATTTCCCAAATAAAAATTGAAGTTCTCACAAAAATACTACTAGAGGTATGAGGACAGTTATTAAAGAATCTGACCTCTTTTAACTGCTCTCAAAGAAATTAAAAAAAACAAACAAAACAAAAAAACTGTGAAAAATATTCAACATTTATCACATACTGCAGAATGCATTTACTATTGAACAGTTTTTGTGAAAACTTTAGTTCATCTGAAGGTCATCAGTATCAGTAAAGCAAATCATAGAATCATAG